>QEPC01006406.1:155079-173871 GCA_003113815.1 Sphenodon punctatus
CGCCAGGCCTTTGGGGAGGGGAGGTTTTTATGACTTGTTTTAGAATTTGTAGATTTATTTTTAAATGTTTTATTGTTGAATATTTTTTTTGTGCATGTGTTGTTCGCCGCCTCGAGTTTTAAATAAATAAATATAAAAAAATAAAATGTACATATGCACCCCCATCAGCGGGGACAGGAGAGGTGCCCCCTTCAACTTAATTTTGTTGGGATAGGTTAGAGAGGGGATGACGTGGCCCCCCTGGTGAGAGCAGCGGGTGGGATGGGGGGTGGTATAGAGGGCCTTTGTCCCCTTATGAGGGGACGACTTGTCCCAGTAAAT
The DNA here is from genome assembly GCA_003113815.1 of Sphenodon punctatus. Taxonomy (NCBI): domain Eukaryota; kingdom Metazoa; phylum Chordata; class Lepidosauria; order Sphenodontia; family Sphenodontidae; genus Sphenodon; species Sphenodon punctatus. Next base: position 155,401 of record QEPC01006406.1, read on the forward strand.
GTGGGAGGAATAAACCTCTCTGTGAGGGGTGTGGGAGGTTGGAGGGGGTTTTCCTCACCTGTCTGGTGACTCAGCCATGGGGGAAGAGGGGGCCGGGAGGGGGCCTGTGGTGCCAAAACTAGAACTGAAATGGGAGTGCATTTGCTCCCCGTGGGCAATACCCAAGTTTTGGAATATACTATTGGGTGATCAATCAGTACCCGAGTACAGAATCAGGTATGACACTTCAGAAAAACACCAGGTATTACCATTACCAAGTTGCCTATTTTACCAGTTGGTAAATTGGTACAGGAATCGGTACTGGTAGTTGGAAAATTAGTATCAGAAATTTGAAAACTGGTATATCAAGTAGCCCGCTGCTAGAACCCCCCATGTTACAAAGTCAGGTCAAGTACCACAATCTCGACCGGAATCCCCATTTTTATCTTTGTTAGCAGAGCAATAGTTTTTCACATTGCACCTGGATATGCTTTACAATATATCGCAGCTGCAACTATTATTGTGTGTTTAAGATTGCTTAGCCAGTGGTGCGCCACCGGACTGCTGTCCTCCTTCGCTATTGGAACAACGCTGTGATCACGGTCTCTGCGATTCACGGGTAAGTGAGGAGGCTTATTATGAAAATGGTGATAATGCTTGGACACGCCTTTTGGATGTTTTTGGGATGGACCTATATGGAAGTGCCCTTTTTCTAAAAGGGGCAACTCCAGGAATATTTAATTATCTTGTCCCCTCAAACTAGAAGCATTGCTTCAGTGTTTGACTCAGTTTCAGCACGTTAATCAGCTCCAGCAGGTTAACCTCGTGGTGTGTGTGTGTGTGTGTGTGTGTGTGTGTGTGTGTGTGTGTCCCCATTCATTAGTGCCCTGTTATTTCATACTGTATATTTACTTTGGTCAACTTCACTTTCCCTCCTACTGACCTTGCTCCAGGAGGTTACATGTCTTGCTGCAAAGATCAGTGTTGCCCCATTAGGCTAGAGACAGAAAATCAGTCATAACTTAATGAACAGCATGTTTTGACCTCCCTTTATAAATTGTGAAATGTTGTTAAGGTGCTGCAGTCCAGAGATGTTCTTCAAACGTTTCTTCTCTTTCTCTCTCTCCATAGTTCAGAAAGAGGATGAAGAAGTCAACTCAGTCTGGGACCAAGCAACAAGAAGCCCTCGCTGAGACCGAGGTAGTAGATGCTGTGATGCAGGCTGCCTCCCAATCCTCTCAGAAGGAACGAGTATACTCCCAGGAAATGGTGAATCCGGGGGATATGCAGGGGTCCTCACAGCAGACACAACAAGTGGGTATTGACCTGTGTCTTGATCCCAGTCTGGTCTCTGGCAATGATCCAGATATGTCTGTCCAGAAATCTTCTCCTCCTGCTGTTTCCTCTGCTGACACCGCCGGAGTTCCCAATACCCATTCCTCTACTTCAGAGAGAGTTGATATTGGAAGGTCCTTACCCGAAGCCACTCCTTCTACCTCTGCTACAACTTTGCTTGGGGCATCTCAAGATTCAGGACCTAGTCAGGAGCTCCCTCTCTCTCCCACCTCATCCAGTAGTGGAGGATCAATGGCGACAGGATGCCGTCGTTCATGGGTGTGGCAACACTTCCAGAGAAACCCTACTGACAATCTTTATGTTACATGCAATCACTGCAAGGCATACCTGAGGCTTGGACGCAAACGTAACAGGGTTGGAACTGCATCAATGATCCATCACATGGAGAAAAAACATCCAAGTTTTTCACGCAAACGTGCCACCAGAGTTCCATCTTCTTCTGCAGGAGTTGGTACTGAGAGGTCCTTTCCCTCAACACGTAACACAAGCACATCCGCTCCTTCTACCCTGGCTTCAGCTGTGCTTGGGGTATCTCAAGCTGCTAGACCTAATCAGGATCTCTCTCTGTCTCCCAACCTATCCAGTAGTGGAGAACCGATGTTTCCAAAACGTACTTATTCATGGGTGTGGCAGCACTTCCAGAGAGACCAGAAAAACAAACTTAGCGTTACCTGCAATTATTGCAAGGCATGCCTGAGGGTGGGCCGGAAAGGTGGTAGAGTGACTGGAACTTCACCAATGATCCGTCACATACGGAAGGAACATCAAAGGATTACACAGGAACCCACCATGACTACAAGGTTGAAAATGCCATTGAAGCTATAGCCGCAGATGGTATTGTTGCCTCCACAGCTACCCAGAGAGGACGTCCTCTGGCGAGCCTGCTGACTCGCATGTTCTAATTACTGGTGCCCATTCTGGGTGCAACTGTACAGGTGACACTGACAAGACACCATGAACAAGTGACTAAAATACCTTGTCAACTTCATCTTTTGACTGCTGATCATCACGGGTCAGCATGTGTGTGTGTGTGTGATACATGGCAGTGTTATTTTATCAGTTTGTTAAACTTATGAAGACTGCCTACATTGATGTTTGTGGTGCCATGGTGATTCAGATGTTAACAGTGTAGCCTCTGTGTTTCTGGAACTTATTCTTCCCTCCTCGTCGCCCATGCTCCAAGCCATCTAGGCCATGTGCCCCCACTCCTGCTGAACTGCCAGCAGGGACATACAAAAATGCCACACCGCGTCAGACCAATGGTCCACCAAGCCCAGCATCCTGTTTCCAATAGCAGCCATTCTCAGTCGCTTCGGGGTCATAATGGAGCGGCCCATTCCTTGCTGTTCACTCCCAGCTGCCAACCATCGGAGGTTGCATCCCGCAACTCAGCTGATAGCTATTAATGGGTCTAGCCTCCAACAATTTATCCAATCCTTTTTTAAAACCAAGCTATGTTACTAGCCTTGGAAAAAAGGCTTGAAGTCTTCTCAGAGACAGTAGGCATCCCTATATAATGGGTAGCTGTCACGGAGGAACATAGGGCCACACACATGTAACACAGGTCTACATGTAGACTACAAGTCTCGTAAATATGTAAAGCAAAAGGTTCCACCGCCAACCCGTGACAGTAGCCTTCCCTGGTGGATGACAAGCTAATCTCCACTGGATCATGGTGGGGAGAGGAGAACCAGCCTCTTGGAGAGAACCTCTGCAGAAGCAGGATTAACTTCCCAGGAGTCTCGCTGGGTGTGACATAGGGATTACAGCCATGACCACTGTCTGCTGCAGTGATGGCAGCAGTCGGGGTGATCACTGTTAGCCAGAAAAACAGATGCTGAAAGCAGGCTATGGAAAATATCGCATAGGGGTTAAACTTTCAGTTGAAGACAAAACTTAGCAAAATTCTGTGACGTAAACTACAGGGCAGGGAGGTTCTTAGTTGGTACCAAATAACAAGATCCCAAGCTGTCAAAACTTGCTGAACGACAGGTCAGCTTGCTTTGAAATAAACATATTGAGACAGAACAGGTACATCTCCCCAATCGGTGCCAGAACAGATAACGGAAATATTTCTGGACATCTCGCCCAGCAGCGTTGCTAATGCACGAGCGCCTCCTAAAGGTTTCTGGTAACAGTACAGCTACGTTCGAGACGCACCTTTTAAGTTATCCTCATTTACATTTGAATATTGGGGAGCTCAAATATTGGGGACCTACATCATTCCTGCACCTTACATCCTGCTCCTCCCCCAAATACACTCCCCCACTGAGCCCCTTGGCCCATCACTCACCACACCCCATATCCTCCGACTGTGCATCCCCCACCAGCCCTTCCCCACAACCCCTTCCCCCTCCACAAGGCCTCCCCTAAGAGTCCCTCCCATTCCCCATAGACCCCTGCCTCCTCCCCCAGTGCCCTTCCCCACACAAGCCCCTCCCCCACTGACACACACACACCCCCCCCTTAAGACCTTCTCCCTCTCCCAGGAGCAGGTGCATTCCACCTGAGCTGCAAACCCGAAGCAGCAGCAGCAGGAAGGCTAGGAGGTGGGGCAGGGGGGCTACATCAGGCAGCCTGGGACCTTCTGCTCAGCTGGGTTGGATTTTTAAAGCTGCCAGAGCAGACTCTGCCTTTGTTCAAGGAAAGCCATTGAGAGAAACTGAATAATAACCCCAAAAAGGACTCGTGCCTCTCGCCCATGTGCCTCTCCCCCGCCCCATTGAGGCAATCCCCATCATCTCCCCCAATAAAGAAGGTAATGCTTGGTAAAAGGGTGAGGCAGGCACTCATCATCCACTCTACTGCCCAAGCTTCTCCTGTGGATACAGCCAGGACCAAGGAATCCGGCTGCTGGGCTCCTGGCTGCTCCCCTGCTGGTGGATTTCAAGTGAGGCGGAGGAGCCGGTCCAGAGTGCCTCTCCACTCAAACCAGGCTTGTTTGTGGCCATTCCTTGGCACTGGCTGGGGATTGCGTTATTTGTAAACCACCTCCTTTCTCCCCACCCCCCCAGCAGGCTAGCAGGGGATGTAATGCCAACTGGTCCTCCTGGCTCTTTGCCCTACACGCGCTGCCAGCCAGCCTGAGGGCTGTCATTGGTACTGGTAGCAACTCCTCCTTGCTGCAGACCCACGAGCACTGCCTCTTAACCTAGGGGAGCCCAACAAACACCCCCCCCCCCCAGTTACAACCCCATAATCCAGCTCCCATTCAACTCAACGGGAGCTAGAGTCTCTCACCCAGAATTTGCACCATAATCCCTTACTCAGGAAATTAGACTGCTCCCTGCTTCTCCCCAGCCCGCATACCACTCGACTTAGTGAGGAACGACCTTGCTCAGCTTTTTCTGAGTGGGGGGGAGAGGGAGGAGGCTTCTTCCCATCTGCGTGAATGCCCCTACTCCTGTTCCCAGGGGGACCCAGAATTGCAGAGCATTGTGCAGGACACCCATTGGGTGTGTGTGTGTGTATGTGTGTGTGTGTGTGTATGCATGCAGATGGGAAGAGGCCTCCTCACTCTTCCTCCCCCCCCCCCTCAGAGAAAGCCTAGCAGGGAAGTTTCCCACTCAGCTGATGAGAAGCAAGGAGCAGCCAGGAGTCCAGGAGCAGCAGCCCAGGCACTGAGGTGAGTCCATCTGGGGCACTCAGGTGCTGGGATTGGTGTGCTGGGGCATTCCGGGGTATCCTGCCCCGGGACACTCCAGTAATACCCAGATTTTGGGGCACCAGGTTCCCAATAGGGGACCAGATACCCTAATGGGTGCCGGCTGGTGTGCCCCAAAATGTGGGTCTTACCTGGGGGTAGATATTATAAACTGCCACCTAATGCAGTCAGGTGTGGTTAGCTCAGGATCAAACAGTGGCTAAACCCCCCAGCTCAGGTCAAAGATCATCACTGGGAACTACTTCGATATTAGGCCAGAGAAACAGTCTCCTAAGCAGAGAAAGCCTCTCAGAGGCAGACGGAAACTAGGACAGTAGAAAAGGAGTAAGGGTTAGTCAGGTTCCAGACAAGCAACAGAGGGACAAGGCCACAAGAAACTGTACGAGAACTCCTGCTAACAGAAATACACCAGACAGTGGGTGCTTTTAGACGTGCCTCTATCTTCACGGACTTCAGAGTCTGCTTTCAGCAACCTCACATGGGGTGGGGTGGGGGTGGAGTTTAGACGCGCCTCTCCGCATCAGAAGTTGCCCCGGGCGCCACTGGAAGAGCAGCACCAAGGAGCTCGCACATTCTTTTGAAAACCAGACTCGTCAAACCTCAATATCGGGGCTTGACAAATCTGGTTTTCAAAAAAATCTTCCAGGCTGCAAAGATAGGCGGCACATCTAAAAACGAGCCAAGAGGGTAGAGTCCAAGAAAGTCTCCAGGAAATGGGAGGAAGGCAGGAACATACACACCACAAGGAAGCAATACCAGAAAAGAAAATCGGCCAAGGAAAGCAAGGAAGGAAGCATGCCTATAACACGGGACAGTTCAAGGACTTGGCTAAACGGGACAATGAGGGAATTCTAGACACACAATACAAGACCAAAAGGTACAGGGGGTAAAGAGAGGAGCAGGGAGGCTACAGGAACTTGAAAAGGGCTTCAGATACTGTAAGGCCACTGGGAAACTCAGGAGGGCAAACAGGGCTGTTAGCAAGGAGCTGCAAGAACAGTACGAAGCCAAGAAAGGAAGAGCCAGGCCCAGACCTAATAGGTAACAGCTGCAATATTAGGGTTGGGCAATACAGATTTGGATCAATCCATAACTGCTTATAACGAGTTATCGATTAATTCATACTGAACTGCAACAGTGGCAACACGCCCGTTGCGGTTTGGTTTTAAATGGGGGGTGGGGACGGAATTAAAAACCATTTTGCATGCGCAGAATGGATGCCAGAACATTCTTTGCATGCATGCCCTTTCCAAAATAGTGACTGGGCCGCTGCCATTTTGGAAAAGGGCACCCGGTTGGCACATGCACATTTCGCACATGCGCAGACTGGCTGCCCTTTTCCAAAATGGTGGCGACGCTGCTGCCACCATTTTGAAAAAGGGCGCGCATGCGCAGCACAGTCTGGCTGCCGTTTGCGCAGCTTTTAATTTTTTATTATTATTTTATGATTATTTTTTACCGATTTAAATACAGATTCATAATACAAATCCATACTTAAATCCAGAAATTGCAGAACTAGAGCCGTAAATGGATCCGAATCTACAATTTTCTCCGGTGGACCGCTCCTATGCACTATAATGGAGAAGCTGTACCTGGAGCAGTTACGGGAACATAGGGCTATAGCAACTACAGTGGAAAGAGCAGGCCGAGAGTAACAACAAGGGGAGACTAGGGAACAAGGAGGGGCAGGCATACCAGCACAGAAGGAGGGCGGAAGGAAGGGCAAGCTTACCAAGGAAAAGGAAAATCCCAACTAAGCAATCCAATAGCAAGAAAAGCCACAACCTGACAATGCGCCTCTGCCTCAGTCAGGCTCCTGCCATCAGCCATTCTTTTAACTCCCAAATGCTAGTTTTTAAAGCATTGGAAATAAACCCAGACTTCATGCCTTTTCATTGATACCTACTCTTTTGCAGCGTGGAAATGCTGTTATTCCTTCTCTGCTACTTTCAGATGCCAGTTTTCGGTGGCGTAACCAATACAAATTAGAGCAGTAGCGAGTGCTCAGTTTGGGATTTATCCTGTGGTGCAGAAGAGAGGCCAGGACTGTAACACTTTCCCAATCATCCGTTACCCTGCAATCTGCACTGAGGCCGCTTTCACATCGGCGGCAGCGGCGAGGGAAGACGGAGGAGCCGGGTGACAGGGGAGGAGCTGGTGTGAATGGGGATCTGACGCGGCTTCTCTCGCGCATGTCAGGGCAGGATTTTGTGTCCTGACGTGCGCAAGAGAAGCCGTGGCAGATTCCCCGTTCACACCAGCTTTTTTCCTGTGATCCGGCTCCTCCCCGCTCTCTCTGCTGCCACTGCTGCCAGAGTTCTGAATGCGGCCTTAGTTCCCACCTGGTTAAACCTGCTGGACCAGATGATAGTGTCATCATTGTGACCTCTTGACCTGGGGGACCCCGTAGATCCATTCATCTAATTTTCACTTTTAGAGAAAAGACAGATTTCTGTTTTCGATGTAGTTTACAATATCATATCCAGATGCCAATTCCTTGTTCTTATGAAAAATACTTCATCCCCAGCACTGTGGTTAAACTGGATGTCCTTCAGAAAGGGATGAAGCTGGATTGAAAGCAGAGGTGGCAGAGTTTACAAAATGGGCAAGTGGCCACAAATGACCTTGATCTGTAACTCTGTAATTGACCAACTCCTGCCTTTGGGAACTCTGAATCTTTATTTCACTGGACAGGGCCACAATGTCATACAGATAGCTCTGAGATGGAGATCTTGGAACATGGACAGCTTTGGCATTTCTACAAAAGACTTCCTGATTTCCAGAATTTCTGTCTTTCATGTGCTTTATTCCACCTGAGAATGAGGGCCTAGGAGAACACGCCCAGATTGGGGTTGAAATGAGAACGAAGTTCATTCTCGCGATATTATTGAAAGTCTCAAAAAATCACAAAAATGGTCTGCACATGGACAAAATGTCCACACATGCACGGAACATCCCTTGTGCAAAGACCATTTTTGGGCTGGTTTGAGGTTCTTGAGAATCTCGTGAGAACACCCAATTCTTGCGAGACTCTTGAGATGAGAAAATCTCATTGAGAATCCTACTCTCAATGAGATTTTTGTGACGAGCTAAATCTCATTTCAGCCCTAGCCCAGACAGACTTGCTGAAATTAAAAGGTTGTGTGTTTTTTTTAATCTTGATTCCCCTCTAACTACCAATTAATTTACTGCAATTTCCCAATGGGAGTTAATCCTGAATTCTGCTGCTTTGAGAGAGAACAGAACCAGTCCTACTTACTGATTTATCCCTTAACAGTCAAGTCTTTTTTGCAACTCTTATACAATCAATATAGAGTCATACTTTACATCGTTCCATCTTCTACACCAAATCTTTTCTCTCTGGTCATGTGAGATGTCCTACTTGTCCCAATGCTGCATCACAGCCAGCAGCGGAGGCACAACAATATTCCAGGTTTTGTTACTGCAAAGGCACTGATCCAGTTCTTTGCAACAGAGAAAAATCTCCACTAGTTTGTTGCAGCACAGAATCTATGTCAGTGTATCCCACACAAGGTGCTTACTGGCCACAGGTGCAGCAATGTCAACACTAGTGAAACCACTTGCACTCATTTGAGTAGAAAACGCTGTATGTGCAACTCACATGATAAACGTTAAGTAGAGCTGTTAAGAATAGTACTTCCGCGTACTCGGACTGAATTCCGAAGTTCCAAATAGTCGGTCCGGGTACCCGGAGGCACTTCGGCACTCTTTCTGAAGCTTCGGACTTTGGAAACTGGAGTCCAGGACATCTGGAAACTTCTGAATTCTTTGGCACCACCTTGCCGCCTCAGCAGGTGCTGCCATATGCGGCAGCTGCAGCTGTTTCATTGCTTACCCAATCAGGGAGTGCACAACAACTCATTCACCCTCCCTCTTAAATGCCCAGCCAATCAGGGTGCATAATAACACATCCAGCCCTTCCTCCCCCGGTTGCGCCTGCCAGCAGGATCAAAGACAGAGTGAGAGAGACAGAACAAAAGCCAGCACAAAAAACACCACCACCATGTAATTAAACAAACACAAAGCTTTGTGATCAGTAAGTTCCCCCACCTTCACCCCCAAGCATGCCCCATGAAGGATACACATGCAAGGCTTGAAGCTCAGGGTGGGTGGGAGGCAGTTGGACTCGGGTGCCCCACCAAAGAAAGTCCAAAGACGACATCAGCAAGCAAACCAAATTGATCAATCAAGTTTCAACAAGCTTTTGGGGGGAGATCCATGTGTGGCCCTATGGGTGCCACCAGCCAGACCAGCAGCCATAACAACCACACACAAGAAACCAGACATTCCCCCCCCCCCCAAATTGTGTGTGCCCAGCCCACGTATACAAGGCAAGCCCCATCACACACACCCCCACCATATTAATAACCATTCAGAAACTAGAAAGTATTCATCACATCTGTTAGAATCCTGCCAGATGTTAGATAGATACATTTATTGCGCGTAGTCATTGGCCATAGCGTATTAATCATGTGAGGTAAAAATAATATACAAAACAGTTAATATAACAATGAATACTACAGGCTCGTCAAATCTCCTAGAGGGGAAAAGGAATCATATATTCACCATGTATCAAAAATTGGAAAGCGAGCATAGCAGATTATTAACGTAAGCAAGGGAAAGCTAACTTAGCTTGAGCTACTTTGAAAAGCCAGGAAGTTTTCCCTAGCTTGGATCATGTGGATCAAAAAAGTAGCCATGGTTTTGCGAATATTCTTGCCTGAGCTACCCAGCAGGAATGAAAGGATCTCTAGTTCAGAGCGTCCCGGAAGTTTATCTAGATAGTCCTTCAGATATAAATATCTCAGGCTATGGTAGAGGTGGCAATTAAGCAACATATGGCCGACTGTCTCCACTCCCTGCCTCTCAAAAGGGCAAAGCTTTGCAGCAAAGGGGGTGCTCTCTATCCGCCCCTCCATGACCTGGGATGGTAATGCATTACAGCGAGCAACTAAGATTAGATTTTCCCCCTGAGCTGGAATCTGTACCTGCACGTAATTGGCCATCTGCCCCAGGTCAGGGATAACAAAAGGATACGATGACATATATGGGGAATCAGCAATTGTACCGACTTCATTTTGTCTGTAAATGTCCCGAGACCTGCTTTTAATCTCCTTCACAATGGCTGGCAGAGGCTTATGAGCAAGATATTCTAATGAGAGCCCCATATGGGTTAGAGCTTCCGGAATACTAAGCTGCCAAGGGTTGTGATAAGCATCCATCCCTGTGGCACGCAAAAGCACTGGAGAGTGGGGGTCTAACAGTCTACACCACAAACCAAAGGCACGTTCCATTGCAGTTTGTTGCCAGCTAAGCGGGCCACATTCTGCCCTCACTGTTGCATATGGCGTGCCTCTGGGTGTGTGCACAAGGGTCCGTAAGAACCCTGCCTGTGCCGCATTGAGGTTTGTGGCATAGAGGGGGGCCCAAAGTTCTGCCCCATATAGAACCTGCACCTGGACTTTTGCGTTGTAAGTCTTAATGGCAGGCATAACTGCCGACCTGCCTGCCCGGGTGAAAAAGCCCAACAAGGCTCTGGAGGGGCCCTTTCAGATCGAAATAGCACCCTGGACATGGGGCTTCCACTGTGTTGACTGGTTGTTCTACTGGAAGGCCCAAGTAACGGTAGCTGGAGACCTGCTGGAACTCTTGCCCCTGGATGACCCAGTTGTATTTACACCTTTTGGCAGTAAAGACCACTACCCTTGATTTATGGGTGTTGATAGTAAGTTTCATGGTCTTACAGAATGACAGGAAAGCCACTAACGGGCGTTTTAGGCCTACCTGCGTTTGAGACAACAGGACCACATCATCTGCGAATAGAAGGCAGCCTACCGTCTTATCCGCTATTTTGGGGGGGAAGTGCCTAGGGTCAGCCATTAAAGGTGCCACATCATTGATGTAGTAGTTGAACAGGACTGGTGCCAAAACACAGCCCTGCCAGACACCCTTGGTGGTGGGTATTGGTGGCGTCAGGTGCCCCTGGCAGTTTATTTTAACAGAGCAGGAAGATTGAATATGTAGAGAGCAAATAAGATGTAATAGACGCCTATCTACAGCAGAGCTTGTCAGCTTGTCCCATAACAGAGCCCTATCAATAGAATCAAACGCGGCCTTTAAATCCAAAAAGGCCGCGAAGAAAGACCCATTCCGGGCTTTGTACTTGCAAATTACATGATAAAGCGCAAGGCTCAACTCAGTTGCCGAGCGTCCCCGCTGAAACCCAGCCTGTTCTATTGCAATGATGTTATCCCTTGCTAACCAATCTGTGAGTCTTTGCAGCAGAAGCTTAGCGTAAATGTTTGTGACTATATATAAGAGGCTAATGGGTCTACAGTTGTCTGGGTCACTACTTGAGCCTCTTTTGAAATGAGAATAATGATGGCTATTTCCCAATGCGATGGACTAGCTCCAACCTTGTTGATGGCTGTGAAAAAAGCAGTCAGGACCGGAAACCACCATTCCCGATTAGTCTTCAGGAATTCAACATGAATCAGGACACAGCCTGTGGCCTTCCCATTCCTAAATGAGTCCATCACCAATTCAACTCCCCGGAGTAGATTGGAACCCCCCCACTTTCCACCTGCTCACTCACCTTGAACCTGAGTGAAGCGCCTCCAGGGGTGGAGCCGGGGACCTGCCGGGACAAAAGCAACAGTTGGGCCAGTGAGCAGAGATGCCGTGGAGTAGATTGGAATACCCCACACACCCCCGTTTCCACCTCGTCACTCACCTTGCACATAGTGAAGCGCCGCCGGGGGTGGAACCGGGGACCTGCCGGGACAAAAGCAACAGTCGGGCCAGTTAGGGTTGACGGAGCGGAGTAGATTGGAAAAAAAAACCTTTCCACCTGCTCATTCACCTTGCACCTGAGTGAAGCGCCACCGGGGGTGGAGTCGGGGACCTGCCAGGACAAAAGCAACAGTCGGGCCAGTGAGCGGAAACGCCGCGGAGTAGATTGGAAACTGCCCCCTTTTCCACCTCCTCACTCACCTTGCACCTGAGTGAAGCGCCGCCAGGGGTGGAGCCGGGGACCTGCTGCGACAAAAGCAACAGTCGGGCCAGTGAGCGCACGCGCCGTGAAGTAGATTGGAAGACACCCCCCCTTTCCACCTGCTCACTCACCTTGCACCTGAGTGTAGTGCAGCCACGGGTGGAGCCGGGGACCGGGTGGGACAAAAGCAACAGTTGGGCCAGCGAGCGGAGATGCCGTGGAGTAGATTGGAAACACACACACCCCCGCTTTCCACCTGCTCACTCACCCTGCACCTGAGTGAAGCGCCGCCAGGAGTGGAGCTGGGGACCAGCCGGGACAAAAGCAACAGTCGGGACACTGAGCGGAGATGCCCCGGAGTAGATTGGAAAACCTCCCCCTTTCCATCTGCTCACTCACCTTGCACCTGAGTGAAGCGCCACCGGAGGTGGAGTCGGGGCCCTGCCGGGACAAAAGCAACAATCAGGCAAGTGAATGGAGACGCCGCGGAGTAGATTGGAACCCCGCACCTTTCCACCTTGTTGCCAGGTTTAAGGTAATATTGATTTATTTGGATCCATTTTTAAATTGATAATTAATTAATAATTACGTAGGTTTAAAACCTGGACAAACAGCTAAATTATGCTAATACCCAGAGAGATTAAAATGACTACATAAATAAAGAGAAACACATAATTAGTAATAAGAATATAATTGAAAATATTTATGAAAACATAGAAAAACATTTTCTATGGGACAAGACCCCAAAACAGAATAAACCCTTAATAAGTGGTTTATATAAAAGTATTTCAAGGTACATGTTACATGGATAGAATTAAAGTTAAACTTAAGATTGTTTTAAGTATTAAAAGTACAAAGGTTAAAATAATAAACTTAAAACTAGCATAGTTACCCAGGCATACAGGCTTAAGAAAGATGAAGGAAGATCATGTGACCAGAGGATCACCATGGTGACCAAAGAGCACCACGAGAGTGTTCATGGCGTCTAAGGTAACATTTCCTTGGTGACTTACTCTTTTATAAGAAAACTGACGTCACACTCAGGCTAAGTAATTCATATATTATTAACTGCCAATAGCATGGTTGAAAAGGGTTGATGCCTGCATAAAATTATAAATGTATGACAACGTTTGTGGTTAAGATATTGGGGAACTAAAGTCGTTACCTCCACCCATGAAACATCCTGTTTTACAAACTGTTTTAAACCTCAATCTTGCAACCCATTTGTGCAACAAAGATGTTCCCTTGAGTGTATGCCTCTACTTCCCTAAATATGAGCTTACTCATATTTTCCTAAGCATTAACTAACAAGGTTAAAAGTTAAGCAGGGGAAAAGCTATCTGAATATGTTCAGGCCTTTATGTTCAAACTAAAGCCAATATGTTCAGACAATAGCCAATTTGTTAAACGTATCTCACATAGGTCAAAACTGAAGGTAACAACCTGCTCACTCACCTTGCACCTGAGAGAAGCGCCGCTGGGGGTCGAGTCAGGGACCTGCCGGGACAAAAGCAACAGTTGGGCCAGCGAGCGGAGATGCCGCGGAGTAGACTGGAAACCCCCCCTTTCCACCTGCTCACTCACCTTGTACCTGAGTGAAGCGACGCCGGGGGTGGAGCCGGGGACCTGCCGGGATAAAATCAACAGTCGGGCCAGTGAGCGGAGACGCCGCAGAGTAAATTGGAAAACACTCGCCCTTTACAGGTGCTCACTCACCTTGCACCTGAGTGTAGCACCGCCGGGGGTGGAGCCGGGGACCTACCGAGACAAAATCAACAGTTGGGCCAGTGAGCGGAGACGCCATGGAGTAGATTGGAAAACACACCCCCCTTTCCACCTGCTCACTCACCTTGCACCTGACTGTAGTGCCGCCGGGGACCTGCCGGGACAAAAGGAACAGTCGGGCCAGTGACCGGAGATGCCGGGGAGTAGATTAGAAGCCCCCGCACTTTCCACATGCTCACTCACCTTGCACCTGAGTGAAGCGCCGCCGGGGGTGGACCCGGGCACAAGCCGGGACAAAAGCAACAGTCGGGTCACTGAACGGAGATGCCGCAGAGTAGATTGGAAAACCTCCCCCTTTCCACCTGCTCACTCACCATGCACCTGAGTGAAGCACCGCCGAAGGTTGAGCCAGGGTCCTGCTGGGACAAAAGCAAAAATCGGGCCAGTGAGTGGAGACGCGGCGGAATAGATTGGAAACCCCCCCTTTCCACCTGCTCACTCACCTAGCACCTGAGTGAAGTGCCGCCGGGGGTGGAGCCAGGGACCTGCCAGGACAAAAGCAACAGTCGGGCCAGTGAGCGGAGACACCGCGGAGTACATTGGAAAACCCCCCCCTTTCCAACTGCTCACTCACCTTGCACCTGAGTGAAGCGCCGCCAGGGGTGGAGCCGGGGACATGCCGGGACAAAAGAAAAAGTCGAGCCAGTGAGCGGAGACGTCGCGGAGTAGATTGGAACACCCCCGCCTTTCCACCAGCGCACTCACCTTGCACCTGAGCGAAGCGCCACCGGGGATGGAGCCCGGGACCTGCTGGGACAAAAGCAACAGTCAGGCCAGTGAGCAGAGATGCCACAGAGTAAATTGGAAAACACTCCCCCTTTCCACCTGCTCACTCACCTTGAACCTGAGTGAAGCGCCGCCGGGGACGGAGCCGGGGACCTGCCGGTACAAAAGCAACAGTCGGGCCAGTGAGCGGGGATGCTGCAGAGTAAATTGGAAAACACTCCCCCTTTCCACCTGCTCACTCACCTTGCACCTGAGTGAAGCGCCTCTGGGGATGGAGCCGGGGACCTGCCGGGACAAAAGCAACAGTCGGGCCAGCGAGCGGAGATGCCGCGGTGTACACTGGAAACCCTCCTCTGTCCACCTGCTCACTCACCTTGCACCTGAGTGAAGCCCGATGGGGGTGGAGCCGCGGACCGGCCGGGACAAAAGCAACAGTTGGGCCAGTAAGCAGAGACGCCGCGGAGTAGATTGGAAAACCCCCCTTTCCACCTGCTCACTCACCTTGCAGCTGAGCGAAGCGCCGTTGGGGGTGGAGCCGGGGACATGCCGGGACAAAACCAACAGTCGGGCCAGTGAGCGGAGACGTCACGGAGTAGATTGGAACACACACACCCCTTTCCACCTGCTCACTCACCTTGCACCTGAGTGAAGCGCCTCCGGGGGTGGAGCCGGGGACCTGCTGGGACAAAAGCAGCAGTCGGGCCGGTAAGCAGAGACACCGCAGAGTAATTTGGGAACACCCCCCTCTTTCCACCTGCTCACTCACCTTGCACCTGAGTGAAGCGCCATGGGAAGTGGAGCCAGGGACCTGCTGGGACAAAAGCAACAGTCGAGCCAGTGAGCGGAGATGCCGCAGAGTAGATTGGAACACCCCCCCTCTTCACCTGGCTCACTCACCTTGCACCTGAGCGAAGTGCCACTGTGGGTGGAGCCGGGGACCTGCCGCGACAAAAGCAACAGTCGGGCCAGTAAGCGGAGACACCGCGGAGTAGATTGGAAAACACTCCCCCTTTCCACCTGCTCACTCACCTTGAACCTGAGTGAAGCGCCGCCGGGGGTGGAGCCGGGGACCTGCCGGTACAAAAGCAACAGTCGGGCCAGTGAGCGGGGACGCTGCAGAATAAATTGGAAAACACTCCTCCTTTCCACCTGCTCACTCACCTTGCACCTGAGTGAAGCCCGACGGGGATGGAGCCGGGGACGTGCCGGGACAAAAGCAACAGTCGGGCCAGCCAGCGGAGATGCTGCGGTGTAGACTGGAAACCCTCCTCTGTCCACCTGCTCACTCACTTTGCACCTGAGTGAAGCCCGACGGGGGTGGAGCCGGGGACTGGCCGGGACAAAAGCAACAGTTGGGCCAGTAAGCAGAGATGCCACGGAGTAGATTGGAAACCCCCCCGTTTCCACCTGCTCACTCACCTTGCAGCTGAGTGAAGCACCGCTGGGGGTGGAGCCAGGGACATGCCGGGACAAAACCAACAGTCGGGCCAGTGAGCGGAGACATCACGGAGTAGATTGGAACACACACCCCTTTCCACCTGCTCACTCACCTTGCACCTGAGTGAAGCGCCTCCGGGGGTGGAGCCGGGGACCTGCCGGGACAAAAGCAACAGTCGGGCCGGTACGCAGAGACGCCGCAGAGTAGATTGGAAACACCCCCCTCTTTCCACCTGCTCATTCACCTTGCACCTGAGTGAAGCGCCACCGGGGGTGGAGCCGGGGACCTGCCGGGACAAAAGCAACAGTCGGGCCGGTGAGCGGAGATGCTGCGGAGTAGATTGGAAAGCCCCCCTTTTCCACCTGCTCACTCACCTTGCACCTGAGTGAAGGGCCACCGGGGGTGGAGTCGGGGACCTACCGGGACAAAAGCAATAGTCGGGCCAGTGAGTGGAGACGCCGTGGAGTAGATTGGAAAACCCCCCCCCTTTCCACCTGCTCACTCAACTTGCACATGAGTGAAGCGCCGCCGGGGGTGGAGCCGGGGACCTACCGGGACAAAAGCAACAGTGGTAGGTAATTTGAGCCCACTACTTCCAGTCTTGTGTTCTGTAGCAGTGCAGAACAGACCTTGCCATCATCTTCTTAGGACTTCTTGAGATACTTGAAGTCTGTTATCATGTCTCCCCTTAATCTTTCTTTGCTAGACTAAACATACCAAGTTCCTTCAGCCTTTCCTCTAAGGCTTGCTTTCCAGACCCTTTATTTTTGACCTGCTCTAATTTGTCAGGAAATTCGTTTTGAGTGTAAATGCACTCAAAACTGGACATAATCCTCAACGTGCGGTCTGACCAGCTCAGAATAGAGTGGAAATCTTACTTCTGGTGACTTGTAAACAATGCTTCTGTTAATGCCACCTAAAACTATATTCATTTAATATACATTTTTGCAGCCACATGACATTGGTGATTCATGTTCACCAGTTGTGATCAACTGCAACCCCTAGATCCTTTTCACGTGTATTGCTGCCAACCTCCATCGTATACGTGTGCAACTGGGATTTCCTTCCCTAAATGCAGAACTTTACATTTTTATTATTATTATTATTATTTTATTATTATTTTATTTTTCAATTTTATTTGCAAGGATAAATTGTTGATATTTGATCTTTTTCTTTTTTATCAATCTTTTGTATCTAGCTTTAGCTTCTATCAGTGTGGTTATAGACTGGGGCATTTGATTCCTTTTAACCTGCCTGGCTTTCTTATTCAAGTCGGATTTAAGTCTTCTACATTCTCCATTGTACCATGGAGCAGAGTTGAGGAAGATTTTAATTGGTTAGGGAGTAAATATTTGCTCCTTGAGATATTTAGTAATTTTAAGGAACAAAGGATTTAAATTATCCCTGACTGGATTAAGCGTCAAAAACTCTTCCCTGAATGAGGATAGATCATCTGATAAAAATAATTCCTTGCTAATTCCTGCCATTTTATTATTCCACCTTGGCACCTTCAGGCCTTGAGCAGATAACTGGGCAACGCCCAGATTAGTTGGCTTTTCTTGCACTGGATTAAAACTAAAATCTATAGAAAATTCCAGTGGCTGATGGTCACTAGTACCGTAAGGCAAAACCTTGCAGTCTAGAGGGATATCTAATATACCAGCTGGCACACATACATAGTCCACTACACTGGCTCCTATGGTGGAACTAAAGGTCCAATCACCAGTGGAGTCAGCGGCAGTCCTTCCATTAAGGATTTTGTAATTTCCCCTATACAAGAATTGCAAAAACTGCAAGCCAGCTGCATTCATTATTGAAGAAATTAACAACAAAAAACTTACCAGTTTAAAAAAACCACTTAAATGCACAGGACATAAACCCCCCAAAACAGGGAAATTAATACACAATTACACCTACAACACATATAGCAAAACGCATGTACATAACCATAATATATCTACTACCTTACAATCCATAGCTTCATTACTTAACAACAGGTAACCATGGTCACTTATCTATTGTGTACATTTAAAATTATTAACAATTAATTAGACAACACAAACACACAACAAAGTGCATTTACTGTGCTTGGCAGGGCACTCTTTCCAAGGTACCATCATCTCAGAAGTGAGACAAACTGGATACGTACTGAAATTGCATACAATTTACAGAATGAGCAGAGAACCCTTCCCCAGGTACTTCCCTGTTTGGGGGGTTTTATGTCTTGTGCATTTAAGTGTTTTTTTAAAAACTGGTTTTTTGCTGTTAATTTCTTGTGTTTTTTTCCTTGTTGTTTGTTTAGTTTTTTGTTGTTATGGTTGCTGACTTAAGTTTTGTTCTCATTGTATGTCATTGGTCAGAGGGTTTGACATGATGACAAACACTTTATCTCCACATCTAACAGCATCCCCTGCTCTGCCCAGCAGACCTGTCCCCTCAGTATCCCCCAACCAAACCCCTCCACTCAGTACCCCCTTGTTCCTCAACCAAACCCCTCCCTTCAGCGAT
>QEPC01006406.1:177881-199577 GCA_003113815.1 Sphenodon punctatus
AGAAAGATAGAGTTGGGTGTCATCAGCGTAGAGATGGTATTGGAATCCATGGGAGGCAATAATTTTGCCAAGGGACAGGGTGTAAATAGAGAAGAGGAGAGGGCCATCTACCAACAAGAACTGGGATATCTTGGAAGCATCAAGATCATCGGTTGTAATCTGGCAACCAGTCTCAGGTGCTTCATCTTTATCCTCCATTGTTATCAAGCAAGAGAATTGGTTAGACAGAAGCAACAACAAAGAATTGTCAACAATATCCTGGTGGATTGGTGCAGTAAATGGTGTGATCTTAGGTTGTTTGTCCTTGGGGTGGGCAGTCTCTGTGTCAATAGGGGATGAGGCCGCCACTCTCTTTCGCTTCTTTTTTCCCATCTTCTCCAAGAGTGCCAAAAGATAAAATCACTTGCCGTCTGCTAGTGGGGAAACAAAGTAAAAAAAGAGCAAACAGCAACTGGCTTGGTGGGCCTCGAAGGGCTCTTAAGGACCTCACAAGGGCCGTTCCCTTGTGTGTATCACCCTTGTGCGCGCGACCACCGGCAGGGGTTGCCTGTGCGGCCTGCAGCGGCGGTGCCGCTGTTGAACCCCGACAGCGCACTGTGGGTGGGGCCTGGTGCCTCGCGCTTCCTGGGGGGGGCACTACACCCCGGCACAGCCTTCCTCTCCTGCTCGTTCAGCCTGCGGCAGCGCACTGTGGGCAGGGCCTGGCGCCTTGCGCTTCCTCGGGGGGCACTACACTCCAGCACCAGCCTTCCTCTCCCGCTCGCCGTGGCCAAGGGTGCATTTTGCCAATTACATTTGGTGCGACGGCTTAGGCCTTATGTGTCAGACTCGAACCTTGCCACCATCATCCATGCTTTTATCACCTCAAGACTAGATTACTGCAATGCGCTCTATGTGGGGCTACCCTTGGTGATGATCTGGAGACCGCAGCTCATGCAGAATGCGGAGGCCCGTCTCGTTATGGGGATGGATCACCATGAGGACATTACACCAGTGCTCCATTCTCTGCGCTGGCTGTCGATAGTTTTCTGGGCCTGATTCAAGGTGTTGGGTTTGACCTATAAAGCCCTAAACAGCCTGGGCTCTGTCTATCTGCAGGATCGACTCATACTCCGGGTTTTGGATCGACCCCTGTGGTTGGCTGGGATTGCCCTCCTCAGGGTCCCCTGGGTGGCTACTATGAGGAGGGTGTTCTCAGAGGCCGCACAGTGGTTATGGAACCCCCTCCCAACAGAGGTCTGCCTGTCCCTGGACCTCCCCTCTTTCCAAAGACAATGTAAGACCTGGCTGTTCTGCCAGGCTTTTGGTGAGTGATGGGGGTTGGGTGTGGTGGGGATGTTTTTTATGCTTTGTTGTGGGGTGTTGTTGTTGGGTTTTTTGCTGGTTTGAGTGTTTTTAGTTGTAGCATATTGTTTTTAAGATGCTGTGAGCCATCCCAAGCTGCTGTGGCAGGAGGGGGCGGCAGATAAATCTAATAATAAAGAAATAAATACCAGGAGCAGAATGGCCATAGGAGGCATGGGGAAGAATCCCAGTGGGCCGCTGGCTCCCGTGATGTCATGGGGCCAGACCAGGCCGAGCAGGGCCAGGCCAGTATCCGTGGAGCTGGGCTGAACTGAGCTAGGCCAGCCCAGGGGCAGATGCCAGCCGGCCCACAGAAAGCCCATCTGTGGCCCACGGTGGGGTCAAACCTCATAAACTGGCTGGCAGGGGGCAGGGCCATTTGATGCCAGAGCACCTGCGCTCTGGAGCCTGCAGGCTTCTGCACAAGCACACACCATCCAGTGCAGGCTGTTCAGAGCAGCCACAGCACAGAAGAATTTTGGGGGCTTTGCCCCCCCCCCGTACATCACGGCTGGAGGGCCAGGTGGCAGGGTTCCCCTGGCCAGGCTGACCCAACAAGGAACTTTCTGCCTCCCCGCACACTTCGGAGAGGCGCTCTGCCCAGCCTGGCAGCGCTCCACTCCAGCCTCCACATGAGCGCCTGTCTTGTCTGGCTGCCTCTCCGCAGCTCACAGGAAGGTGGTGGAGCAGTCCCAGCGGGACCGGAGGCGGCGAGTGGCAGTTGCTGATGGGAGACATGGAAGTAAAAAGTCTAGTAGGCCTTAAACTTAACTTTGGTCAAGGAAGTACGTCACAGATGGATGAGAGAAATATGCTGAACTAGGAAAAATCCTTGAACTGAATCTTGTTGACAGACCACAAAATACTTTCTTTTATAAATCTTGTCTTTTCTATTTTGTATAACTGATAAGGAATTGATACAATTCAGGCCTTCGTAGAGTGCTATAAACATGCCAAACTGTTGTAACCAGCAGAGACTTTTCTTCTGTCAGAGGCAATCTCTGCTAGAGGCAAGGTCTCTCCTATTGCAATTGCTAAATAAATAGTTTTCTGACAGACAAACTCCCAAACAGGCTGAAGGCCTGTTTTCTTCCACAATTTCTCCACAGAGACCCTGGACCTGATAGGCAGACTGGGTGCGGAGAGGGTAATAAGAACACGTTAACTTTTTTAAAAGAAATAATCCCAATCATTAAAGAACTGAGTGGCAGATTGATATTGTGTGGAGACTTTAACTCTCCATTATCCATGTTAGACAAATTAAATCCATCAAAATTTTAAAAAACCCAGCAAAAAATTATGAAATTATTAGAGGAAGAGGACTGGATAAGTGTCTGGAGACCCCAGAACCCAACACAGAGAGATTATTCCTTCTACTCGAACAAACATATGACTTATTCCTTAATTGACCATATAGTAATTGAAAAAAGACAATTTAACACTTGCTTTCAGAGTCAGATCATACAAACAACCTTTACAGATCATAATGCAATCTGGGTAAAATTGACAGACAATACCAAACACAATAAAGGCAAACACAACAGATGGATGCTGAACAAAACAATTTTAATCCACAAATCAAGGCGAGAATACAAAAAGATCTAACGGATTATTTTAACAACAATGATCAGGGTGATATCTCCCCGTTAACATTGGGTATTTTCAGACGTTACGAGATCACAGTCAACCACAGTGAACCACGGTCAATACCGCGGCGGGGCCAAAGCACCCTGAACATCTGTTTGGCGGCCGCCAGATGTTCACCTTGATCGATTCCCACATGGGGTCAATTTCAACCATGCTTCCGGGGCTCCCCACAGGACGAGCGCCGCAAGCGTGGTCAAAGTGATTCCCGGCAGGAAGCAACAAAAAGTAACGTCTGGACAGCTACCATGGCCCGGAATTCGTGGCGGGATTCCGGGCCGTGGTCAATGCGGGTGGGCAGCGTGGGAGCGTGGGGGGCGGGGCCGTGTGGCTGCATGTTGCGCTGCGCAGCCTCGCCCCTTCCCCGGTTCCCCGCCGGGATCAGCCGACACGTCTGTTTGGGGCTTCTTTTGGTCGCAGGGGTGGTTGTTTGGTTTGCCCCCACCGGGGATCCACTGTGGTCAATCGAGACAGCGTACCGTCTGAAAATACCCTCAATGGGATGCCATGAAGGCATTCACCAGAGGGTCATACATCTCCGCTGCAGCCTATAAATGGAAAGAAAAAAGGAGAGAGGTTAATGAATTACAATTAAAATTGGCAGCCCTCCAAAATATGCAAAAATTAAATCCAACAACAAAAAGGGGGAGGCGGGGGGAATAATGGAGATAAGAGGAATGATTGAAGCCATAAACACAGAACACATAATTAAAAAGCTAAGATTAACCAAACAATTTTACTTTGAACAGGAAAATAAGCTAGATAAAACACTGGCATGGCTAGTTAAAAGAAGGAGGGAAAAGAAATATATCTCACATATCAGAGATAAAGCAGGAATAACTAATTTGACAGGGGACCAAATGAAAAACAGATTTGTGCAATTTTATACTGAACTCTACCAGGCAATACAACCTTCAGAACAAGCTACGAAGAAATTCTTAGATGAACTAAACATACCAAAACTGAAAGAACCACAGCTAGCATATTTAAATGCCCCAATCTCAAAAGATGAAATTGTTGACACAATCAAGGATCTCCCTAGCAACAAGGCCCCCGGACCAGATGGGTACTCCTCAGAGTTTTACAAAATGTACAGTGCAGAGCTAGCACCAGTGCTAGAAAAAGTGTTCAGGCCTTGGTTAGTTAAAAAAGTTTAGTCCCCACCTTCTATGAAGCCAACGTAATATTATGCCCCAAGACTGGGAAGAACTTGGAAGAGTGTGCAGGATACCGACCAATCTCCCTACTCAACTCAGATTTTAAACTATTTACTAAAATTATGACCAGCAGATTGCAAGGTTGTATCAAAGATCTAATATCTCCAGATCAATTAGGATTCATCACAGGGTGAATGGGCATATATAATGGGTGAAAACAGACATGATGCTAACCACCCTTTAACCATCGTTGGTGGTTATTTATGCATGTTGCAGGGCTGTATTGGTGCCCTATGTAGCCCTGAAACATGCATAAATGACCACCAAGGGTGGTTAAAGGGTGGTTGTCTGCTTTCACCCAATGTAAGAAAGGTGATTAATGTAATGCATAAAATTAAACAAGATAAGACAACAGCGGCTATAATCTCACTAGATGCAGACAAGGTCTTTGATCACCTGGAATACCAATTCCTTTTAAAAACAATGGAACGAATGGGTATAAAGGGAAGATTCCTAGAATGAGTAAAAATCATCTATAAAAGTCCCACTTCGAAAATCATAGTTAATGGTGAACTGACAAACAAATTTGAATTGTAGAGAGGCACGAGGCAGGGGTTCCCCCTTTCACCCTTGCTCTTCAACATTGGTTTAGAGCCACTTGCGCTGGCAATAAAACAAAATACAACAATTAAGGGTATACAATTTGATGATCAACAAGCGAAAATTGCATTGTAAGCAGATGATACAATGTTGTTCCTATCAGACCTCCACCAACCTGTCCCAGCCACTATATTGATTTGGCAACCTCTCCGGATACAAGATAAACTTATCCAAATCACAAATGTTCCTACTTAACAAACAAGGTATCCTCAGGACAGAAATTGAGAGAATCACCCCTTTCCAAATTAATAATTCACACCTGAAATATTTAGGAATTAATCTGACAAAAAACATTACACATCTGTAAAAAAGTAACTACTTACCTTTTAATAGATGAAGCCAAGACTCATGAGTGACAATAGGATGCTCCTGGATGGGAAAAATAAATCTGGTTAGAATGATTCTTTTACCTAAACTACTATACACAATAATGGCACTACCTATTCAAATCCCAAAAGAGTTCTTTAACACACTGAACAAAATTATAAATAATATCATTTGGAAGAAAAACAAACCAAGAGATAGAAGATCAATTCTGCAGACTTCTGTAGAAAAGGGAGGTTTAAACCTCCCAAATTTTAAGTTTTACTACTGAGCGTCAATCTTGAGGGGCATTAAGTTCTGGTACGAGGCTGGAAAGGAACCCACCTGGGTGGAAATGGAAGGCAATTATTGAAAGTAGACAAATTTAGCAAATTATTTGATGACGACACCGCACAAAAAATGCAGGCCCAAGATAAAACATCACATCCATTTGCCGGAATTGCAATAAGAATTTGGAAAATGTGTCAAAACAAATTAGAAATTCAACAAGGAAATTCACCTTTAAAGCCAATAATATATGAGATACTATCTGTAAATAAGAAAGAAAAAGAAACCCTGATTAAATGACCAAAAAAAAAAAAAGGATTGGTACAAGCTAGACATCTTTTTGTCAATAAGGAACTACTCAGAACAGAAATTATCCAAACTAAGTGTAAAGAAAACATGGACCCCTGGCTCTATACTAAAATACACAGTTACTTTCTACATCCCCAAAATAAACCACACTTTATAAGAGAACCCCACTCTCTTGAAATGGAATTGTTTAATAAAAGCCCACACAGAAAACTAATATCCAGATTATACCAAATAGTCAGAAACATCTTCTACCTACCAGACACTGGGTATTTATCTGTATGGGGGGAGGAGCTGTGGTTGATGATGTCTGAAGCACAGATGACACAAAGCTGGTCACACATGAGTAAATGTGCACAATCCCTGATGGTCAGGGAACCACAGATCAAATTGACTTTGCAATTTTACCTCACCCCTGAAAAGATCCATCAGGCAAACAGAGGGTACAGCGACTTGTGTTGGAGAAAGTGTGGAGAAACGGGCACCTATATACACTACTGGTGGGAACGCCCAAAAATAAAGACTTATTGGCAGAAAATATGGGGGGAAATAGAAGAGTACCCATTTAACAATACCCTTCACACCACAGCTGGCACTATTGGGCCTATGGCCAAAAAAACTGGGGGGGGGGGGGGGATGTCCCTGCAGGCAAAGCAATGATTCTAGCAGCCATCCACACAATAGTCCATAAATGGAAAATCCCTGGACGGACCAACGATGACGGATTGGATACAAAGACTTTGGTATGTTCTTTCAATGGACAGAATTGCGGTAGGACTCCATGATACCCTTGAAGAATTTTATTTGACTTGGAACCCAGGTTGGACTTTGATTGCGAAGAATGTAGATATGGAAAAGCAGGAACTCTCCATTAATCTACATTCAATTTGACTCACCAAACCGAATTAGTAAACCGTAATAGGGACATGGACACTTACAAGCCGCATCTCCCTACGCTGTTAAATTATAGAACCTTTATGATTATTTTATAATTTAATTTACTTTATTTCCTTATAATTTTGTGTACGTTGATTGTTAATGTTGATGAGAGATAAAGATAAACATTAAGTATATGTTTGACAATTAAAAATTAAAGCTTTAAAAAAAAAAAAATGACTCTTGGACCTATCTCTAAATAACAGCCGAGTGCGCACCGCAGAAACGAAGGCGGTGGCGGCTGGAATAGGAAGGGATGGAAATATACCTTAAGGGGGTTGGTCCCTCCAAAATAGTCTATAATCAATCTGTCTTATCCACTCCCACCTATGCCACTGTCGTGCTTCCCCATATAGACCTGTCCTGAATTTGCTCAGTTTATAGACTTCTGACTGGCTTCGCTACCTGAGAAAGGGCCCAGGGTGTTCGGAAAGTTTGCACAGTCTCACCAACAGATGTTGGTCCAATAAAAGATAGCATTTGAACTACTTTGTCTCGTTCCCTTCCAAAATAGAGAATGTTGGGAGGGGAAGTCTGCAACAGGAGAAACAATTATTACAATTCCACGTTTCAAGGCTAAAGCCAATTCCAATGTTGCCCGAAAACATGGATATTAGTAGTTCTGCAGACGAGTTAGCTAGTAACAATGGGTGTTTCGCCCTCCCCCCCAACGACCACGCTTACCCCAGCATGGCCACAGGCAGGGGTCTCACGTCTGGCCCCGCCCCGCCAGATGGTCACCATGGGCGGGAGCAGAAGTTACCACGGACTGCGGCAGGGCTAACACGGGATGCGCACTGGGCTCACGGTCAGCGCACATCCCGTGTTAAGCCCTGCCACGGTTCAGGGTAGGCGTTCCCGGACCATGGTAGAGCGGGCCATCACGTCTGATGGCTTGCTCCACCTAACCCTGGCCCGTGGACGGAGCAGTTCCAGGTGAGCGCGGCGACCTCATAGGCCATTGCACCCACCCGTTAGGGAGGAAACGGGAAACGGGCTGAGGAGCGCAGCGGGCGGGGCTGCGCGGACCCACGTCTGAACGTCCCCTGCCCTCTCCTCGGAACATTTGTTCAGTGGCCGGGCAAACCCCTGCCCGGGGCCAGGGGGCTCACCCCTGGGTGGGTTTAAGTGTGGCGGCTCACTGAGCCCTCACGTTGGAAAATAGCCAACGAACATGGCTGGTGCCGCACTAAGGCTCAAGGTGACGTAGCACGTTCAAAGGGGAAATGTGTACTAAAATGAAATTTAAAATATACGGTATTCAAAAACAAGCAAATTATTCCTTTCCCCCTCCCCAATATCCCCCCCCCAGACACTAATCTTTCCCTATTTAGGGAATTTCGCCCTAAGAAAAAAATAGCCAGCCTCCCTCATTCCCCTCACCTTAGCACCCCTATTAGGCTAGGACTACAACTCCCAGAATCCCCCGTCCAACAGTCCAGTCAGGCTCAGGCTCTGATTGGCTGAGTTCACACGAGCGCGTGACTGAGCTCCACAGCGACCCTTTGCCCCCCCCCCCCATCATATTCCGTCTGCCCCGCCCCACATAAGATCTATACCCAGCCCCACTGCCCCGGTGGCAGGAGGGCGAGTGGAAGGAGGACTGGGGAGGGAGGGAGAAGCAGGGGCTGATGGAAGTTGTAGTCCCTCCCCCATAACGACACTGCGGCCGTAACTGCTGGGAACCCGCCCACCTGAGTCCAGCAAAAAAAAAGGGGGGGGGGGAGAATCAGGAACAGCATCTGGTCTGAAGCCTCCCAGCCACCCCGCCCCTCATACTCCAGCCGCCTACAAGCCCCAGCAGGCTTTGCGCTCCTTTCTCGCTAATGGTTGGCCAGAAGCGGCGCAAAGGCTGCTGGGGCTTGTAGTCCGCTCACTGTCCTCGGGTTTTGGCATCGCCTCTATGCGGTTCCACCCACCCCCCGTGCCGCTGAACTGACCTGACCCGGCTGGGGAGAGGAAGAGAGTGTCTGTCTGGAGGAGCCAGCTGCGCAGACCCTGCCCGTCCCGGCGTGCAGGTGGGTGGGGTGGGGGGTGTGGAGAGGAAGGTCCCTTTTCAACTCCCCCCCCCATACAGGGATCCCGATGGCATTGGGACCTTTGCTCCCTTCCTTGTGGAGCGGATCGGATCGGATCTGCTCCGAGTAGGGTGGCCAGATAAATTTTAGAGGACACTTATGAAAAATACAGGTTGCAGGGCTGCATTGGAGCCACTGCCACCCTGCAACCTGTATTTCTCATAGGTGTCCCCATAAATTTGCGTATCCACCCAAGCTGCATGCACTGGGCGGAGCAGTCCCGCTCCCAGCCCCACGCATGGATAATCAAACGAGCCGATACCCACATCAGCCTTGGCCAGACACGTTCCTGCATGCCCACCTATTAGGCACCCACCCCGTGGCCTCCGCAGGGTCACATCAGAGCCGCCGCTCGCAGCGGAGTCCGGGGACATTGTGGGCCCACCATGTGGCCAACTCAGGGCTAATGGGTGCCCACATGCCCGTATCTCATCAGTTAGGTTCGCCCGCAGCCTCGCCGGCATGCAGGTCCTGGCCGGCTGAGAGGCAGGGAGGGAGGTGTTAATGCGCCTCTCAGCTGAGAGGTGGGGAGGGAGGTGTTAATGCGCCTCTCAGCTGAGAGGTGGGGAGGGAGGTGTTAATGCGCCTCTCAGCTGAGAGGCAGCTGCAGGGAGGGAGATCACTAGCATCACCGGTGAAAACTGCCGCAAACACAGGACACGGGCAGGGAGGGGCCTGCCTGTTCATTACATGCTAAATGTGATTGGGGCTGTGTGGGAAGCTGCACACACTGAACACGGACTCCAGCGGACTATTGTCTCGTTCGATAACCTTTAAGGGACAAATCCCAATGCTGGGGGAAGGCGGGGAGCGATACCCCAGACACCTTCCCATCTTAAAGCTTGGACTTTACAGCAGGGCTCTGCCTTCAGGGCACGGAATTAACTTTGGACTAAAATTTGCGATGGGGATACTGACCCAAATAAGCTCTGCCCCTCTTCTCTCTAGAACCGCAGGGGAAGGAAGTTGATCATTACCCCGTGGCGCTGGGGCACCATCGCGGTGTGAAGGGACACAGCAGGACAAAGCCGTAAGTCATGGGGCAATTGGGGCCCTGCTTCAGGGGAGGGGGCCAAAACAGCAGCAGAGGTTGGAAACGGCAAGTAGGGCCGAACAAGGCGGGGAAATATGGAGCCGCCACTCCCACCCTGTGGTGGTGTTTCCAAACGAGACTGTGGAACAGGAGGCGGTCTGGGGGGTGGGGGAGAGGAGGTATGAGGGGGTCAGTGTTCTCTGAAGTCAGGGCAACATGTGGGGAGTGTAGATGAGATCAGGGGTGTCGGCCCTCTGGAAAGAGAGGGGTGGTCATTCCTTATGCTACCAACCCCTTTTTCCTGGTACCCACCCCACCCCATTCATGTTAGAAGTAGGAATGGGAATTCATATTGATGTACATATTCATATTCATTATGGATCTGTATTTCAAATTTTACAGATTTCCAGATTATGGGCTTGGTATTTCTGGGTCTCCATAAAACGATGCCACAGAGACGGCATTGTCTTGGCGCCGCTCCGGTGACCTTTAGGGGGGGAGGGGGAGCAGATCTAGCCATTTCCATGTTTCTTGGCGCTTAGGTTTGTTAATCTTCACCTTAACTACTTCCTCAAACAGCACGGTGTTTTTTAAATATGTATCAGAATAAATGATAGAGACTGCTGAATAGTTTTAAAAAATAAGTTCAGAGTAGTCCTTGTTGTAACAGCGTGTGGGGGACGCAGCACGGCCAAGTCTGGGTTCGAGGCCCATCGAGCGGGGAGGGGGAATGGGATATCTCACGTGCGTCGGAGTCTCTGTAACTCCCCTGCTGAGCAGGTTGTGGTGTTCACTTCTAGAGACTGGCAGTTGAGTACCATGTGATTATTATTAGCAAGCTTTTATATAGCGCAAGCAATGTACCTGGTGCTTTACTCAAGATGGCAGCTGTCACCTAAGCGTTTAGTGAGGAAGGGGGAGACAGAGAATTCTTGACTTGGTTAAAACAGCACCAGGTGGGAAATGCTCCTTATTCTGCATTGATTGAGAGGGGGGATCCATCTCGCTGGATGCAGAGATGCTGTTGGGGCTGCTCATGTCCGTACAGTTCATTCTCTCGCTCTCTCTGCTATTTGTGTCTCTTTCCTCCAGGGAAAAGCCTCTTTAGCTAGGTGGGATCGGCACCAAGCCCAGCCCCGCTCTGTGTGTAGAGACAGGAAGACCCTGTTGTGTTGCTGAGAGGCCTGGCCATCCAGCAGCCTTGAGACTGACCGCGCCAGCTCTGGAGACAGTCCCACCGTACTACCTTGAGTACAGGGGCAAAGCCAGGGCCTGAGCATTTCCCATCCGTGCGAGACTGTGGTTGGAGAAGGCCCCAGCTGGGCTAAGGCCATCCAGCCCCCCGAGAGACAAAATGGCTGCAGAGCAGACGGCTGCAACAGCACTGAGTCTCCCGTTCCAAGCACCACTAGAGCAGGGGGAGCAGCCAGGAGTGAAAATGGAGGAGGAAGAGCCAGCAGGCCTCAAACCAGGGGAGGGAGCAGGAAGCCTCCCTTTTATAATCCAGGCCGGAACCATCCGGGATTTACTGAGCTGGGAAGCCCCACAGCAGGAGCCACAGGAGAGGCTGCCCCAGATCTGGGAAGCCCAATGGCAGAGGGCACTGGAAGTGGTACAGGCCCCGCTGACCCCAGCCTGGCACAACCTGCAGCTGCCTAAACTAACCCAGAGGGACGATATCGAGGCCTATCTGGCCACCTTTGAGCGAGTGGCTGACGCCTGCCAGTGGCCGAGAGGAGAGTGGGCGACCCGACTCGTACCGGCCCTCAGTGGAGAAGTCCAAGAGGCCTGTAGCTGCCTGGACGCCGGAGACAGGGGAGACTACGGGAAGGTGAAGGCCGCCATCCTGCGAGAGTACAACATCAGCGCAGAGACGCAGCGCCAGCGCTTCCGGCAGTTCCGCTACCAGGAGGCCGAGGGCCCCCGAGAGGTTTGCAGCCGACTCCGGGAGCTTTGCCATCACTGGCTGAAGCCGGAGAGCCGCACGAAGGAGCAGATCCTGGAGCTGCTGATCCTGGAGCAGTTCCTGACCGTCCTGCCCCAGGAAATGCAGAGCTGGGTCAGGGAACGTGTCCCGGAGAGCTGCGTCCAGGCGGTGACCCTGGCTGAGAGTTTCTCCCTGAGGCAGCGAGAGGCCGAGAGACGGGAGCAGCAGGTGAGAGCGTTTAATCCTGATAATCCCAGGAGGCCACGGGTTGGTACCAGGACACGGGGTGTGAGCTCTGGCCGTCTCAGTGCAGGAAAGCGGAGCAGCAGGCCGGCTGGGAATTTAACTGTCGGGCTATTTCCTCTCTCCCCTAGACCAGGAACCACAGTGTGAAAGGAATCCGCCCTGAAGGGCTGCTCCCAGAATCCGGGGTTCCGCAGCTGGGTTTTGAGGGTGGGAACAGACTCTGACACTTGACTGTCGCTCTGCCCTGAATGGGATTGTTGCTGCTGTTTCAGGTGCCAGGCACATTTGAGGTGACTGCAGCTTTTCACAAGGCAGAGGAGGCTCCATCGGAGACTGGGCCGTGGCAGCTCTGCCAGGAGACCAAGCAGGAGAGAGACGATGATGCCAGCTCGCTGGGTAAGGATCCATCTGGCCTGATGTTTCTCGGGTGTGTTCTTTGTGCGATCCTTCTTTCTCTGACGCCTTAGATTCTGTGAATCCTCTGCCTGTGGGAACGCCAGAGCCTGTGGGAGGGAGACACTCGAGAGAGGCGTCTGGGGAGAAGGATCAGACGTGGGAACCAAAAGCGGCTGCCCAGAACTCTCTGCCTCTCTACTACATCCATGTGGTGGAGCCCAGAGTCCCTTGCTGATGGTAAAAGGAAGGAGCAATTTGTCATGTGGCTGCTCTTGGCTTCTTGTACCGGTTTCTCCCCAACTTTTCTCTTTAGTGGAGGAGATAGGGGAGGAAGGAGATTGTGCATGTGCCTGTATTGAGGAGATTGTCAGGCATCCACATTTTTCCCCTCTGGCTCGGGATTTTGAAGTCGCTGAGCCAGTTTCTGCAAGCCTGTGGCTCCATGACTAAATTATGTAGAAACTTCTGCAATCACAATACCAGGGGAACAAGATGCTCTGTTTATTCCTCACCCCAAATACTTACATCAAAGCTGGCCTAGTTAGTTCAGGTTCAGTAACCAGGTGGAGATACCAGGTTTTCTGTGGTAATCTGTGGCCTGGTTCTCTCCCTGTTACTTGCACCCTTTCAGAGCAGGATTTGGGGCTGGCAGATCTAAGTTCCTCAAGGGGGGAGTCCTCTTCTAACCTTGCCCTGCTCCCGCTAATCCCTTCCTCTGATGCTTTTTAGGGACTTTAGTGATTTCCCCTTTCTAAGTTTTTCTTTCCCCACAAGCTCAGGGACTAAGTTGTGTCTGGATTCGCTCAGTTGTTGGGAACTTAAAATTAGACCCTCTTGAGAACTCAGGCTTCATCTCCAGATCATTAGGAAATCAGACCGGCAAATGATTAGTGCAAAAAAATTGGAGTATCAAAAGAAATGCTGGCTCTACTTGTTAAGCGCTGCTAATCGGAAAGACCAAAAACAGTTCTGGGATCTTATCCGGACTGTTACACTGGGTGCCAACACCGATTCTAGAGCTTCCATTATCCCTCCAGAAGTTTGGGAGAACTATTATGAGGGTTTCCAGAAGGGCAAGTCCACATTAGACCAAATTTTCATTCTTTCCTTGCTGATAGAGAAATTTGTTAGACGCCAGAGAAAGTTCTATTTGTGTTTTGTGGACTTAAGAACGGCGTTCGATTCGATCAATAGAGAGCGGCTTTGGGCCAAGCTAAGCCATCTCTCTCTAGATCCAAGATTGTTATACCTAATAATCAAACTTCATACCAATAACACACTACAGGTTAGGTATGCCCCAGCCCCTGTCTAAGAAAGTGCAAGTCCCTTGCGGAGTCAGGCAAGGATGTATCTTGACCCCTGCTCTATTTAATATCTTTCTTAATGATTTACTCCCTTTTATGAAAATCATGGACAACCATGCTCCTTCGATCGACAGCAGGTTCGTTCCGGCCCTTCTTTTCGCCGACGACACCGTCTTAATTTCTCAGTCCATGGTTGGACTTAGACGGAGCATGCAACGATTTAACGACTTCTGTCTTAGGGAGACTCTAACAATTAATTTTTCAAAGACCAAGATAATGATAGTAGGGGGTCGCTCTTCTAGGAAACTACACCGCTGCGTCATAGATGCCAACCCAATAGAGCAGGTAAATGCACTCAAATATTTGGGGGTGACTTTTTCGTCGGTATCAAGTTGGACTCGTCACCTGGAGTCTGCCGTGTGCCAGGCTAGTAAGGTATCCTCTTCTATAGTGCGCTACTATTATGGTCGTGGGGGCAAATTAGTCTCCCCGGCCCTTCAACTATTTAGGGTGAAAGTCATTAACCAGGTCTTGTACGCCTTCCTGACTTGGGGCTTTTCTTATCTTAATAAGCTGGAAGCAATTCAGAATGTTTCTTTGCTCAATTTTGGGGATTCCTAAAGGCACGCCTCAGGTTGGAAGCGGCTTGCCCTTCAATTCAATCTGTTGCCTTACAACGTCTCCTGAAATATTGGTTGAAGATTGTGTTATTTCCCCCGCAGGCAAACACCCTCTTGGGTGTGGCTATAGTTAATGGACTGCACAGTTCATGGGGGTCGAAAGTAGAGCTGGAAGTTCAGAAATTGGGGGTTTCTAAGGACTCCCTTAAGACTTTGGGGGCAGATGGAGCAATGTCTCTTATTAAAAGGAGGATTCCTGACCAAGAGCTTCAGACTGAAGCAGCCCTCCTATCTCCACAGAGGGTTGCTCCTGATTATATACAGAGAGCTCTTTCTAGTTCCAGCCCTTGTTATTTGTCAACTTGGATCGATGCCAGGAAAAGACAGAATTTCACCAGATTCCGCTGTAATGTCTTTCCCTCCGCCCTCCTTGAAGGCTGCTTTTCTGGAGTCCCAAGAGAACTGAGATTTTGTCAGGTATCCGCTTCGCCGTTCATGGTTTTTTTCGCTGTCCAGCTCTTTCTGGGCTGAGGGAAAAATATCTCGAGTTTAATTTTGATATAATTCCAGGTTGGAAGTACGAATTTATGTTTAAAAAATGTCTCAGTCCTCTGGATACCAATTGGACTCGAGCAGCGGCAGATTTTTGTAATGCAGTTATGCATTTTAGACAAAGATTCTTGCAGCAATAGCAACTTAAAAAGTCTTCGCCTGCATCAATTTGAGTAGTATTCTAAATGCCGAACTGCTATAAATGTAATGTTCTTCCTCTAGCAGATTCTTGTTACCTAATGGCAATATACTAAATTTTTGGATTTATCTTATTTATTTTATTTTTGTATACTTTAATAGCTATTCTATTCTGTTTTAATTTTGTAAACTGTGATCTTAAGCTATGGTGAAAACTGATGCCGTTATTAATAAATTGAATTGTGTCTGAATTTCTTCTTATTCCAGCAAATGATAAAAATGGGGAGGAGACTTGTCGTCAGGCTGACCCTGAATCAGTGAGATGGCAAAGGGATGAAGGGGACGTTTTCCAGAAATCTGCTCTGGGAGAATCCTGTGCAAGTCACTTCCCAACAGAAAGGCAACAGAGAGTCCAACCTTCAAAGAGGAGGTGGGGTAAATCCTCTTCCCCATCTAGAGCTTCCAGTAAACCCCAGAAGAACAGTATTGACTTGGAAGAAAAACTGAACACACACACAGAGAATTCATCCCACGTTAATAATCAAGGAACCCAGCTGGGAAAGAAGCACCCTGTGCGGGATGAATATGGGGAAAACAGTAACACTGCAGAGCACATTAATAGACATGATCGAATCCACACAGGAGAGAGAGCCCATCAGTGTCCTGTATGTAGAAGGAAATTCAGATGGCGGTCACGTCTTATCCAACATCAAGAAATTCACTCAAGGAAAAAAAAACATCTGTGTCTCAAATGTGGAGAAAGATTCCATGAGAGCTCGGACCTTATGAGACATAAGAGAATACACATGGAAGAAAAACCCTATCAGTGCCATGACTGTGAGCAAAGATTCAGAAGAAGTTGGCATCTTCTCCGACATCAGAGAATCCACACAGGAGAAAAACCCCATCAGTGTTTTGAATGTGGGAAAAAATTCAGTCAGAGCTCAAACCTTCTTGAGCATCAAAGAATCAATTCGGGAGAGAAACCCTATCAGTGCCATGACTGTGAGCAAAGATTCAGTCACAGCTCAACCCTTTTTAGACATCAGAGAACCCACACAGGAGAAAAACCCCACCAGTGTCTTGAATGCGGGAAAAGATTCAGTCAGAACGCAACCCTTCTTAGACATCAGAGAATCCACACAGGCGAAAAACCCCATCATTGTCTCGAATGTGGGAAAAGATTCAGTCAGAGCACCACCCTTCTTAGACATCAGAGAATCCACACAGGAGAGAAACCCTATCAGTGTGGTGAATGTGGGAAAAGATTCAGTCTAAACTCGTACCTAGTGCGACATCAGAAAGTCCATGAGGGATAGAAACTAGAGTTGCACCAAATAGGCGATCCGAGGACTCGCAAAGATTTCCGAGGTTCTGAGTACTGGAACCGGGGCGGAACTCAGAACTTTTTCTGAGTACCTGGAAATCGGAACTCCTGACCTCAGAAATCCTCAGAACCTTGGAAATCTGAAAAAAAAAGGTTTCCATTGCTCCATGGCCCAAAGCGCCTCCCCCCTCCCAAAGCCTCCATTCCATTGCTCTATGCCCACCTATGCAAGGTAAGCCCTCTCCCAACGCGCCATAAATTAACCAAAAAGGAAGTATCCCCTCTGTGCCCCAGTAGGTCAAATCTTGACAAAGTAGAACCCACAACCAAAGTACAGGGCCCCGAAAAGCAGACTCGCAAAAGTCAGACAATCACAAGACAGACCCCAAAAGTGCAACTGCAAAAACCCAAAAGCCAGTGGCCACAGCATAGCCCAGCAGCAGCGCACCCACTTTAAAATACTTATGCCAGCCCAGCAGGCATAATGCCCACAAGAAACCAGACATGCACCCCCCCCCCAAAAAAAACCCCTCCATTGCTCTATTATGGCCACCTATGCAAAGCAATCCCCCTCCCCACACACCATAAATTAACCAGAAAGGAAGTATCCCCCCTGTGCCCCAGCTGGGCACATCTTGGCAAAATTGAACCCACCATCAGAGTGCAGAGCCCACAAAAACCACAGCAAAAGTGATCCCTCTCTGACCTCTATGGTGCCAATAAGCAGTGCAAGCAGCATCCACATTAAAATAGATTAAGCATGGTGGCACTGGCAACCCCCAGCATTGCCCCTATGGACAAGACAGGTGCACACACAGCCCGCAGCCAAAATACTTACACATCAGTGGTGTAGCAGACAGCCAAATTCACCAAAGAGAATGGGAAATGGCCCTACGGCCACTTTTATTTTGCCCCTACCAGCCAATCAAAAACTGTCCTGTCCTGTGGCTTGTCCAGCACTCACGTGTCCCCTCCCATACCCCCTGCCTACCAAATGTGGCACTAAGTTTCATTTCCTAGCTCAGAGAAGCTAGGGTCAACCGTCTGGGTCACTCTGGCCACGCGTACAATGGCATCTCCATCACTCGATCGAGGGTTCTGAAGCGTTCCGAAGTTTTCCGGGGACTGGCCGTGGTCCTCGGAACTTCTCAGAAATTCGGAACCGGGGACTGTAATCCATGGTGAATTCCAAATAGAAATGGAAACAGAGTTTCAGCTCAAATAGAAACCAGTGGGGGTTCTCCCCGTGCCCTTGAGAGCCAGAGCCTTGCCCCACTCTTGAAAACCGCTGTATGTCATTGGGGGAGGCAGGTATTGTATCTTATTAGGAGGCCTCTACCCCAAAGCAAACTACTTTAGCATCTGTAATGGTGGTGCTTGTCCACAGTAAGTTTATGCAGGATCAGGGCCCAATAAATCAGTGTCTTGGGGTAATCGGCTCCACTGCCTCTTTATTGTGCCCCCGTCTCCACACTAGGCCTCAATATGGGCACAATGACTCTCTCTCAGGGCTGAGGGCCTATGTTTTTCCACACAGGTTCCCCAAAGTCCAGTAACCCCTGATTAGGCCTCGAGAGTCCCCTGGCTCAGCCCTCTGTGGTTCCCTTTCCTGTTTCTTTACTGCACAGCAACCCCTTCAATACTGAGCTGCCTCCAGCTTTCTCCTCCTGGGCTGGTTGCACCCATGCCCAGCCACCGGTGCGCTCTCAATTAGGCTTACCCTGGGTCTCTTAAAGGGCTCACAGCCCTACGGTGGCGCTGCCCGGCCACAGCATCCCTGAACAAAGGGAACGTAAATCTAACTGCTTCTCCAAAGATAAGGGGACTCCTTAAACGGTTCTTATTCTTACCTACCTCTTTACTACCTTAACTGGCCTTGAGCTAACATGGCTGAGGCTAGAGATGTTAATCACCTTAGTAGGTAAAACGATACTTATGTCTGTTTTACACCCTGGATTCAGGTAAACAAGGTCAGATTGTGGCCCATGTGACCTTAAGTCTACAAGAATCAGCAGCTTTATATTCTGGTCCAGTCTGGCCTGAATCCTGGAACAGGCTGCTGTTTGCTCCGCATCGTGAACCAGGCCTATGTACAGTTTTCTAATAAAAGAACTTGATAACCCTATATACACTCTGTGCAGCTCTGAATTCCCCGAACCAACGGAGACACAAAGGGTGTTTTTAAATGGCACGCGAGCCTTGTGCGCGGGCTCCGAGTGTCGTGTGACCCTTCCTCACATCCTATGGGTGTCAGCACCCAACAGACGGAAGGGGAAGGAGTCCCATGGGAAGGGGACCAGCACATCAAGTCTCCTTCCCGCTGCCTGGCTGCTTTCTGGAGCTGCTGGAAGGAGGCTTTGACGCTGGGACTGACAGAGGAGGGAACTTCCATCCAGAACCCCAACGGGGGGGATGATGGAGGGAAGATGACGTTGAAGAATAAATGGATTGTCTGGAGGGGTCCGAAAGGAGTGTGGGGAGCTAGTTAGTTAAGCCTCCTGGTGACCATGGGTTAAGGGATGCATTTGGGGATGTGGGGGCGGGGGGGAGGAAGCTGAGTGCTTGAAGATCAACTCTTCCTGGCTGGTGCTTAGCTTGGGGACGGGAGGCAGAACTGAAGGGTGCCAGGGACTTGCTAGAGAACTGCTCATTTGGGGGCTCGGAGGGGTTGAGAGGCGGCAGGTGAGGCAGGGGGCACAGGATGGTCTGGTGGGAGCAGGTAACTCAGTAGCTTGAGACTAACAGTAAAGTGGGGGGACATGAAAGGGGAAGGAGCAGGGGGCAGGGAATGTGATCATTTGGGGGGGCCGATTTTGACAGCTGGGCAGAGGATGGGAGTGGGAGAGGTGTGTTTGCTGTTAATGTGTTGTTTCTAATGCTATGGGGGGAGCAGAGTGCCCTCGGGGAATTTTAATCTTAGATTTGTTACTAAAGATTGAAAATACTGAACCTTTCAAATTTCAGACTTTTCTTTCCTGTCTGTGACCCTCCTGCTTCAGCAGGGGGGTCTGGTGCTTCCGTTGCCTGGCTCTCCTAGATCTCACTAGGTTTCAGTCTGCTTTTGGGTGGAAATAAATGGCACGATAGCCGCCCAGGAGTGGGTGTGTACTGGGCTGTTCATCAGGTGGACACGGACTGAGAACATGTGTTCCCGGTCTGTCTACCCCACATGGCATCCTCCCAGGAACAGGGAGCATGCGGTGCAGGTTAAGAGACATGGGCCAATGTGTGCGTGCCACGGGGACGGAGCCTCCGCACACCAGCCGTGATCCCCGCTCATCTTCCCAAAGGCGCTGCGCCCCATCTGGCAAAGAAGAGGCAAGCGGGGATCACAGCTGGTGGGTCAAGACTGGGTGCGCTGGCTCCTGGTAGGAAGGAGCCAAGTGAGGCTGGCACCCAGCGTGCAAAGCCTCCTTCCAGCAGCTCCAGAAAGCAGCCAGGCAGCGGGAAGGAGACTTGATGTGCTGGTCCCCTTCCCATGGGACTCCTTCCCCTTCCGTCTGTTGGGTGCTGACACCCATAGGATGTGGGGACGGGTCACACGACACTTGGAGCCCACGCCCAGGGCTCGCGTGCCATTTAAAAACACCCTTTGTGTCTCCGTTGGTTCGGGGAATTCAGAGCTGCACAGGTTTATTGCAAGAGAGGTTGTGGGGTTGTGGGGGGTGTGTGTGAGATTCATAAGGGCATAACACGTGCCATCCTGGGTGAGACGAATGGTCCATCTAGCCCAGCATCCTGTCTCCGACAGTGGCCAATCACGGTGGCTTGGGAGAAGCACCCAACAGGTCACAATGGGGGATCCGTTCCCTGTTCTTTTCCCCCAGCTCCCGTCATGTTCCCTAATCCTGTCTGGCTAATAGCTGCTAATGGATCGATCTTCCAGAAACTTGTCCAAACCTCTTTTAAACTCATCTCTAGTACTGGCCGTTACCACAGCCTCTGGCAGTAGATTCCACAACCCAATTAGACACTGAGTGAAAAAATATTTTCATTTATTTGTTTTAAACTTGCCACCCATGAGTTTCATGGAGTGTCCCCTAGTTCCTGAGGACTCTCACAGAGGCTGGATATTGGGGCACCTCAATGGGGAGCAACCCATCCCCATCTCCCTGCCAGCATCTCCGGTACTTGTTTCCTTTCTTGGGGTACAATGCAGCTATAATTTTAGTGGAAGGAAGAATCTCTGAGACCAATATAGAACATTCCCGCAGTAATGCAGCTTACTCTTAGCAGGTTTTTTAGGCATCCTGGTTGGACTCTACTCTAGCATTCCCTTCCTAACGGACGTACAGATTCTGGGTAAGAACAAGCACGCGGCTGCCTTAGCCGCTGCACATCCCAGGAAGTGGGGGGGGGGGCGGGGGGGAGGGAACCCTCGGCCACGTCAGGTCAGGGACGGAATACATGTTCCCCTGGGCGGGGGGTGGGGCAACACACAGCGAGCTGGCTCTGCCCCCGCACTCCTGACGCCCCACGGTTCGAGCCCAATGATGGGAAGCCATGGGAACTCCCCCACACCAGGCCAGGTTGGCACAAAACCAGACACCTGTGTCCTCCCGTTTCAACCCGCTCTGGCCTGCCTGGGTGGTTCTTGGGCCCGGACTGAGGGCCCACTTCCTCCTGGACCCATGTTTCTGGTCCGGTCCTACTCGCTGGGCGTCTGAACCAGGCCCATATCTGGCAAGCCTGGAACAGACGCGCGGGTTTGGCACTGGCCCAGCCAGGCCAGAGTGGGATGAAGCGGGTAGGGTCATGCTTGATAACACCCTCTGTGTGAAAAAGTTTGGATTCCGTTCCTCTAGCATTAAAGTTTGTTGCTGGGTAACAAGCTCTTCCTCTGCCTGCTGATTTCTCTCTGTCCTCCCCTGCTCTGTGCTTATTTTATTCTATAACAAGTGAGCTGGCGGTTTGTAGTGTTTTTCTATGCAGTAAAACGTCTCTCTATTTTCGTTTTTATTTTTTATGATCTTGCGATCATTCCGGTTCTGTGCCAAGGCCCCCCACTAGCTGCCATGTTTTACAACAGTCCCGTGGATGTCATCGCATTTGGAGAAAAACCACAAAAGGCCAGCCATGGTCTGGGCCAGGGGTGGGGAGCCTCAGGCTCGGGGGCCGAATGTGGCCCGTGGAATGTTTTATGTGGCCCTTTCCCACTTCCTGGATCTGGGCCCTGGATCCAGTTCTTACCTCCAGCCACTGAAAAACGGAGCTCGAGGGAAAGGAGCCAAGATGAGGTCGTGCAAACAAGGAGAGGAGACAGTTGTATGGAACAGATCCATGATTTGGGCCCTGCTTTCCCTGAGTGCGTCCCTTAAGCACCCCCGCCCCAACTTCTGTGCGGCCCTCGGAGCTTGTGCAAGCTTTCAACATGGCCCCCAGGGAGAGAAAAGGCTCCCCCCCCATAGTATGTAAATTATGTCCACTGCCGACAACA
>QEPC01006406.1:201763-217113 GCA_003113815.1 Sphenodon punctatus
CCCCCCCCCCCCCCCCCCCCCCCGCTCTAGGCAATAACAGCCGGATCAGTTCCTAGAAAAGACCTGGTGAATTTCCATGTTACATAATTATACTCTTACCTAGAACGCTTTACTCGCTTCTGATCCCATTCCCTTGGCAAAGACACTGGGTTAGTTGTAGAAATGGGTGAGTCTTTGCACAGAAAAGATACTGGTCTGAAATGTATCCAGTAAAACATGCTGATTTCACTTACAGCAAAACTTTGGGTGTTTTTACACACACATTTCTCCTGCATGTTTGCTGTTACACCCTGAACTTTCTGTGTGTCTAAATCACTCACCCAGATCTTAAACATCTGGCTCTTTGAACTTCTGCATAGAACTTCTCCCAGAACCTTTGTGTGTAAAAGGTTCTCTGAGTAAACTGCTTTGCTCCAGGCAGCTGTGGTCACTTGGTTTCCATGGCAGCCCCTCATGTCTACAGCTGCGGCTACGTTAGGCTGCCTCAGGGCAGTGTGTGTGTGAAGAATGCATCCGGAACTTACTTGTGGACTTGTAAACCCAGAAGATTGAAGGACCAGAACTTTAAGGTGTGTGTAAAAATGCCAGTCATTCCCACCCCGAGCCTGTGTCCGTTTGGAACAGCGCAAGCCATGACTGAACGCACCTGCAAAAGGAAAGCGCCAACCAAGGGGACCGGGGGTGTTACACTCCACATCCTGGGGAGGGGGCCACCCCCATCTGGGTCAGGTTGGGGAACTGAATAAACATTCCCACCAGAATCAACGAGGCTGGG
Organism: Sphenodon punctatus; assembly: GCA_003113815.1. Classification (NCBI taxonomy): domain Eukaryota; kingdom Metazoa; phylum Chordata; class Lepidosauria; order Sphenodontia; family Sphenodontidae; genus Sphenodon; species Sphenodon punctatus. Next base: position 202,539 of record QEPC01006406.1, read on the forward strand.
GAGGGGCAGGCAGAAGAGATGTGAGGCTGGCCATGGTGTCTGGCCATGACGGCCTTTGCTCCATGAACAGACACAATGACCCACTGTGGCATGCATGGAGCCGGTCTGTAGGCCCAGTTCCTTCTGGGCCCGCAATTCCTGGGCAGCCGCCTATGTTAGCAGGCCCACATCTGGCGGCCTGCTAACAGACACACGGGTAAGGCTCTGGCCCAGGCAGGCCATACCAGGGAGAAACACATTTTTTTTATTCTTAATTACTTATATAGCGCCAGTAGTGTACCTGGTGCTGTACAATCAATAGTTATAGACAGGTCCCTACCCCAAAGGGGTGTACAATCTTAGAGACAAGGGAGAGGTGAACACTGAGAGAGACAAGAGTATGTTCATGAGGTTGAGAAGATGCAGGTGCACGTGTTTCATTGTTACAGGGAACTAGATTCTGAGTGAGGGGGAAGAGGATGCAGTTTCACTCATGATGAACTAGGGAAGACCTGACGGAAGAGGTGGGTTTTCAGGAGGGATTTGAAAGTTGGGAGGGAGCAGAGCGAATGTATCCAGGGAGGGCGTTCCAGGCATGAGGGGCTGCAAGAGAGAAGGGACGAAGACGTTTAGAGGAGCAGGGGAATTGCAAGCAGGCGNGAGGGGCTGCAAGAGAGAAGGGACGAAGACGTTTAGAGGAGCAGGGGAATTGCAAGCAGGCGCGGGCGGGGGCAGAGGAGGCGTGAAGCTCCCAGGCAGGAATGTAGCGGGATACAAGAGCGGAGAGATAGGGGGGAGCAAGGCCATGAAGAGCCTTGAAGGTGAAGCCCAGGAGCTTGTGCTGGATGCGTTCCCATAAAGGGAGCCAGTGTGAGGGAGGGGCTGAACATGGTCAAAGTGACGGACCTTGGCAGCAGAGTGTTGAACAAAGAGAGGGGGGCGGAAGTCGTGGTAGTCAAGGCAAGAAATGACTAAAGCACGGACTAGGGTTTTTGTGGTGGCAACAGAAAAGCAGGGGCAGATTTTAGCAATATCATAAAGAGCGAAGCGATAGGATTTAGCAACAGCCTGGATCTGAGGCTTAAAGGTGAGGGAGAAGTCAAAGATGAATCCCAGGGGGAACAGCCTAGACTTTGCTGAGGAGTGGCTGCTTCCTGCCCCTCTCTTGCTTTCACTGTCACTGGTGACACAAGTAGGGGCTGGCCGCAAGCACATGAAATACATTCAGGGGGGCTGCCCACATGAAACTCCGTGTGAGTGGGGGGGCTACACGGACTGAACACGGACCGTGCTGGGCCTATCGCCTTGTTTGTTTCCACTCTAGGCGGGAGCGAGGGCAGTAGCCTTGCGCTAATAAGGGCCGTCTGGGAAGCAAGCGAAAGGCCCGGGAGTTTGAAGGCAACAGAAGAGAGGTGCAGCGTGCATGCGCGGAGGCTGGAAGCCAAGGGCTTACGTTCTACTGGTAGGGCTGTACTGTCGGGGTTTAACTAAATGCAAACAAAGACCTTTTCCGGTTCCATATTCAAAACACAAATACTAGGGCTGTGCGTTTGGGTCCTGAGTGAACCCCAAATTTTCTGAAAAAACATGGCATTGTTGGTCTCAAACTGGGCCCCAGTGGTTGCGGCACGTCTCCAGCTCAACATCGAGTTGCTCAGCATTCGTTTCCATTGTAGCTATTCATGCTCTGGCCCTACCTCCCCACCGAGCCAGCCATATTCTCCACCCTCCCCCAAACCAGTGTCCCCCCTTTTAAACTGGTAGCAGACTTAACACTTTTTTCTTTCCTTAAAGGCCTGACAAATTGGCAGAGTCTCACTGCATTTTGGGAGGGGGAAGGATCTTCCTTCCGTCGTGTGTAAACCTGTCTGTTCCACCTGGCTTTTGGCAAGGGAGATGGGGTGTAAGGGGGGGGGAGATGAGGTGTACGGTGGGGGGCGGGGGGATGTTGTTCACTGCCTTCCTTTTTAATGTGTTTTAATTGTGTTGCTTTTAGCTTTTTATGATTGTCTATTGTGTTGTAAGCTGAGCTGCCTGGAGCAGGAGGGAAGGGGTAAAAATGTTGTGATAAATAAATAAATAAATAAATAAATAAATAAATAATTTTGGGGCACCAAAATAACCCGGACGCAAAAACCTGTGTTAATTGTGTTTTCCACATTGGTGGCAATGGGGACAATGTAATGAACACAGGCAGATACCAACAGAAATAAGTGTGAATACTAAAAACACAAACACTTGCCCCTGTGCACAGCTGTACCAAGAGGATAAGAAAGATTGGAAAGACCAGGCTGGGAGCAGGAGACGGGGACTACTACTACTAATCATTCCTATAGTGCTACTAGACGCACACAGCACTTTACAGTCACAGATTTTCAAAGACAGGTCCCTGCCCCAGTGGGCTTACAATCTAAGATGGACACAGGTGAGGGGAACAGAGGAACAGACACACACACTCAGATTCCCATTTTACAGATGGGGAAGCAAGGCTGAGAGGTTGTGATGACTTGCCCAAGGTCACCCACTGAGTTCCTGACTAGGACAGGATTCAAACCCTGGCTTCCCAGGATTGTCACACGGAGACTGTGAAGAGGACCGGGAGCCAGCGAGAAAGGGCTCGCTTTACAGTAGGGTGGGAGCTCACCAAGGCCTTAATGCAACGAGGCTGTGCTTCGGCGCAGCATTCCTTGGAACGTGGCGGTCAATAAAGGCTACACTTGGTAACAAAGAATCCGTGTGTTGTGGTTGGATTCTGTAAAAAACATATGTAGGACGGCCCCACGTAGACTCACAACGAAAAGGGCAAATGCTGTTTGGGGCTGCATCGAAAGAAATATCGGTTGAAAAACAAAGCATGTGGGGTGAGTGGCTTGTTATTATGGACATCAAAGCAGAGGATGTGGGGAAACATCTCCTTCCCAAATTTGGGGCACAGTGACATAATACAGTCCCCTCCTTCATTTCAGGCTCAACCCCTCCCAGTAACAAAATAATACCCATCACTGGGGCAGTTGCACAAGCTAAACATGAAGGAGAACCGTGCTCCCTGAGCAGCTGTCCCCGTGCCAGCATTTCTGTTTTCTCACAGATGGAGGAGTGGACAAAGCCACCACAAATTCCCCCCATGTGCCTGTAAATACAGGGGTGCGGGGGAACAGAATGGTGCTCAGCTCATCCATGTGGCCATATCTGTAACAGATCGATGTGGGGAGGGAAGGGGAACCCGCTGGGAGCGTGTGTTTGAGAGAGACAGCATTTGATCAACTTGGGCATGTAATGGTGAGGGGCGGGCTTTGGGAAGCCAGGGAGGGGAGGGTGGAGCTGACCAATCACATCCATTTGGACTCTTTTCTAAAACCCAACACTTGGCTAGTTACATTGACCTGCCTCTGTCTTTGCTGGTTGAGCAAGAAAGGATCTTCTGCACAATGTTCCAGCGTTTATACATTTTATTTCTGAAGAAGAAACAGAAGGAAAGCAGAAATCAATTATGTGAAATGAACAGAAGCCAAACAAGCCATTAAATACACTGACTAAAGTTGCCATCGTTAGCACAGCTAATTAGGTTAATGGATGATTCTACCAAGTGATTTCTAAACGGGACTGCAGCTGGCAGCTTAGTTGAGAGCATTTCCGGAAAGGCTCATTATAAAGGAAAAGGAACCAAATCCAAGCCTAGAGTTCGTGGTGCAGATGAAAACTGAAAATGCGCTCACGGCCCTGGTGCGCCGTCTTCACAGCTTCTGCTAGGATGCTTCGAGCGCGAGCTGAACCCCAGCTCTTCCCTATGGGACCGAGCTGCGCCAGCTGGACTGCTTGGGCGGCACTAGCAGGACAAATTCTCAAGGGGTGTGCGTGTGTGTGTGTGTTCCATTAGTGGGTGGGTTTAGCAATAGGCTAAACACCTGTCAGGGATGGTTTCGCTTTCATTCATTCTGCCTTAGTGCGGAGCGATGCGGATGGGCAGGGACCCGTGTTCACTGCATTTTCCCCATTGGCAGCAACGGGTCCCTGGTGAGGGGGGGTGGGATTTATTTATTTAAATTTTACCCCACCCTTCAGGGCAGCTCATAATGGTAAAAACAAAATACATTAAAATCCCTTAAAAACAACACCACCCACCCACCCGCCGAACACTTTGCCAAAGAGAAAGGTTTTATGCTGCCTCTGGAATCTGTTCAGGCTCCAACAAACCTCCGGGAGAAGGGAGTTCCACAATGCTGGAGCGAACGCCTCACTGTCATACGAACAAGATTAGCAGGTGGGACCCGCAACAGCACAGGCCTGGCCAACCACAGGGGTCGCAGTGGAGCATGGTAGGAGAGGCAGTATTTCGGAAATGTGGGGACCCAGGCTGTTTCGGGCTGTAAAAGTCAAAACCAGCACCTTGGATTGTGCCTGGAAAGCTATAGGCAGCCAATGGAGACGGTAAAGCAGAGGTGCAACTTACCCCCAAAAGGAGCCAGGCCACCGCATTTTGCACAAGGTCCAGCTTCCAAACAGTCATCAAGGGTGGCCCCACGCAGAGCGTGCGGCACTAATCTAGCCTTGGCATGATGGAAGCACAGATGATGGGGTCCAGATCTGAATCAGAAAGAAAGGGCTGCAGCCTCCTGACCGTCCTCACCAGATGGAGCTGATGAAAAGCAGCTTGTGGCAGTGGCATGGGGCGATGTTTGAGGCTCCAGAAGCGCACCAAGGCTGTGAAACTGGGTAAGCGGGGGCGGGAGCCCCAATCCCCTCCAAGTCACAGAGTTGTCCATCCATCATCACTTCAGCCTTGCCTAAATTCAGCTTCAATAGGCTGCTGCTCATCCAGCCCTGACAGCAGCCAGGCATCGCGTAAACACAGAGATTGCAAGGCCTGGGTTGGATGGTACAAGTCTTTTTTTCCCATGCAAGGCTGAGTAATGTTTTATCTTTAAATCTTTGGGGTTTGGATGCCATGTGTGTGTGTGTGTGTTGGGCGTGGCTGTGACTACTGGAGAAGAAATCAGAATATCAGTTACAATTGATAAGTCTTTTAAAATGGTCTCAGTTTGCTCCTGGAACACCATAGACCACGGCTTTCTCCCGACAGCAAGGGTGACGCCTTCCAAGAACAGACTCCATGGGCAGGGACTGCAGAGGTTTCACATTTCTCATTCCATCAGCCTGGCAGGAGCAGGAAATCACAGCCAGTGTTCACTGCTCACATGACAAGGGCTCCTGACACCAGAAAAGAAGAGGCTGGATTCTGGGGACCCAAACCCCATTAATACATTTCCCAGCCCCCCTGATACTATCACTTGCCCTGCCTCCCGAGACAGCAGAGTTACGTAGTTTTTTCACCCACCTGCATGCCCTGTTGTGAATTAAGGGATGGGCACACAACAAGGGATTTGCAAAGTTCAGGGTTTCCAGAGGGCTTCTCTCCCCTGTGGATTCTCCAGTGTTTAGCTAATGACAAGCTGTCATGAAAGCTTTCTTCACACTCAGGGCATTTGTATGGCTTTACTCCCGTGTGCACGCTCTGATGGTTTCGAAGGGCTGAGCTGTGTGTAAAGCTTTTTCCACAGACAAGGCATTTATAGGGTTTCTCTCCAGTGTGGACTCTCTGATGTTTATTAAGGTCGGAGCTGTCACGGCAGCATTTCCCACACTCCAGGCATGTATAGGGCTTCTCTCCCCTGTGCGCTCTCTGATGGCTATTGAGGGTTGAGCTGTGTGCAAAGCTTTTTCCACACTCAAGACATTGATAAGGCTTCTCTCCCGTGTGGATTCTCTGATGGTTACTAAGCTCTGAGCTTGCTCTGAAGCTTTTCCCACACTCAAGGCATTTATAGGGTTTCTCTCCCGTGTGGATTCTCTGATGGATATTAAGGGTTGAGCTGCGTGAAAAGCTTTTCCCACACTGAAGGCATTTATAGGGCTTCTCTCCAGTGTGGACTCTCTGATGTTTATTAAGATCTGAGCTGTCACGACAGCTTTTCCCACAGTCAAGGCATATATATGGCTTCTCTCCCCTGTGCACCCTCTGATGGCTATTCATGGTTGAGCTGTGCGCAAAGCTTTTCCCACACTCAAGGCATTTAAAGGGTTTCTCTCCTGTGTGGATTCTCTGATGGTTATTAAGGTCTGAGCTCTGCCTGAAACACTTCCCACATTCAAGGCATCTATAGGGTTTTTCTCCTGTGTGGATTGACTGATGCTTATTAAGGGTTGAGCTGTCACAGAAGCTTTTCCCACAGTGAAGACATTTGTAGGGCTTTTCTCCTGTGTGAATTCTCTGATGTTTATTAAGGGCTGAGGTGTCACAAAAGCTTTTCCCACACTCAAGACAGTTATAAGGCTTCTCTCCTGTGTGCATTATCTGATGTTTATTAAGGGTTGAGCTGTCACAGAAGCTTTTCTTACACTCAAGGCATTTATAGGGCTTCTCTTCCATGTGGATTTTCTGATGTTTATTACGTGCTGAGCTGTCACAGAAGCTTCTCCCACACTCAGGGCATTTATAGGGCTTTTCTCCTGTGTGAATTCTCTGGTGTGTAACAAGGGCTGATTTTTTAGCAAAGCTTTTCCCGCATTCAAGGCACTTATAAGGTTTCTCTCCTGTGTGGATTCTCTGATGTGTAATGAGGGCTGATTTTTTATAGAAGCTTTTCCCACACTCAGGGCATGGGTGCTTTTTCCCTCCTGGGTCCATTGCACTTATATTCATGTCCTGGACTCTTTCCCAGCACTGACTGGTTTCATTCTCACCCTTCTCTGGGGGCTTCTCCTGCCATCTCTCTGAGCTGCAGCTGCTCTTTCCGATACTAGCCGTCAAAGAAACATTCCTGTATGATATTTCTGGCAGCATCCCATGTAGTTCCATTTTGACAGGGCCTCCCTCCTGGAGATTCTTCTCCACATTGTCACTCACCATCCCACTCCCTGCAGAAACAAAAAGAATCCAGGCAGGAATTACTGCCTGTGCTGGGAAGAGAGGGAAATTCAGAAAAGGGACAGGGAAAACCCCTCAAAATAAGTTCTGGCAAACTAACAGCCATACTCATATTAGGGGGGGGGGCTCATCTCCCTCATTCTCTTCTTCCATTTCAGCTCACCCTCCCCAAACTATCATTGCCCCTCAGCACCTAAGAGCCTATGGGGGGGAAAGTGGGGCACTGAAAACCTCTGGGATGTCTCTCCTGCTTCAGATCACTCAGGGAGCCCAGCCCAGGCATTGGGGTGCTAGAGGGTGGGGACCCTGTCCTGCGTGTCTTTCTCCCAGTCTCCATGGGTAGGGAATGTGGAAGGGGATCTCCTGGGATCCTGGATGGTCAGGGGGCAGAAAGGATCACAGCTGAGCCTGAGGAGGAGCTGACTGGGGCTTTCCCTTTTATGCCTGGTGTTTGCAGAGCCAGAGGGACATTGATCAGCTCTAGGGCGGCTACTACCTCCTTACCCTGGAGACAGCACAGCTGCATGCAGATACTATGCTCTCTCCAGCCTTCCTAAAACAAGGCAGTGACCGAGCTTCCCCACCAATGCCGCCGCATCGGTGACTTTTAATAATGGCCGAGCTTTGATTAAGTTTTTTCCTGCGCTCTGGGCCCGTCTCTTTCTCTGCTACATGAATGGAAGTTTTATTCCTGGCCCTGAAACGTCCCCCAAACTGAGTCGAGTCACTCAGTCATTTCTTCACCGGCTGTTTCCCCTGCTGCCTCTCTGACTTGCACCTCCTCTTGCAGGCCTCAAGGAGACATTATCTGGGATTTCCCTGGTAAGGTCCTGTGCAGTTGCCCTCGCGCAGGAGCATCTCCCTGCAGAAAAGAGACAAAAACAGCAGCGTGTCTGTGAGCGAGAGAGAATTATACTGACAGAAGCAGTCCCTCTGCCTCCAACCGGGCCCAATCTGCATAGAGAAAAGGCACATTTCACACCTGGCACCACCTCAAGGAAATATAGATAACTCCCAAAGGACTATGAAGAAAACATAGAAAATCACAAGTTTAATGAGATCGCAAACTGATGTAAGTAATACATCGTAAACTCATCATCACAAAGTATAAATACATATATTCACAAATGACTTGAATGACCACACAATGGTCATGTATTACAATATAGACAAACATTGCTACGTTTTGCAGCTTATGAATGTTCTATAGCAGAGTTCCTTTTGGCAGAAAGACGTCATCTTAGAGATTTCACCCCGGTGAACATATTCGAAATGTGTTGGCTGCTTAACCCTGGTCTTCTGTCACACAACGTTCCTCATGTCATTGGTAGGTTTCTACCCCAGACCTTTGGCACTTAAATTGCTTGAATGTGTAAGCTAGCACAAAATGAGATGGGCTAGATTTCTACCCCAGGCCGGAGGATAAATCTACCCCATGGTAAAATGAATTGGGGTATGTTTCTACCCCAGCGCCTTTTTGGTCACACATTTTAAAAATGGTCAATGGTAAGCAACTTTCCTTTGGGGATATTGTGTACCTGTGTGCCGGTGACAATGTATTAAAAGGGCACCGTTGGGGAGCCACTACCTTGCACGTTTTTGAGAGAGATGTACACCTGGGGCAGGAATCCACAGAACTGTTTATAAACATCTTTCTATATAGTGTTTTTCTATAATATTATACATGATAACTGTGTGGTCATTCAAGTCATTTGTGAATATATTTTCTTTATAATGGTATAGGTTTACTGTATCATACTTTGTATTCTATTCTTCCCCTCCTTTGGGGGGAGCACGGTTTTTTATGTACCTTGTGATTATGAGTTTATGATATTAGTTTAGGATCTTATTGAACTTGTGATTTTCTAGGATGTCTTCATACTCCTTTGGTCGTGGTCGATACTTGGTTTATAATAGGACTATCGACTGGGTCCTTTTTTGGTGTGCAACCTCAAGGAAATCAATGAGCCTCTCCTTCCCCCGCCATCTTGTCCTCAACACCAGGGAATGAATTGGAAATTCCTAGAGCCCACCACATGAGTCTGCCCAGCAAGGAGCAACAGAAATCCCAAGGCAGCATGAGGACACCTCCTGACTCAGCCATCCTGTGGCCCCACACAAGGCCTACTCGGAGCGTATTTTTTTTAAATGGAGTATAAGCTCTTACTCATTCCCTTGAAGCACGGGGCAGCCTGGTGTTGGCCTCAAACAAGTGTAAATTTCAAACTCATAACCCCCTTTTCTGCTATTCAGGGAACAGTTCCCAGACCTACAAGGAGGGAAACACACTTCCCATCACTAAGTTAGACTCTTTCTCCACCTGGGACGAGTCTCCACACACCCCTGGATTACACTTCTCCCCATCCAGTTGCCCATCCCCTCACTCCCTTGCTGGATACCCTGCTGTACCCTGCTCTGTGCTGGGATCTTCTGGGCGCTCTCTCTAGCCGCCCTGAGCTGCCAAAGTCAGGAGGGGGCAGGGTACAAATTTTAGTATAAATAAAAATAAATAAATACATAAAATTAAAATATTGCCCCGGAATCCTCCAGAGTGAAGGCAATTCTGACGTGCCACAGTTCCCCAGCTGGGAGAGGGCTGCCATCCAAGCGTGGCCCTTTGCACCATCGAGCGCCCAGCCTAGGGTAGCCGTACCTCCCCTTTAAAAGCAGTCGCTTATGAAAAATACATAGTGCAGGGCCGCACTGGAACCAATGCATCCCTGCAATATGCATTTTTCATAAGTGTCCCTCTTTGAAAGGGGAGGTCTGGCCACCCTACCCCAGCCTGGTTCTAGGATCAGCCAGGGCTCGCCTGGGGGATGAAGCAGCTCCAGGCAGGGGATGCTGTGGCTGTAACTAACTCCTAGGGAAACCCCCAGGTAAGAACCCAATTACAGGTAGGGGGGCACAGCATCTGCCTTATTATTCCCATGCCCCTGACCTATAGGTGCCATAGAATGAGGCAAGAGGGGGAAGGGACTCCCCAACTATGAGCTGGTAGGGGGAGGAGAGTGAGCCCAGGAGTCCCCCTAGGAACAACAGCTTGCCCCTGCATCAGCCTCTCCTAAGCAAAGCCCCCCCCCCGGTGCCTACAAGCCCCAGCAGCCTTTGCGCTCGCACCTCCCAAATGTCTGATCAGGGCCACGCAAAGCCTGCTGGGGCTTGTAGTTCCGTCGCTCAATCTCAGAATTTGGCATAGGCTGTGCGCCTCCTCCTGTCTCAAAAGTGTCCCTACACTGGAGCGCGCGGGGGGGGGGGGGGGGGGCTGCGCGGAAATGCCCCCAGCCCCGCTAAGTGAGTCCCGCGCCCCCCGGCCCTTCCCCTCCACTGCGCCCCCAGGCGCCTGCCCTCCCCGGCCCCCTCCTCACTCACCTGCCTGGGTAGCGGAGCTGAAACGGGTTCGGGAGGGGAAGAACGAAACTCGGGAGGCTCCGGCTGGAACAAAGCGGAGGAAAATACACTGAGCCGGGAGCCCCCTGGGTCCTAGAGCTGGCGTCTCCGCCCTGGAAACCAGGAATCGCAGAGAGCGCCCCGTCCTGCTAGCGTTCGCACCACCGAGCTACATTCTAAAGGGACGCTTATGGAAAATACATGGTGCAGGCCCTGCAACCTGTATTTCTCATAAGTGTGCCTTCAAACTTGCAGAGGTAGGTGCCAATGAAGGCCCTGCAACCTGTATTTCTCATAAGTGTACCATCAAACTTGCAGAGGTAGGCGCCAATGCAGGCCCTGCAACCTGTATTTCTCATAAGCGTGCCATCAAACTTGCAGAGGTAGGCACCAATGCAGGCCCTGCAACCTGTATTTCTCATAAGCGTGCCATCAAAATGTGCACAGGTGGGTGGCAACCCGTCTGTGCCGCTTCTCCCCCTTACTAGGAGCCGGCGCCGGACAGACACTGGCAACGGCAGCTGGTTGGGGATGGTCTGGCTAGGAGGCTTTAATGGAAGCAGAGGCTGCTCCTGCGCTTCTCTCGTCCCAGGACTTAATTGGGGGGGGGGGGGTGTTTGCCAGGGATCAGGCCCAGCAATTCAATTTAGGATGCGGGGTGGGGCTGAGCCCTAGGCAATGTTCTTTTTAGCAGCATTCACCCCAAAATCTGAAAGACCAGGAAAAGGCCTGTATGAAGCCATTTGGGCGTTGGAAACGAATGCAAAAAACCTGGATGTTTTATTTAGCTTTTGTTAATGACTTTCCTATCCCCACCTCTGCATTGGCATCCCATAGATTAAATCACAGGAACTCCTGGTTTCTATTCTGCTGTAAGGAGCTGGGTTAGTCCAGTGGGTGGGTTGCTAGCCATGAACCTGGAGCTTGGTTCATTTCAAGTTCTGGACTGGGAGTTGTGGCTTCTGTTCTGGGGCAGATTAAATCATTTTTATTTATTATATATTTTTAACAAATGAGCTGGGTGCTCTCCTGTGAGGAGGAGAGAATGAGCTGGGAGCTAGAGAACAAATTACTGGGGAGAAGGTGGAAGGGGAGTTGGAAGCTGCTGTGGACCGAACAGATCTTCTCCTGCCCAGACCTGGGATTCTGGCACAAGGGTGAACTCTGACCTGACTCTGCAGCTGGCTAAGACTCAAGGGCCTCATTTTGCTCAGGGGCCTCCTGGCGACGGCTACCAGTGCACAGATCCAGGGGTAAAGCATCCCAGCGGTCTCAGACCAAGTCCCCAGAGTGGGCACGCCAAGTCCCAAGTGTCATTTCTCTGAGCCCTCCCTTGTTCCTGACTGACATCAACCAGGCTCCCCCATGGCAGGCTCCCTCTCACTGCCTCATTTTCCCTTATATACATTCACCCTTACCCATCCCTTCATGAGCCCCAAATATTCTATCCATCTTGCAGCACCTTCCCAACCCCCACCCCCACCCCCACCTCCTTTCTACCAACCTCCACAGAAAAGGCCAGGTCCAAGGGAGACCAGATACTGGCCTGTAGCCCAGATAGACTCTCCGATGACTCAGTAGATGTGAGCTGTCACTGAATCTTTTCCCACATGCAGCACATGGATAGGGGTTCTCTGATGTTATCTGAGATTGGAACTCCGGCTGAATCTTTCCCCACATTTAGGGCACTGAGATGGCGTCTCTCCAGTGTGGATTCTCTGATGTTTTTGGAGACATGAGCTCTGATAGAGCCTTTCCCCGCACTCGGGACACTGATGTGGTTTCTCTTCTGTGTGGATTCTCTGATGCTTCATGAGGTCTGAACCCAAAATAAATCTTTTCCCACATTCAAAGGATTGGTACGGCTTTCCTCGTGTCTGGATATTGGCTGATGTTTAACAGGGTGGGTCCGAGCTCAGTATAAAACTCCTCCCACATTCAGGGCACTGATGTGGTTTCTCTCCTGTGTGGATTTCCTCATGTCTGTTCAGTTCTGATCTAAATCAGAAGCTTTTCCCACATTCACTCCATGTGTGGGTGTCTCCTTCTGTGTTAATTATAATGCACTGGGGATCACTCAGGCTTCTTTTCTGCTGAGCACATTTTTCTGTTTCACTCTGTGCAGGAGGGCAGCTCTGCTCAGATCCCTTCAGGCAGGGACCCGTGCTCAGTGCATTTTCCCCATTGCCACTATGGGTCTCTACCTTGGGGTTCTCAGAATTAAACACTCTCTGTTGCTGTTCCTGTCTCTTTGCCTCTTGCTGTCCCATCAGGAAACCCTCAGCCAGGGCCACTGCCTGGGCGCAGGTCTCAGGGCCACATTCCCTGACCCAGCTCTGCATTTCCTGGGGCGGGAGAGTCAGGAACTGCTCCAGAATCAGCAGCTCCAGGATCTGCTCCTTCATGCGGCTCTCCGGCTTCAGCCAGCGACAGCAAAGTTCCCGGAGTCAGCTGCAGCCCTCGCTGGGCCCCTTGGCCTCCTGGTAGCAGAACTGCCTGAAGTGCTGGCGCCGCGGCTCCATGATGAGGGTGTCCCCTCTCAGGATGGCGGCCTTTACCTTCCTGTAGTCTATCCTGCCTCTGGAGTCCAGGCTGCTATAGGACTGTTGGTCTTCACCTCTAAGGGCTGGTATGAGTCGGGTCACCCACTCTCTTCTTGGCCAGTGGCAGGCCTCAGCTACCCACTCTAAAGCGGCAAAAAAACCCTGTCATTGCACGTCGTGGGCTCTGACAGTTGGGGGTTTCCCCAGGCTGAATGAGGGGACTGTACTGTTCTCAGGAACTCCTGAAATTGGACTTCCCAGTCCTGGAGCAGCCATGGCAGCTGCTGTGATGCTGCCCATCCTAGGAACTTCCCAATGGTTTGGGCTTGGCCAACACAAGGGACTTTTAGTACTTCTTCCCATCCCACCCCCAATTTGAGGCCTGCTGGCTCCTGTTCCTCCATTTTCAGACCTAGCTGCTCCCCCTGCTCTAGCGGTGCCTGGAACTGAAGACTCTGGGATGCCAAAACCCCTTGGTCTGCAGTCATTTTCTCTCTCAGGAAAGGGACGGCTTTATCTTGGCTGCAGTCTGCGTCCTTGCTCTGACATTGGACATATGTCAGCGGTGCCCATGCAGGAGATGTCCATGAAAGCATGTGACTGTCTTGTAGTCAGGTCAGCACAACAGGATGATCCCACAGGGTCTGTCAGTGACTCTGCAGAGTTCTGGAGTCAAACAAGGGGTCACGCAAGAGCTGTTGATGTTCCCAACTAACGAGAGGGGCATCTCCCTGATGGAAAGTGACACAAAGCGGAATGAGAGAGTGGACAGAAACCAGAGATCGGGTAGTCAATAGGTGCTAATATAGTCGAACAGGTCTTCAGTTTTGTATTTCTGCATTTATTTATTTTGCTAGCAGAGGTTCACTGTACTGCCGTAAAAGGAACCCAAACAGTTTATGGCTACTTAGATTTAGCACAACTCCAGCTTTAAAAGTCTCTTAAGCTAAATCATCGATACAAGCTTTATACAGAGGTGTAGAACCAGTGTGGTGTAGTGGGTACGGTACGGTACTGGACTTAGACCTGGGAGACCATGGTTTGAAACTGCGGTGGGGTGGGTGGGATGTAAGTCCCCCACCCCCCCGATTTTCAGAAGTCCTATAGAACCCCTCCTCAGATCCACTTCCCCCCCCCCCATCAATAGGGGGTGGGACTCTGGACAAAATTTTGGTTTCTTTCGCTTTCGGTCCCCGTGTGTCGGATCTCCTTTCGCTTTCGGTTCCCCGTGTGTCGGATCTCCTTTCGCTTTCGGTCCCCCGTGTGTCGGATCTCCTTTCGCTTTCGGTCCCCCGTGTGTCGGATCTCCTTTCGCTTTCGGTCCCCCGTGTGTCGGATCTCCTTTCGCTTTCGGTCCCCCGTGTGTCGGATCTCCTTTCGCTTTCGGTCCCCCGTGTGTCGGATCTCCTTTCGCTTTCGGTCCCCCGTGTGTCGGATCTCCTTTCGCTTTCGGTCCCCCGTGTGTCGGATCTCCTTTCGCTTTCGGTCCCCCGTGTGTCGGATCTCCTTTCGCTTTCGGTCCCCCGTGTGTCGGATCTCCTTTCGCTTTCGGTCCCCCGTGTGTCGGATCTCCTTTCGCTTTCGGTCCCCCGTGTGTCGGATCTCCTTTCGCTTTCGGTCCCCCGTGTGTCGGATCTCCTTTCGCTTTCGGTCCCCCGTGTGTCGGATCTCCTTTCGCTTTCGGTCCCCCGTGTGTCGGATCTCCTTTCGCTTTCGGTCCCCCGTGTGTCGGATCTCC
>QEPC01006406.1:217553-245396 GCA_003113815.1 Sphenodon punctatus
TTTCGGTTCCCGTGTCTCGGATCTCCCTTCGCTTTCGGTTCCCGTGTCTCGGATCTCCTTTCGGTTTCGGTTCCCGTGTCTCGGATCTCCTTTCACTTTCGGTTCCTGTATCTCGGATCTCCCTTTGGTTTCGGTTCCCGTGTCTTGGATCTTTTTTCGCTTTCGGATCCATTGGTGTCGGTTCTTTTTCTCATTGAAGTCAAGGAGTCCCGAGACATAGGGACGCTGCCACTGGGGGAAAAAAGCGGGCATCCCCACCACTCCACTCCTGACCTCAGAGGGTGGGGATCTATTACCCCTACCACCCCACACCCACCAGGGCCCAGCTTTACTCCCCGACCCCACCTTGCCTCTGGGGCCCCTGTATGTTACTTGCCTTTGCAGGTCCGGAGGTTGGGGGTCATGCAGCTTGGCTAGGCTGCCAGTTGGGCCACCAGTTCTGCTACTGGTGGCCAGGCCTCTTCCGCTGCTGACTGGTGTCAGGAGCCGGCTCTGCTGCCAGGCCATGGGGGCTTCTCCACTAAGGCCCAGCCACCTGGCAGCGAAGCCGGCTCCCAATTCCAGTCAGCAGTGGAAGAGACCCGGCCACCGGAAGCCGAGTCAGCTCCACTGCCGGGAAGCCAAGCCTTCTCTTCTTCTTTCAGGTCCCAGCTCCGGAGCTTCTTGAAAACACCTCTGCTGGCAGTAGCACAGCGCACATGCACAAAGTGGCCACCAAGGCAAGTCACATCCCAGTCCCAGGTAGGGTTGCCAGATATGCCAATTTTCCGAGGACACTTATGAAAAATGTTACGTAAGCAAAAAAACTGCGGTTTAAGAAACTGGTTGAGGTGGCATTCCAAACTATACTCACACTCTAACGTGACAGTAAATTGCCACATTAAGGCAAATTAAAAAATAAATAAATTACGACTTAACTGAAATGAAGCTGCATACGTGTGGTATGGTGACTGAATGATACGTAGACGTGACGAGGAATGCATGCAGTTTAATTTCAGTTAAGCTGTACTTTAAAAAAAATAATAAAAAAATTGCCTTACCGTGACAATTTACTGTCATGTTAGAGTTTGGGTATAATTTGGAATGCTCCTTAACCAATTTTTTAAACAGCAGGTTTTTTGCTTAGGTAATTTCCCCTCCTGTTGAAGCATAAAAGTTAATAGTTTACTATATGTGTCCCTCCCACATTCATTCATTCATTCATTTGCTCTCATCACTCACACATACTCTCACTCATCACACTCACACTCCTCCCCCCACTCATTACACACATTCTCTCTCATCTTTTACATACACGGACACGTGCGCGCACACACTTTCTCACTCGTCTCACGCACACCCTTATTCACTGACTCACACACAGACACTCTTACACTCCAGGGGGTGGGGGGAGAAGTTACTCGCTGCCCCTTTGCCTACTGGCTACCACGGTTGCTTTCTCCACTCCTCAGCTTAAAGGCCCAGTACTGCTTTGCACACGCTACGGGCTGGCCACCAT
Organism: Sphenodon punctatus; assembly: GCA_003113815.1. Taxonomy (NCBI): domain Eukaryota; kingdom Metazoa; phylum Chordata; class Lepidosauria; order Sphenodontia; family Sphenodontidae; genus Sphenodon; species Sphenodon punctatus. Next base: position 219,052 of record QEPC01006406.1, read on the forward strand.
TTTCCTAGTCTGGCATGCTGAGAAATGTAGTCCTAGCATACCAGGCTAGGCAAGGGAAAAGAAATCCAACACTGGAACCTATCCTACAAGCGGTTTTTAAACACAAAAGTTCTGGCATTCTACAAACCCCGTCAAAAGACCAGTCACCAACCAGACGTCTTTGCCCCAACGTCTCCCACTGAACAGCATTAGCAGCCACCTTAATTCTACAGCCACGACCGTGGCTCTGTAACACGTTGCAGGCCCTGCATTGGTGCCAATGCAGCCCCCTGAAAGATGTATTTATCATAAGTGCCCTGGAAAATATTTCTTATCTAGCAACCCTAGCCCCAGGGACCAGATGGGACTCACTTCCCAGCAGCAGGAGGGGGGGCTGGGGGGCACCAGGCGAGATGCAGGGAGAGAAGCCGGAGTGTGGGGTCTGGGAAGGAGGAGACGGGCATATATCCCCCCTGTCCCCAGTCAAGCCAGCTCAGGGCAGCAGGACAGGATGAGTTACCAATGTGTCATGAGTACCTTGGTGCTCAGCAGTAACATGTTGGAAAACCAATGGATGAAACCTGGAGGTGTTTGGTGTCTAAATGATCAGTGTCACGTACAGAACATGGTGTGAATTATATCACTTGAGTTATTGACGGTCTAAGCCAGAATGTCCACGCTCTCTCTAGCTGCCTGCCCCAATGCTCACTGCTCAGCCCCACTTCCTGTCAGGGGTGGCCTTCGCATCTGCAGAGCCCGGAGCAAAGAGAAAATGCCGTTGGTGGCCCTGCCCCCTCAGGGACATCCGGGGGGGGGGGGGGGGGCTAGAAGTGCTTGTGTGGGGAGCCCTGCTGGGACAAAGTGGGGGAAACTGTGGGCCTCAGGGCGTCCCATGGTAAAACCGGCCTTGCTTTCTAAGCCTGAGACAGAGCAAGAGGGACTAGACTACAAGCCCCGGCACTGGCTTGAGACCCTCCTTCATGCACTGAGGCAAGGGCTCCAGCTGCTCATTTGCGCCTCATTTCTCTTTCAAGCTGCTCCTGGGGGAGAAAGCAGGCACCTTCCTAGGCCCGCTGCTAGCGTTCTCTACAGCACTGGCACAAGGAGGAGCCCATCTGGCTAACACTTAGCTCTTCTCTGACTGAGGCAGAATCCCCAAAGGGGGAGTTGGAGCGGGGAGAGAGCACCGAAGAGCACAAAGGGGAGGAACAGGCGTGGGAGAAAAGGGAGAGGAAGAGAGGGAGGAAGGTGTGTATGTGGTGGTAGCGGGTGGGGATGAGGGCTTCAGTTACCACTGACAAGTGGAAAGGGGTGTGTGTGGCGTGGGTCAGAAAAGTGGCTTCCTAAACCAACTCCACTGCAGGTTTAGCAATTCATCCCCATCATCCAAATCGAGTCTTGTCCCCTTTGGGCCCATTCCAACCTAGATACCTCCCCCTCCACAACAGCGGGGAGTTAGCGGCAGAGCCCTCGTTTTCCCGACTAAGAGGCAGTTTCCGCTCCCTGGAACGAAGGGTCCACACCTCCTGGCTGCCTTCTCCCCCAGGGTACAAGAGTCGTAGAGTGGAAATGGGCAGTGGGGTTTGTTAGTCACGGGGAACTCAACTGAAGTGGGTGCTGGCATAGCCCTTCCCCCCCAGGTATGCCATTTTCATTATTGCAGTTTGGGGGTCATTTCAGTCACATCATTTTCAGCAATGAAACATGTGCAATAAGGCTCATATTGTTGAAATGCTAGGATGGAAATACTGAAATGGCCCAAACCCAATAATACATTTAATTAACACACGCACACAAACCTGAAACCAGGGCCGGCCTTACCGTGGGGTGGTTCGGGGCGGCCACCCCAGGCCCCACTGCTGGGGGCCCCTCAAGCGTGAGGCCCCCAGCTGACTCCGACTGGCAGGCAGCAGAGGGGGCCAGCAGGAGCGAGGGAGAGGCAGAAGCCCCGCCTCTCCCACACTCCATGCCCCCTGCTGCATGTCAGTCGCGGCCAGGGGAAATGAGGGCAAGAGGCAGAGGACCCGCCTCTCCCTCACGCCACTTGCCCCCTCTGCTGCCTTCCTGGCTGCTTTGACCACAGGAAATGAGGGAGAGGCAGGACCTCTGCCTCTCCCTCCCTCATTTCCCCGGCTGAGACTGTAACAGGCAGCAGAGGGGGGGACAGCAGAATTTCTGGTGCCGGTGGGCAGTGCAGTGGCAGATTTAATCTGCTGCCGCGGTGCCCACCCCACCTGAAGCTCCAAGCCCAGCACGGGGCCCAGGTCGGAGGTGGTGGCGGTGGATAGGAATGGGCGGAGGGGCAGTCCCCTCCACCTATCCGAGCCCAGGCAGCGCACTGGCCCTGTGCCAGGGAGTGCCCCTAGGCCTGGCGGTGGCTTTGCCGCCAGCAGAAGATAGGGGCCCCACATTTGTTCCCCGCCCTGGGCCCCGCTTACGCTAAGGTCAGCCTTGCCTGAAATGGCCAAAACAGCTCCCTGCTGGAATGGAAACAGGTAGAGTTATCATCCGCTTTGCACTTTTTGATTTGGGTAGGGTCAGTTCAACAGGTTTGCCTATTCTTTCAAATATTCATTTCAGCTCTAAATATTCTGTAATCACCAATTTCTTCTCAGGTCCCCAGTTCTCTAGAACCACCATGGAGTGAAGAGTAACAGACACTAAGGCCTCTCCCTGTGTAGAACTCAATTCCTTATTTCAGACGCACCTCATAGCTCCCTCGGCCATCTTGAGGCTCCAGACGAAATGTACAAAACAGGGATCGTATTTATGGAGTGATCCATTCCCAGACCCTGCCACGCAGAGGGCTCACCTGTGGCCAACTTTGCTAATAGCTATTTTCTGCAAACTCGTTCACTCCAGTTATGGGGCTTCCACCATCCTGTGGCACAGAGTTCCACTGGTTAACTGCATGGAGTAGAAAAGTAACTTCATTTTGTTTTATTTATTTGAAAAACTTATTACCCCACCCCTCCTACCAAAGGCAGACTAGGGCAGCTTACAATATAAAATATTTAAACCTACTTTTTATTGGGGTGGCCCCTAGTTCTAGGATTAGGAAAGATGGTAAACAGCAGCTCCCTGTTTATTTGCTCTGTACCACTCATGATTTTATAATATCCCTACCCCACCGTGTCATCTCTTTTTCTGAACAGCCTAATCTTGAGTCCTTATATTTGTAATAATAATAATCATCATCTTTATTTTTATATAACACCCGCCTACCATAGCAGTCGGAGCGCTTTACATATAACTAATAAACACAGCTTTTAATCCTCACAACAACCCTGTGAGGTAGGTTAGGCTGAGAGAATATTGTGACTGGCCCAAGGGCACCCAGTGAGTTTCTAGCTAAGGCGAGACTTGAACCAGGGTCCCCCTCATACCTCCCCATACAAGTACTGCATACTTAGTTCCAGACCTTTGGTCACCTTCCTTGTTTTCTGAACTTTTTCCAGTTCTGTTATAATGAGATATTCCATAATTAGGGAGAAACAAGGTCTGGATGGAATTACCATTAGGTGGGTTCGCAGGGGGGATAATAAGCTGCACTCAAGGAGTAACGATTAACGGAATGGTATCAAATTGAAAGAAGGTATCAAGATGTGTTGCACAGTGGTCTGTTCTGGATCCGGCCCTCTTCAGCATTTCTATTCATAATTTGGCCGAGGGAATAGAGAGGCTACTCCTCAAATTTGCAGAAGACAGAATGTTGATGTATCCAGAAGTGATTGTAACTGGCAAAAATGATAATGAAGCTGCAGGTTTAGTCCACCCATTAGGTCTTCTGAAGTGGTTAAGAGTGTGGAGTGTTTGAAACTATGCCAGAATGAAAAGAAAGGAATGAAACCTAGAGAGAACGAAGACAGAACTTGCTGGGATTGCCTTGGGAAGACTGTGACAGCACTGAAATGAGGACCCACAAAAACAGTTGTACTCATCAGAACCCGGTAACATCGGGTACTATTTGGAACCCGATTGGTGCTTGATGAGCTACCCCATGCACCGATTTACTGTTTTTGTCCCAATTTTCTGACTTCTGGAAATGATTCCTTTACCAGTCAAAAATTGTTAACAGCCCGTTCTTTTCAGGTAATTAGGTGCCCAATCAGTACTTGGCTAGCCCATCAGGCACCGGAAATTATAGGTATTCCCTGCAGGTAGCAAGCATCAAAGCCAACCGGAGCCGTAAGCCAGATCCTAGCATTGGGCTTGCCGAGCCGTGAAGCGGAGTTCACCCGGCCACAGCCTACGTCCAATGACGACAACAGAAGCCACTTTTCACCTACATTTTCCTAATCTCTCTTTTCCCTTTGGGGGCATACGTCTGGCATGGTTTATCAACAACAGAGATTTGTGCGTGCATGTTAATACAACAAAACTATCTATTGCCGTAGCATAGGGGCAGGGGGGAACAAATTGATTTATTTTTTTTGGTGTTAACCTGCTTTCCTCCCCATCAAAGGGCTGTGCTTAAATAATTCCCCCATTAAACTAGAAAGCAGGTAGGTCATTGGGGGTTTGTGGCACAGCAGGTACAAGGGCGCCTTGCACTAAACACAAGGTAAAAGCCACAAGAAGAACTGGAGGTTTTCAAAAAGAGGCTGAGAGGCTGGAGCAGCTGCCGTCCTCCTGCAGCAGAGCAGGGGGTTGTGCTTTATGTCCTTCCTTGTTCTCCGACGTATCTTGTGGGTGTTCATCGTGAGAATGAAGCAGCTTCAGCTCTCTGTACTCTAGATCCCAGGCACCGCACAATTAGATTGCGTTGCCCAGTTCCAGAGACATTAGACTCCTCGGCCCTTTGAGTCGGTCCCTTTTAGCACAACCCCACGCACTAAGTTCATGGCTAAGACGGGATGGGAGGTCTCCGATGTCCGAGTCCAACACATTATCCGCTAAGCCAGCTGGTCACGGGAGGGGGTCTCGGGCAGGGCTGAACCCTGGTGGGTCTGTGCTGCATCCCCTGCCACCCCCAGCTCGTTCTGGGCTGCCTGTGCCAAGGGCCAGGGGTAAGACAGGGACCTCTCCTCCTCAGGGACGTGGCTTCTCACCGATTCCCTGCCTCTCGCCACCTTAGCTCAGCTCTCTCCTGCCACCAGGATTTCTGCCACCAGGACATTTCTGGGATCCCAGGTTCTGTTTTGTTTTTAAAAAAAGAATAGTTTGGTGCGTCTCACCCACAAAAAGATTGAGAACCGCTACACTAGCTCTTTATCCTCATTCAGAAGAGTACATTATGGAAGAGAACAGCCCAGCAGGAGCCAGAAACGATACTTCTCGGGGTCAGACAAACCGCATTTTAATGAACACACACACACACACACACAAAAAAACCTGGTCGCAAACGAAACAATAACATGAACCGTGACAATTAACGGCACCGTTATTAAAAGAGATGCATTGATCCCACGCGATCCCCAATGACCGCACCCACCCACCTGATGCCCATCCCCCTCCCGTCCCCATAACCTACCTGTCTGGTTTCTTCCCTGTCCAAGGGGTCTTGTAAAGGTACTTTAAACCCTGGTCTTGGGCCCTACTATTTTGCTGCTTTACAAGGCATAAAGGAGGAGGCAGGGAAGGTATTCTTTAAAAAAAGAGGTTCTTCCGTCCCGCCCCTTATAGGGATATAAACAAAATAAAGGCTACCCTCCCCTGGGCTTGCAGGAGAGAGTAAAGTGGATTGTTTAGCTGAAAGGGTAAGTCGATTTCAGAGGCTTCCTTCCTTAAGGGCAACGAGTCACTGGAATTAAAAGGGGTGGTGGGGGTGGAAGGGGAGCGAGACAAAAAGAGAAGGCAAAGGACTTCAAATGAATCTGACTTCAGATCCACCAAAGAGCTCAGCTATCGTTCCTCCAGTGACTCTAACAGCATCATCTCCACTAGCTCTGCCCCCCATTGAGCCTGCAGCCCTGCCAGGCCCCAAATGAGCAGGAAAAGAAACCTTTTTCTTTTTTTGTAAAAAAGAAAAATCCAGGCCATAATGTGGTCAAAAGAGGCACATGCCCAACACCAGGGGTCCCTGCCCGGGGGCAAGTTCCAAACCTTTTGTTCCCTGCCAGCTTCGAACTGCGTTTGTTTCGTAAATGGGTCCAAGCCAGAGCTGAGTGAGCATCTGTGGGAATAGGAGAAGAGGAGGGGGCTGGGGAGGAAAGGGAATTCCCAGCAGTTGTCAGCCTGGAAGAACCCACGGCTCCTTCTAAGTCTCCCTTGGTTTCCTGCCCTGCCCCCAGCAGTACATTTAGTTTCGGCCTCCCCTTTTGAAGGTCACAAACCAAAAGGAGCGAGCGAGCGTCCCTCCTGAACAGGGTTCCTCTTCCGCTTGGCTCTAGGCGCATGCCTGGGGGCCAGCCAAACAGCACTAGGAGGCACCGCGACGGGGGAGAAACACAAGACATTTTACCAGGAAGCAGCAAAATGCCAAGTGCAGGTTTATTCCTGGTTTCTCCTCTCTCCTTTGCCCACATGCAGCTCATCCCCCCCACCCCCTCAAGTGTCGCCATCCAGCAGGGTCCATTACAGCCCAGCACCCAACTATCACTAGCCAGGGGAAACTCAGCTTGTACAGGGAGAAAGAGTGGGGCTTGGAATTTGTTTTATTATTATTAATATTATTATTATTGTTTTTTTTAAACTGTGGCTGGTACCAGAGTTTCTAACTCCTCGAGAGAGAGAGAGAGAGAGAGAATCAGGAATAATGTCAGATCCTGGAACTGAGCAGATAAAGTAAACAGCACCCCCTAGTGACCTAGTCAAGTCTCTGCAAACCTCCCATCCTGCTCCAGCAGGGTGGGTTGGGGATAGGGGATTCCCCTTGGTTCAGCTATAGGGTTTTTTTTGTTTAAAAGAGGATAGTGTAACGCAAAGAGCCGCATCCCATCCCAGGTTCCCGGAGGAGACGGGGAAAGGACGAGTCTTTCCCCTTCCAGTGCTGGGGCTCTGCAGGGGAATGTGCCAAGGTCCCTCAAGTTCTGCAGCGATTCCTGGGGTAGGGGACGGGGAGGATTGTGCTAGGGGCTCAGGAGCTGGTGGAGGCAGGGAACAGACTGGATTCTGCAATGACTCTTTCACCTTCCTTCATCTCACAAGCCTTGATGGCGTCATAGAGACAGGACTCCAAGGAGAGGAGAGTCACTTTCTCATCCACCTCCTCTTTGGGATGAGTGGTGCGCTGGTGTTTGACCAGGCCCCGCTTCTCCCGGAACCGCTTGTTGCACTCCAGACAGCGGTAGGGCTTCTCCCCGGTGTGGATTCTCCGGTGGACTATCAGATCTGGGAGCCTCACAAAGCGCCTCTCACACTCGTCGCAAGGGAACGGCCTCTCCCCCGAGTGGATCTTGCGGTGACGGTTTAGCGTTGAGAGCCGGGCGAAGCACTTGCCGCATTCAGGGCATGGGTACGGCTTCTCGCCCGTGTGGGTCTGCCGGTGACCGGAGAGGGCCGAGAGCTGGCTGAAGCGTTTCCCGCACTCCTCGCAGCAGAAGGGCTTCTCGCCGGTGTGGATCCGCTTGTGGACGGTGAGATCGGTGAGCCGCACAAACCTTTTCCCGCAGTCGTCGCATGGAAACGGCCTTTCCCCCGTGTGGATCCTCTCGTGCCGTATAAGGGCCGAGAACGTGGTGAACCTCCTCCCACATTTGGCGCAGGGGTAAGCTTTCTCCTTGGTGGCACCTTCCTGGGGTGGTGCTGCTACCGAGCTGCCTTCTGGCTGATTCTCAGAGGACTCCTTCCCGGCGCCTGGCTCTGCCGGCTGGACGGACTCCTTTTGTTCCAGGGTCGCCTTATGGTGGGTGCGCTGATGCTTGACAAGTGTCCGCCGCTGCCGAAAGCGCTTCCCGCACTCGGCACAGCGGAAGGGCTTCTCGCCGGTGTGGACCCTCTGGTGGACGGTGAGGTCAGGTAGCCGGACAAACCGTTTCCCACACTCATCACATGGGAAGGGCTTTTCCCCAGTGTGGGTGACCCGATGTCGCTTGAGCGTGGAGCGCCGGGCAAAGCGCTTTCCGCAGTCGGCACAGGCGTGCGGTCTTTCCCCAGCATGCAGCTTGCGGTGAGCATTGAACGCCGAGAGGTGGGTGAAGCGCCGACCGCACTCGGTGCAATGATACGGCTTGTCCCCGGCGTGGATTCGCAAGTGTGCCTTGAGGGCGGAGCGCTGGATAAACCGCTTTCCACACTCGTCGCAGCCGTGGGGCCTCTCCCCAGTGTGGATGCGGCGGTGGGTGGTGAGGACCGACGCCTGGGTGAAACACTTCCCACAATCCACGCAGGCATAGGGTCTCTGGCCTGTGTGGATACGCTGGTGTTTCACCAGCGCCGAGCGGTGGCTGAAGCTCCGTCGGCACCGGTTGCAGCGGTGAGGGCGCTCGCCCGTGTGGACGCTCTGGTGGGTGTTGAGCTGTGACCGCTGGCCGAACCGCTTACCGCAGATGCTGCAGACATGGGGCCGGATGCCCAGGTGGATGCGCTGGTGGCGGGTGAGATGGGAGAGCTGGCCAAACCTTTTCCCGCATTCCTCGCAGCGGTAGGGCCGCTCCCCTGTGTGACTGTTCAGGTGTTTGGCCAGGTCGGAGGGACGGCTGAAGCGCTTGCCACACTCGGCGCAGGGATGCGGCTTGATGCCCAGGTGGATCTTCTGGTGTTTGGTGAGGTGCGCCAGCTTGCTGAAGCTCTTCTGGCACTCGCCGCAGTGATACGGCCGCTCCGCGGTGTGGATCTCCTGGTGCCTGGCCAGGTCCGAGGCCTGCACAAATCTCTTCCCGCAAACAGGGCAGCGATGGGGCCTCTCCTTCACGGCAGCTCCCCGACGCTCAGGCTGCCCCTCTGCTCTTCCCATGGAGCTAGCACCTGCTGGGAGAAGAGAACCCAGGGGTTACATCTCCTACTTAGCCCTTTCCTCAGTCTGTCGCTAAGGCCTGCCACTTCTCCCAGCACAACATTGCAAAATCCAGCCCTTACTTTCACTATGAAGACTCTTGTCCTCTCTCGCCTCGACTACTGCAGCCTCTGTTACTGACCTCCCCCACTCTCCGACCCTCTCCCTTCTGTTTAACACTCGGCTGTCAAATCATCCATCTCGCCTACCGGTTTGATCACGCTCAGCCCCAACTCTCCTCCCTCTGCGTCCAGCACCGACTCCTCATCTGCAAAGGCTCTTCCTGGCTTTGCCCCTCCCTCCTCTCTCTGCCCTCAATTCCTGCTATGGGGGTTCCACGTCACTCCTCTCCTGCCACCCCCCCCTCGCCTGGCCCAGACTCGCCGTCTCTCGGATGCTTCCCGCTGTGCCTGGAACTCCCCTTCCTGAACATCTGCTCGGCTCCCTCCCAACCCCTCTGGAAAACATGCCTCTTCCGCCAGGCCTTCTTCCTGAGCGCCTCGCCCCCACACGTTGCTCATTTGGGGGGCGGGGTGTGGGTGCAATTCATATGGTTTTAATTAGTTATGAAAACGAAGGGACCCCCCCATTTGTTTTCGTGACTCGCGTTACAAAGACGGATGAAAAAGCAACCAATTGTCATTTGTTTTCATCAGTTTTCGTTTTTTGTTGGGTTTTTTTAAAATAAAAAATAAAGCACTGCACATGGGCCGTTCTGCACACGTGCGCCTTTTTCCAAAACAGTGCCATGTTGGAAAACGGCACGCATGCGGAGAACGGCCCGGCAGCCGGTTTGCACATGCACGTGATTTTTATTATTATTATTGTTATTAATAAATCATTTTTTTAAACAAACAAACAAACCAGAACAGTCATTTACACCCCGCCCCCCACCCCGCAAACTAAGGGCCTTTTGTAAACGAAAATGGAAGGGAAGCCTTCTGCACACTCCTATCATTTATGCTTCCTCTTATCCCGTCTCATCCTTCACAATCCTCCTTCTCCTTTATAGCTAAGCTGGGCACATGGATCGCCGGCATCTCAGTTTCAAGCTTCTCCTACTCACCTACCGGTGTCTTCACTCTGTAGCTCCCCAGTACCTCTCCTCTCGTGCATCCCCCTACACCCCTACTCATCGGACAAGATGCTCGGATCTGTGCCCTTCTCCTCCCGAGGCCACGCTGCACCGGACGCTTGGAACAAACGTCCCCGGGGTGGCGTGTCAAACCGCCCCCATGTCCATAGTCAAGTCTCACCTGAAGGCCCACTACTTTGAGATCCCTTTTAAATCATGAACCCAGGCTCTATCCTTGTGGATTTCAACCATTTTAATTGAAAGAAACTTACTGAGTACCTGCATCCTGTGGTCCATTATGCATGGGAAGACTCTTATTTGTACTTGTCTATGTCTTTGTGTCTTGATTAGATTGTAAACTTCATGGAGCAGGGACTGTCTTTATGTTGTGTGTATCTGTACAGCGCTGTGTACGACTAGCAACGCTATAGAAATGATAAGTAGTAGCAGTAGTCACGTAAATATCCCTGTCTGTTTCGGTGTGTGCCTCTCTTAATCCTTATCCATTCTAGCTTGTAAGCGCCTCGGGGGAAAGTCCCCGTCTCGAACCACCACTGCTCAGTGCCAGGAACACGGCTGGCAGTATATAAATAAATAATATAATAGATTTCCCACACTGCTGGGAAAAGAGGCATAAATAGAAAGGTGGGGACCCCCCCCCCAAAAAAGAGCAAATATAACCTACGCCCTTGGTCCGAAATGCATCTGCCATTTTAATTTCATGAATGGAATTTGGATGTTTGCTGCCAGAAAGGAACATCTCATTTTATATTTGGCACTTAAATTAAAAAAATAATTTAAAAAAAGACATTTGTCACCATCAGTATTTTTCTCAACTTTCTTGTGCTCTGTCACACCTACAGCCGGATCAAATTCACATTCAAAATTCTTTAAAACAAAAACAACACCCCCTCCACCCCTGCAAAGTAGTCAAAGGTGCCACCAGAATGTTCATGGAGCTGCAGGGTCACATGGGAGAGGAGGGGCGGGGCAAAGAGGGTCTCCAGCATCTGTCGGACGTGGCCCTGCCCCCTTGGAGCATAGTGACATCACAATGCTCTAAAAGGGCGTGGTCACATCCTAACCGGATGGGCGTGTCCCTTTGCTCTGTTCCTGTTCCTTTCAAGTGTCACGTGTCATAGGTGAAAGAGTGCCCTTCCTCCCCCACTGCCCCGATTTCTCTGGGAAAGAGGTAAAAAGGCAAACATCCCCCAGTACCTTTCAGAGCTAAGTACGCTGGGCACAGTTATGGGTAGAAGGTGAAAAGTGGAGCCTTACTAAGAAAAGCAAAACTTTATATTATGGCAAACATTCTAATATAAACAAATGTTTATTCAACCATTGAGATAATTTAATTAAAATTATTATTATATCAAATTATAATAATAATTACACTATAAATTATAATTTATAAAGGGAGATATAAGGGACATAAATATTCAGACCATCTATGCGTATGCGGAATGCCTCCTGTTGAGGATCTTTGCCACTATGTTTTATTTTGTCCATTTTATAATGAGGCAAGAGAAGCACCCTGGCCCTCAGTTGAGAACTTGCAAGGGAAAACACCTTATACAGAAACGGATGTTTCTCCTACGGGATACAGTTCCGGAGACGACAAGGGCAGTAGTCACCTTTGCATATAGAGCAAAAAAAAAAACAGATCTGGAAATTGCAAAATTGAACCGAACTGGACAAAGGAACTGAGCTAATTGGGGGAAGTAATTCCCGTTGGGAAGAGTTCTTGCTACGGCTAGGTTTTGTTCTACGATTAATGTGCTTGTTTATTATGGTTTATGTATTTATTGATTCTTTGCTTTGTCAAGGCCGTATGGCCAGTACAATAAACTTTATTATTATTATTATATCAAATTTTAAATATTAAATTAAATTATTAAGTCAAATAATTTAAATTTAAATCATTAATTATAAATAATATAAATGTTTATGTTCTGGCAAACTGCATTAGCAGCTTCGACCAACGGAAAATGGAGTATTGAGGCCCAAGAATCATGTCAAAAGGGGGATAGAAAGCAGATGCTTGAGCCATTTCACTGTTTCACTTGCTTTGGACCGAGTTCACGTTAGAATCCTTGTTTGGAAACGCGTCTCTCTTTGGCTCTAAGAGCTGAAACTAAGGAACTGGGCGAGACCCTTCAACCTGGCTAGTTGGGGGCAAGTCTGAATTCCAGTTTCACGGGTAACCATTATTCTTTTTTGCAGGCATTTTAGTCATCTAGGTTACGTTCTATAGATTATTTGCCTTTAACAATTGCTTGAATTGTTTCCATCAGACTCTTATAATGGTAGTGATTTCATAGTGTCTCTCAGGGTAGTTTTCATTGATTCAACTGTAGTCATTTATTCTAGCCATCAGTAAAGCTTTTAAACTGGACTTAGGCCACTTTCAGACATGCCCTCCCTCCGGTGCATATTCTGGCTGGGGGGGAATGCGCAGCCCGAATATGCATGGGGATCGGCCGGTCTGAAAGCCCCCCCCCCCCCCGCAGCCCAAATATGCGCCGGGGGGGTGGGGGCATGTCTGAAAGTGATCTTAATCTCTTCCGGTTAAGGAATGATCAAGTTCCTAGAAGCCGACCAATCTCCTTATCTGGGAGCTAAAATAAACATTCCACAACACAGGACATCACCGTGCTCTGAAGAGTCGCAGGGAGAAGGCCAAGTCCAAGAAGGGGCTAATGCCCCGCACTGGCACCCCTGTAAATATTACCAGCCAGAGGCCAAGCTGCAAAGTAATGAAGTGAAAACCACTGCAGAGTCAACGAATGAAGTTTCTAATCCAATCTCTTAGTTTGCTTTGCCCTAACAAATTTAATCAATCATTCGTTTTCTCATGTATTCGTTTCACTTCTACTCTGGACTTTTGTTATCAGATTTCTATCTATTCATAGAAGAGAGCCTGGCCAACAGCTAGATTGGGTCAACCCAATGGCCCACCTAGGTCAGGACCCTCTGTAGTGCACAAGGGCAGGACATCAATTAATCCAGCCCCCAGGCTTCAACACACTTCCTCTTTTCCCCCATAGCAAATCCCAGGCTGGGCTCCCGGTCTCACCAGTCAGACCCTGTCTAAGCCATCAAGCCAGCCCCCACCAGGAGCAGCCAGGAGAGGTCAGTGCTCCTCAGGGAGAGAGAATTGGACAGCAACTTCAACAGGGTTGTCATGTATTTCCAGTTATAAGCCTATATATTTTGGCTATCTGTGTTCCAAATGTATTAACTTTGAGTTTTTATATGTTAACTTTCTATTTTAATGTATTGAAATTGTGTTCACAGCATTGATCTCTAAAATCAACTTCTGTGATTATAATGACTCAAGCTGAAATCCTCAAGCTACACTCCACCCAAATGACCTTTGACTATATCCAAGGATACAGCCAAATGGCAGACCATAAAGAGGCCTATCTCTAACTCCCTCTGGTTAGTTTAGGTTTTCTCAAGACAAAAAGTCTGGAATGTTATCTCTAGGTGTCTGGAGTTTATCACACGCTTCCAAATGAAGGATGATACCAGCTTCAGATCATCTCAAACAAAGGAAATATTTAAGTTAGTTTATTTTAACCTAACATATCTATCTAATTAATGGTTGAGATAAATATTGAAATAGCTAACAGATATGGTTATTTTCTCTCTGTAATCTAACAATTATCTCTGATAAAAATACAAAGCTTCTATTCATTTTAAAGCTTGATAAACTTTGAGAGAAAGTCAAAACTCTGACTGGTTTCTTTAAGAGAGCCAATTAGAATCCAGTGCATCTCCTTACAGACTGACGTGTCTCTGATGTCAGCGTGACAGTCTAAGAAACTGAACCTCCCATTTAAAGGAAGCTTTAAAATGGGAGACACAGAGAAATGATCCTTAGATTGGAAATCCTAAATACCATTGGATTTCCTTCTCATTTACCATCTTTATGGGAAAGGGATGAATCTGGACTATGTATGTATAACTTCTTGATATCTTTGAGCCAATGAATTGTGCATATGTTAAGCTTTTACAAGCTTTTTTTAAAGATAGAAATGTTTTAAGATCATGTAACTTTGATTGGCTATTTTACCATTCTATGTAAGCTACTGATAGTTTCTATTTATATTTAAGTAAACTTTGAATATATTTTTATATACCAAAAGTTTCATGTTCCCTTATTTATAAATGTATTGTCATTTTTACAATACTTTCTTTCCTAGCCGGACCTCAAAGGAAGTGTAAAACTCAATTTATATATTTAGGAGAAAAAGGCCCAATCCAGTATGACCAGTTCAGCTGGGAAACTTAGCCTTTTTCCCTTTTTATAAAAAGAGTGACGAAATGTGACAGGGTAGCAAGCCTGGGGTAGGCCTGGGCTCCTGTTCCACTTACAGCCCCCTTCTAAGGGCAAGGAGGTGGGGTCTTTCTAAGCGGTGGCCCTCTCAAGGGGACTCCCAGCCAGCCTTGGCCTCTTTCCACAAGGGCAGTGAGGCGCTCCCCCGGCTCCTAGTAAGCCCCGCCAGAGCAGCGGCAATCCCGCCAAGAAGGAAGTTTTAAGGGTGGGGGCAAGTACTCCACCTCCGCCAACTCGGGAAAAGTCCGTCTTGGTTGAGCCCTTTGCAAGCAATCCAAGCGCCGCGAGGAAGGGTTTCTTGAGTGGACGGGGGCAGTTGGCCCTGCTCCCTCTCCCACGCAGTCTGAGACATTCCTAGCGGCACTCGGGCTATTTGCAAAGGGCCCCTCTAGGGCCTAGGCTCCCGCTGAGCCCCCTCGCTCCGTGTGGGGCTACGCCCCTGAACAACTTCACCCACGGGCTCGCCTAGCAGCACGGACGCTGGGCAGGAGGGGATCTGGGGGTGCAGGTGACACACGTGTCTCTCTCAACCATATGACAATTTTGTTTGTCGTGCAGCTTTGGGGTTTGGGAGCTCTGGCCACTCCTGATCTAATAGTTCAAGCAATATATCTCCTTACCCAGCAAGCTTGTGTTCCCATCACTCTCCTGCCTGGGCACCTGCCTCTGCACGGCGCGGGTTGAGCTCCGATCTACCTGGGAGAAGTTTAGGGCCACTTCCTTGAACGTCCCTGGTATCTGAAACAGCAGCAACAATCCCCATCAGGGCAGAGGGACAGGGGAAAGCCGGACACTAGTTAGAGGACAGATTCCTCCCAGATGACTCAGGCGGAGCAGCCCTTGGATTGGGAATCAGCCCCACTGCCACCAATGGGGCAGGAATCAGGGCTGGTTTCCTTCCCAGTTTGAACACTGGTCTAGCAGAGGCAGGAAATAGCCTGGCCAGCCTGCAGCTCCACTTTCCAGCATGGAAAAAGGCAAAGATCACCCACCACCACCCGGACTCTGGGGCCCTCGGGATCAAACCCTCTCACCTGTTGCTCCAGTTTCTCGACTTCCCGCTGCCGCAACAGGAAACCCTCTGCCAGGGCCACCGCCTGGGCGCAGGTCTCCGGACTACGCTCCCTGACCCGGTTCTGGACTTCCTTCGGCAGGATGGTCAGGAACTGCTCCAGGATCATCAGCTCCACAATCTGCTCTTTCGTGCGTCTCTCCGGCTCCAGCCACCGATAGCAGAGCTCCCGGAGTCGGCTGCAGGCTTCTCGGGGGCCCTCGGCCTCCTGGTAAGAGAACTGCCGGAACCGCTGGCGCTGCCTCTCCACGTTGGCGTCCCCTCGCCCTTTCCCGTAGTCTCCCCGGTCCTTGGTTTCCTGGCTGCTCCGGGGCGGCTGGCTTTCGCCACTGAAACCGGGCATGAACTGGGTCACCCACTCTGCTCTGTGCCACGGGGAGCTCCCAGCCATTCGGTCAGAGGAAGGCAGGAAAGCCTGAGGATCGTCCCACGACATGGTGTCCGGTATCTGGGAGTTCCCCCAGCCCGAGTGAGGGGTCTGCACGGCCCTCAGAAACTCCTGCCACTGGGCTCCCCATCCCTGAGGCAGCCCCTCCGGCCGCTCACTCCTGCCATGCTGAGGCGTTGCCCATCGCAGAAAGTCCCCAAGGCTCCCAGCCGTGACAACAATAGGCGATTTTCCTCCTCCCACCTCGGAGCCCTCCCCTACTTTGGAACCTAGCGGGGCCTGCTCCTCCATTAACCACCCCCTGCTTTAGCAGCACCTAGAAGAGGAATTCTCTCTCTCCCAGCAACGGCTTTGTCCCCGCTGGGGCCCAGACTCTTGCTCTCAAGCCTCCCTCATTGGCTAGAGTACAAAAAAAACCCAAGAACTGTCCGGCTCCTGCTTTGCTCCCAAGTGTCCTGCACTTCGGTTCAGTACAAGAGGCTCACACAGCAGGCTGGCGTGGCTGGGCTTTGGCAGAAATAGGCAGGAGCTAGTCCGGAGCTGATCAAGTTCCCATCCGGTGAGCAGGGCTTGCCCTGATGGGGAAAAAAACAAACAAAAAAACAAATGAAAGAATCAGCCACCAGAGTTTTCATCCCCATCACACAACGTCCGGCCTCCTCCCCCAGCCCAGCGGCAGCACAGTCTGGCTCTCAATCCTAACGGACTCCCCATCACCCCGATTAACTCGTTACAGGGATGGGATGGATCAAGCCCAAGTCCTCTTTCTAGACGACTCTGATAGATTGAAGTAGTCTTGCAGCCCATCCTAGGCCGAGTGGGACACGCTAAGACGTTTGGAGACAGCGAGTCTCAAACTATGGGTGTTTTTACACACACATTTCCCCTGCATGTTTGCTGTTACATCCTGAACTTTCGGTGTGTCTAAATCACTCACCCAGATCTTAAACACCTGACTCTTTGAACTTCTGCACAGAACTTCTCCCAGAACTTGTGTGTGTAAAAAGCTCTCCTGGTGTAAACTGCTTTGCTCCAGGGAGCTGTGGTCACTTGGTTTCCATGGCAGCCCCTCATGTCTACAGCTGCGGCTACTTGATTTCAAGAAAGTGCGGGGGAATTCTAGACCTATTAGTTAATACTTGGGAAATTACAATAATTATAAAGCAATTCATTTATAAGTAGCTTGAGGACAATGGAGTGATTCATTAAGAACAAATCATGCCACACCAACACTGACTTAATGGCCAAGAGGATATCAACAGATAACACACATCTCAACTTCAGTAAGACTTGACAACACAATTACATATTTATTTATTGGATTTATTATAAAAATTTGTTACCCCACCCCTCCTGCCACAGGCAGCTCAGAGCGGCTTACAATAATAAAAAATAATTAGAATAAAAGTATCATAAAAGGAGGAAAAAAACAACCCCCCCCCCAATCTTCCACACCAAACGCCCGGCGGAACAGCCAGGTCTTACAACTTCTGCGAAAGGAGGGAAGATCCGGGGCCAACCAGGCCCCTACCAGAAGGGAGTTCCACAGTCGTGGTGTGGCCACCGAGAATGCCCTTCCCTGCGTAGCCCCCCCCCGCCCAAAAAAAACCCCTCAGGGAACCTTGATCAGGGCACCCCTGGATGACCGCAGGGGCCGATCCAGGACTCAGGGAGTGAGGTGATCTCGCAGATAGGCAGGGCCCAAGCCGTTTAGGCCTTTATAGGCCAAGGCCAACACCTTGAATTGGCAGCCAGTGCAGTCTCTCCGGCAGCCAGTGCAGAGAACAGAGCACTGGTGTAATGTGCTCCCGGCGGCCGAGTCCCACTAAGAGACGGGCCGCAACATTCTGCACCAGCTGCAATTTCTGAGCCGTCACCATGGGTAGCCCCATGTAGAGCGCGTCACAGTAGACTAACTGAGAGGTGATGAAAGCATGGACGACAACGGCCAGGTCAGAGTCCGAAACAAACGTCCAAAGTCGTCGCACCAAATGTAATTGGCGGAAGGCGCTCCTTGCCCCAGACTCCACCTAGAGATCCAGGTGGAGCTGCACATCGAGGAGCACCCCAGACTCCGTACCTGGGAGACCAATGGAGGGTAGACCCCATCAATAACGGGGGCCGCCACCTCCATCGCCTTACCCACTATCACCACCTCCGTCTTGTCAGGATTCAGCCTCAGTCGCTTAGCCCTCATCCAGTCCCCCACAGCTGCCAACCACCGAGTAAGCACCGAGACTGGCCGGTCTGGGTCTGTTGAATAAGAGAGGTACAGTTGGGTGTCAACAGCATATTGACGACACCACACACCGAACCTCCTAATCACCTCACCGTGCGGCTGCATGTACACGTTGAACAGGAGCGGGGACAAAACAGAACCCTGCAGGACTGCACACAAGAGGTCTCGGTATGATGAAAAAGACACCCCGAACACCACCCGTTGGGTTCTTCCGGTCAGGAAAGAGCAGAACCAGTCAAGAACAATCCCACCCATCCCTGCAGCGTCCCGCAGGCGCATCACCAACATCTCATGATCAACGGTATCAAACGCAGTCAACAGATCTAACAAAATCAGGAGGGTTGAGCGACCCCGATCCAATTCTTGGCGCAGGTCATCTACCAAAGCCACAAGCGCACTCTCAATGCCATGCCCCGGATGGAAGCCCGACAGAGGGATCAAGAAAACCGATGCGATCAAGATACCCCTGAAGCTGCCGAGCCACTACCCATTCAATAACCTTCCCCAAGACAGGCCGATAGCTGGCAGGGGAGTCAACGTCAAGCAATGGTTTCTTGAGCAGAGGCCGCATCACCGCCTCCTTGAGGCAGCCCGGCACTCTGCCCTCCCGCAGGGCGGCACTGACCACCCCAGCTAGCAACAGCCCCATTGTCTCCCAGCAGGACTTAACCAGCCAAGACGGGCACGGATCTAATTCACAAGTGGCGGCCCTGACTGCCCCAAGAACATCCACCGCATTAGCGGGTGTTACCGACTGAAACTGATCCCAGAAAATCGGACATGATGGCGCTTCCATAACCTCTGTTTTTTATTTATTTATTCATTTCAAAATTTATATCCCGCTTTCTCCCGCCACAGGCAGCCCAAAGCGGCTAACAACAATACATATACTAAAAACATTTCAATTCAATTAAAAAAAACACACACACACACACACACACACACACAAATCAACAATAAAATAAGACAACCATAAAACACCCCCATACCACCCTCCCCTTCTCCCTTGCCAAATGCCTGATGGAACAGCCTGGTTGTAAAAGTGCGGCATTGAAGTCATGGTGAATAAGAGCCATTTTATCCACAAACATGTCACAGCGAGCAGCAGATGACTCCACGCCAAGGTTGAGGGAGGCCGGACTGACCAGTCCCTGCACAATCTGGAAAAGCTCCGCTGGACGGGATTTTGCGGATGCTATGAGGGCAGCAAGGAACTCCCTCTTCGCTGCCTGCATAGTCACGGCATAGGCTCATAAATCTGTCGGCTTCAGCACATGGGACGCCACCGTCGCTCCAACCGCCGCCCATCTTGCTTCAGCAACTGCAGCTCCTTGGAAAACCAAGGAAGCCTGCGGAGCTGCCGCCTGGGCAGCGGACACCCAGGAGCCGTCTGATCAATGGCCTCCGTCAGCAAGGTGTTCCACAGCACAACGAGGTCATCGATGAGATGGTCCTCAAGGTCAGAGGTTATCTTCCCCCAAAGCATTCTGGAACCGTTCCAGTTTCATCATCTTCAGGGGGCGAACCATCCGAATCGGCTCAGCCCCCTTCTGGGGTCAGACATGTGCCAGGAGCAAGGTCTGCAGGAGGTAACGATCGGTCCGTGACAAGGGCACAGCTGATCTCTCTCCCTCACTAATGGAGCACTCGCCTCAAGGCCGGTGCAAAACACAAGATCTAAGGTATGTCCCCCCTGATGTGTCGGGCCGATAACCATCTGGGACAGGTCCATGGTAGCCATGAATTCATGCTCCGCTCCCCCAAGGGCGGCATCGGTGTGAATGTTGAACTCCTCCAAGACTACTGTTTTTGGGGACTGCAACCCCACCTCTGCTAGAGCTTGCAGGGAAGCCACCGCACAGGCAGGTGCACGGTATACAAGCAGCACCCCCAAACTGTAACCTGCCAAATCAAACACAAGGTGGAGACCCTCGATACCTAATATGGGTTACACCAGATACCTCCTCGCAGACCATCCCTCCTTCAAAATCATGGCTACACTGCCCCCCCGTCCCTCCGACCGCGGCTGATGCTGCACGGAATACCCGGCCGTATGACATTTGTATAACTAAACTAGTGAAATATGGACTAGAAGAAATTACCACAAGCTGGGAATGCAGTTATTAATCCCAAAGAATAATAATTAAGGGTTCAGTGTCAAACTAGAAAGGGGTTGTCACGAGGTTGGCGCCCTCTCTTCCTTTAGAGGCTGTCCCCCGTATGCCCACCAGGCCAGCCGCAAACCAGTTGCCTGTGCCCGCGTGGTATCAAGGGGTATTTCACAGGGGTCTATCTTGGGGTCAGCAATATTCAGCGTTTTTATCAATGACTTGAACGAAGGAGTGGAGCGTATACTCGTCAAATTGACAGATGACACAAAACCAGAAAGGATTGCAAAACACTTTGGAGGACAGGATTAGAATCCAAAATGCTCATGACAAATGAGACAATGAGGACTGGAGACAACAAAATGAAATTCAAGAAAGAGCAACATAAAGTATTACGCACAAGAAAGAAAAAGCTTATGCACGTATACAAGACGAGTGACCACCAGCTGGATGTTATCGCTGCCGAGAAGAATCTAAAGGCTGTGGTGGAACAAAACCTAACTAAACCTGCAACGTGATGCTGTTGGCGAGGAAGCAAATGGCATTTTGGTTTGCATCAGGAGAAAGATTGTCTGTGTTTTTAGACAAGCGCCTCCCCCCCCCCCCCCCCCCCCCCCCCCCCCCCCCCCCCCCCCCCCCCCCCCCCCCCCCAACACCCCCCAACCCCCCAACAAACCCTTGCGGGGGGGTGTCCCCCCCCCCCACCCCCCGTCATGCATGCTGCAGGGCTGCATAGGGCACCAATGCGGCCCTGCAACATGCATGATGGGTGAGGAAGCGCTTGTCTAAAAACACCCTGTGTCTGCAACAAGAAACCACCGTTCCGCTGTTCTCAATGCCAATTAGGCTTCATGTCCCCAAGAAAGAGGGCAGAGGTCTTCCTGGGTGGGAACGCCGCGGCGACTGAGAAGCCAGGAAGGAGGCAAGGCCACCAAGAGCCTTTTTCAGATAAGCAGTTTGTGCGGGACATGAAGTGGGGAGAAAGAGGAGAGAAGGGTCTGAACAGGATCAAAGGTGTGGGCCTGGCGGACCACCTTGGCGGCAGAGTACTGAAGGGGAGGAGGCTGTAGGCATCAAGGCAAGAGGGGATTAGCGCATGGACTAGAGAGTCTGGGTGGTGGGAACAGTAGCAGAGGGCCCCCAGGACAGAGTATTTGAAGTCCAAGCAAAGGCTGCTTTATTCTTCTTGTGGGATGTCTGTGCAGAGAGAGGCGTGGCCCGAGAGCCACAAATGGGCAGGGTGCAGAGCAGCACCTGGCAGGGATTGAACTCAGGGCTTCATTACAGCATTGGGGTGGGGGGGGGGCATATCACAGAATCATAGAGTTGGAAGGGACTTCAAAAGTCATCTAGTCCAACCCCCTTCTCAGTGCAGGAAAGCCACAGCTACAGCATCCCGGAGCCGCCTTGCCGGGACAGCTAAACACCACCGTGCTGCCCAGCGGAGCTGAGCCCCCCTCGTCTCCCCCCCCCCCCTTCTGACCCGGTGTGCCTGCCTGCCTTTTCCCCATGGGAGCCTCGAGTCTGTTGTCCCGAGGGACTGTCAAGCACCGCAGAGGGCTGATTTAAAAGTCGGACCAGCTGGGAGTGGGGAGGAGCCGCCTCGCTGGGACGGCTCAACACCACTGTGCTGCCCAGCGGCGCCAGAGGCGCGCGCCGCGGGCAGCGCACCAGTCACGTGCCGGGGCAGCGCGCCTAAGGGCGCATGCGCGCAGCCCTGAGGCATAGGTTGAGCGCAGGGCCCCGTCCTTTCCATCTGAATTAGCTGGATGGTGGTTTGACCTTCTGTCCCGGTGTGGGAATGAAGTCGTTTTTTCCATCTACTCACCACCCCATAGCATGTTTTAATGCCTAAGAAGGGTAAGACCACAAGGGTGGTCGGGGGTGACCACCAGGGCACGGGCCAGGCAATTGCAGCTTCCCGCTTGCCTTGCTTCGGCCCCTTCTGGGCCCATACAGGGTGGCCCTACCCAGGCGTTTTTGGATCCCCCTTTGGAGGGTCCTGATGCAAGATGGGATTCTTCGGTTGCTTCCACGAGTGCTCTGCTACCTGCTTCGTCCTACGGCTCTGCAAATTCGGGGGTAGGAATACCCTGCGCGAGGCCTGACTTTCCCACTCCACCCACGCAGGCACCTCCTGACTCTTCCTTACTGTCATGCGCCTTGGCTTTTAAGAAGCAGGGAGAAAGATGGCTTGCTCTAGCCGCCAAATCTTGGAGGTGTCCACGGCCCTCTCCAGCTCCCCAGTCCTCCCTTGCCAGAGAAAAAAATCTGTGCTCTCCAGGCTGGGATTGAGGAAAGAGAACCACAACTTTTAGCCACTCAAGCTGTGGAAGGGGATAATTTTCTATCATACCCTCCGACAGTAGGCCATGGGGAGCTGGAGCTGCCTTTGGCCCCCGTCGAGTTTTCGCCCTTTTCCAGGCCAGGTTAGTGAGACTCAGGGGGTGCTGCAGCTCTCCATCAGAGCAACCTCAGAAGAGGGGGGACCTTTTAATAGGTCTTCTGGTTCTCTACCTATTTGGGGAGCCACTGAGTCAGGCCCCTTCCCATTTTCAGCAGGAAAACGAGTTGGAGTCCCACCCCCCTAGAGTAAATACAGAAAAGGGGGGTGTCTCCAATATTCCCGCTGGTTCCTTTATTAATTCACGAACCATTGTCCCCGAAATTCAGGATGTCCATGGTCATTGTCACTCCCAGCGGGTAGAAGACGCTTGGTCAACTCTTATGGCACAAACTGAGGGACTTGATCTTCAACTTCACGCCATTCAGAACCAGTTGGTTAGGGTTTGGGAGTGTATGAATGGTTTTAGAGGGAATAGGTCTGAGTCAGGCACTCAGAGAATAGATCAGGCATGTCAAACAACCCCCTCCCATGGTCCAGTTCAATTTAGCCCCATAATTTCTAAGGCTGCGGTGGATTGGAAGCTCACTCCTTCAACTGATGCCCTGGTCTTTACAGCTTATCCCTTGTCATCTGAGATACTTCCTCCATGGGATTCTAAATTTTAGATTGCCCATCATCTTGCTTATATTTTGGGTTGTACTTTTTTGCCCTCGCAGGTTGTCCCTTTTTTCCCCATTTGTCAGCTAGGGGTGGAGCATTACGGATTGTTGTTTACTTCCAAACCTCAGCTATAGTGGAAAGGCTATTGTTTTCCTCTCGGCTCTTTAGTCCCTGGGGGGGTTTATACGGCCAACGTCTATGTTAAGATGGGAATTGCTCCCTTGTTGCCGCAACCTCCCCCGATTACTTTGGCTCCCCGTGTGAGAAATTCTAATTCGATTCAGGTATCTGGGAGGAAGTCATGTATTCCATCGGACATGCCGATTCTCAGGAGACCTAAAGAGTCGATCCAGTCGGAAGTTCCCACTCCAACACCTAGCTCTCCTTTGCTCCACAGGCCCACTGTTGCTGTTGTGTTGTGTTGTCTCCACCCAAGCGGTTTCATTCTTCGCCTAGGGTCCCTTCCTTGGACAATTCTGGCATGTCTCAGCTTCCGATGACAGTCCACAATCCCCTGGTCCAGGCGACTGTAGCACATTGCCTCCTAGTGGTCTATCATGTGCTGTAGACCCTGTCTTGCAGAGGTATTTGCCCCAATGTCCCACTGTGCTAAGCCCCTGCTTGAACAATTTGGTTTCTGGGAAAAAATTGGGATTCCCCCCTCGAGGGGCTTCGATTTTCGAAGAACTCACGGCTGCTGATGTTATATGCAGGTCCACTGTATTGTGTGCTGTGGGTTGATATTAACTGGTCATACTGTTTTATTACAAGGATGCTCACTCTGTTGTATTTTTAGGGTGAGAGGCCTATGTTATTCTAGTCTTAGTTTTAGTTATATTTCTCATAGGTTTATTTTATTATTTGGGATGTTAGGCAGGCCCTTCTTTCCTGTATCAGATTACCTTGTAGGCATAGTCTTATGGCTGAGACATCCCTTCGGGGCTTTATGTATTTGTTGTGTCTTCATATTGTTTGTCAAAGCAAAGGCCTATGGCCACGCTTTAATAAATTTATTGATTGATACAGCATCCCTGACGACAGGCCAATCACACCCCTGTTCTCCCACAAAACCCAGAGCGATCATGGTATGTGGGTTTTAAACTCTGAATCTTTTTATTGCTACAATTAATTAAAACCGCTGAATGTACCATGGCATTGAGGCCCATCAATGACAATGCGGCCCTGCAGCATGCATGATGGATGGGGAGGTGCTGGACTAAAAACACCCATTATCTAAGAACGGTGCGGAACTTTGTCTCCCACAGGCCACTTTGAAAGTGAGTACGTGCTCTGCAGAGTGGAGAGAAGTTTGGGGCAGGATGTTGATCTTCCTTGAATTTCATTTTGTTGTCTCCAGTCCTCACTGTCTCATTTGTCAAGATCATTTTGGATTCTAATCCTGTCCTCCAAAGTGTTTTGCAATCCTTTCTGATTTTGTGTCATCTGTCAATCTGACGAGTATACGCTCCACTCCTTCATTCAGGTCATTGATAAAAATGCTGAATATTGCCGACCCCGAGACAGACCCCTGTGAAATACCCCTTGATAACCCTTTCTAGCTTGACAATGAACCCTTAATTAATTATTATTCTTTGGGATTAATAACTGCATTCCCACCTTGTGGTAATTTCTTCTAGTCCACGTTTCACTCGTTTAGTTATATCAATGTCATACGGCTGGGTATTCCATGCAGCATCAGCCACGGTCGGAGGGGGTACCAGGAAAGGAAACAGAACACAGATCCTGACTCTGCCCTCATCCCTGTTTCCTTCCCCCTAGCTCACGCTTTCAGTTCATGAGTAGAGACTGGATCCATGCGCTAGATGCTGGAATTGGAAAGGGACCAATTTTTTTAAAAAAAAAACCCAGACATGGGCCAGGGGTTCCTCGCTCAGGATCTAGGGAGTGGTTTATGTGTCCCTTAGCTTCTTGCCATAGGGATACAATTTCCCACTACTATTACAGCTGAAACGTTTAGGCCATCCAGCAAACTCTCTAAACCAGGAATGGGGAGACTTGGGCCCAGGGGCAAACAGCAGCCCGTGGCCCACTGGATCCAGTTCCTAACCCCAAACCCCAAGAGAGTGAGCTCAGGGGAAGGGAGTCAAGATGAGCCCCTGCCCACAGGGATAGAGTACAGATCCGTGATCAGGGGCCTCTTCCCCCCCCACCACCCAAGCACATCCCTTAAACCCCTCCACCATCAACATCTACTCAAAGCTTGTACTCATTCTCAAAGCGGACCCTAGGAAGGAAAAAATTCGCCCGCCCCTACTCTAAATTGTTATTGACAGTGGATACAACCCCCCAACCCTGTGATGGGAGTGGGTATCTGTCCTTGAACCTTCGCGCAGAAGTGCAGCTGACAAGACATTTCCAAGTAGTTTCTTCACAACCATTTTAAGATACAGCAGCCCCAGACTTAGGGGCAGGCCCCCTAGGCCCGGGCTTTGGGCGGCGTTTTCTGAGGGACGGCAATCCTGGTGTTCACCTGCCTCTGTTTGCCTGCTAGACAATCAGGCTGGGAGATAAAGCTGTTTGTTTACAAACAACTCCTCCCCATGTGCTGATCAGAAGGTTATTATTACCTTGTAAAGAAGGTTCTTCGAGATGGCTCCCAACATTCTCGCAACTGGGTTTGTTGTGCACGGCATGCTCACCCCATTCAAATAATAGACCACGTGATGGTCTCGCACTCCTCTAGTATAAAAAGCACTTGCCCTTTCAGAACGACAGTTCCTTCCAACCCTTTCTAGGAATATAAGGAAAAAATTCCATGCAGGGCTGGAAGGGTGGGTATTGTGAAAATGTCTGGAGCCATCTCGAAGAACCTTGTTTACAAGGCAGCAACCTTCTGTTCTTCTTCGAGTGGCTCCTCACAGGCACGAAATCTGCAGGTGCCACTGGTGCCCAGAAAACAGGCTGGCGACTGGTTCAGCGGTGTAGCGGGGCAGGAACCGAAAGGAGCCGAGTCCCGCTATCGTCCCTGCCCCCCAGGTGCCAGCGAGGGGGTGGGAAGCAAGCCCCAACGGAGAGGAAGACTCAGTCAGCCGCTGCAGGCACCGCGCACAGGGCAGGGGCATAGCTATAATGGGGCCACAGGTGCAGCTGCATCTGGGCCCACAAACGCAAGGGGGCAGCTGCACCAGCTGGGTCCGTGTCCCGTCTTGCTGTGCCACCGCGCCTGCCTGCCCCGTGCTTGCGGCTGCGCTGCCCTGCAGCACTCAATATAATCAACGGGGAGGAAGGGGGGGGGGGGG
>QEPC01006406.1:286809-299321 GCA_003113815.1 Sphenodon punctatus
CCCCCCGCCAGCCCCAACCAGCCGCCCCCAACCCCCGCCAGCCCCCTGTAATTTACATGTGTACAAGCTGTATACATTTCATACAATGAAGTTAAGAATGTGACTGTAGACAACATTATACAATTCGTTGTACAGAATGAAGTTCTGTAAAAACAGACTTAATGCACTCTGAAAAAATAGTTCCTTGTCAAATTATGATGATAAATTAAAATTTAATAATGGAAAAATGTGAAAGTTTAGTTATTGATAAAAATTAATAAAAGTATGTATGGTAAGGAATTAAGTACATATATAACATGTATGTTGATGAGGATAAAATATTAAATATTGCTTAAATTCTGTAATAATTTTTATGTTTTTTTGGCGTTTATGTTTTGTAGAAATGTATGGAGTGGAATGTTTTTTGAATTGTAATTGTACTGATTTGGGTGGGGTTTTTTGTATTTAAAAAAAACTCTTGTGCATTTAAGGTTTTTTTAAACTGTTAAGTTTTTTGGTTTGGTTAATCATCATAGGGCCCGAATCGAAAACTTACCATTTGACAAATCCGGCTTGGCTGCCCAACAAACGGATGAAATCCTTGAAAAAATTCAAAAGTCTCGAACCACCGCATATAAAATAAAAATAGCACATCGAGACACTGGACATTACCAATACCAGGTGAGGCAACCACCACTGCAGACTTACCACCAACCATGGCCGCACTGGGTATTCTCACCAGTACGTTCCCTTTTCTTACCCCTACTATCCTAAGAAGTATTACCCCACATCCTATCCATTCACGGGGTCAAGAGGGAAAACTAATTATCAACCAAGGAATTACCAAGCCAGCATGCCAGAGGTGGGTGTAGATGAGAATCAAAGTTACCCATGCAGGTCCACATGTTAAATTTTGAAAACAAGTTATTTGTTTGTTTTTCAAGTTGGCAATAACCTCTGATGTATGGGTACTCAACATTATTTTCCATGGCTACAAGGTTAAATTTTGGAGTTGCCACCAGTCAATTTTGTAACTGTTAGTGCCACGTTCTCTAAAGTTCAGTTCAAAACATTAAATAAAGAGGTGTTGCAATTGTATGAGAAAGGTGTGATTGAATTGGTACCAGAGGAGGGAAAAGATTTGGGATTTTATTCTCGTTATTTTGTAGTTAGAAAAAAGGATGGTGACCTTCCGCCCATTTTGGACCTAAGAGAATTAAATAATTTTTTAAGGTATGAAAAATTTAAGATGATAACCTTAGATCATTTGAGTCTAATGATCATTTGACTCTACTCCTGTGAAGTTATGCTTGAAATAGGATTCCTGTCTGTAAACTGCTTGGCTCTCTGGGGGTAAGTTCTTGCAGGACCCAGTCCCAAACAGTGACCATGATGCTGGCTGTTTCCCACCCAAAAGCTGTTTGTTGCGTAATTCCAAAGTTGTGTGGTCCAAAAGCACAACAGCACCACCAGGGATGGGTTTGATTAGTGCAACCCAAAATTATATTGGCTTTTTTTGCTGCTGTATGACATTGTTGTCTTATGCTAATACAACATGATATCCATCCTGTTATTCATTTCATCCCTTTTCTGTGGACAGACTCAGCTGACCTGCAGCCTCTTTTAGGTTATTATTATTTATATAATCCTTTTCATGTTCAGAATGCTTCATGATCCATATGTAGTTCACCCTCACTAGGCTATCATTGAATCCCGACAAGACGGTTGCCTACTGGATCTGATTCAAGGTGTTGGTATTAACCTTCAAAACCCTACACGGCCTGGGCCCCACCTACCTGCAGGACCACCTCACTCCCCGGGTTGTGGAACAGCCGTTACGGTCGGCCGGGGGCGCCCCTTTTGGAGGTCCTCCATGTTTGGCGGGGGGGAGGGGGCATGCTGGAGAGGGTGTTCTTGGTCGCCGCGCCTCAGTTGTGGAACTCCCTCCCGGCAGAGGTTTGCTTGGCCCAGGGCCTTCCCTCCTCCTGGCATCCGTGTAAGACTTGGCTGTTCTGCCAGGCGTTTGGTAAGAGGGGCGGGGAATGGATGGGTTTACTGTTTGTTTTAAGTGATATGTATATTTCATGCTTTTATATTGTACGCCACCCTGAGCTGCCTTTGACAGGAGGGGGCGGGCTAAGGAATTTTTTATAATACTATTATTATTCCCATTTTACAGATGGGGAACTGAGTCTGAGATATAGCGAGCCCACGGTCACTCAGTGAGTTCATGGCTAAGATGGGATTTGAATTCTGGTCTCCCAGATCCAAGTCTAGCACTTTTCCCGCTAGGTTATACCGGCTCTCTTTACTCTGGAGACCTAGTTTACCTCGGGAGGGGCACTTTCTGATGTGACTCTTTCCCAGCTAGGCCTCTGAGAGGACGTATCTGTTTCATTCCCAGCTCGCTGTGCATGTGAACATCAAGGGCATGACCACTAGGAGGAAATGGCATCCCCTGGAGCATGATGGGAATATCCTGGCTCCCAGACTGAGAGCATCTCCCAAGACAGGGAAGGATTTAGCCTGCATCTGGAGTTCCTTCAAGAGGATGCTATAGGGGAATCAGCTCTTGCAGGTAAACGTCGGAGAAAAGGGCAAAGCGCACTGGTGCCTGACCGCTGTGATGTTCAGTGGAGGGATGTAGTTATTCCCTGGCTTGTTCCTCCTCTCTCTCATTTAGAGCAGCGCAATCCCAGCTCTACCTGTTCTTGTTCCCTTTCTGGAGCACGTTTCTTTTGGGCGGGGTCCTGGCTTGGACAGCTGGGAGGCCACTTTGATTGCTAGGGGATGGGAGAGTGAATCATTCTCCTTTACGTTCTGCAGGGGATGGGATCCTGAGCCAAGCAGAGAAGCAGCAGCCTACCCAGGAAGGAGCTAAAACCCCATCTCCACCCAGGGATCTGCATAAGGAGTGGGGGGAGAGTGCCTCCCAGAGGCCTGAAGCTGATGAGAAACCCCCCACTGAGAATGGGCTCCTGGTATCGCGGAGTGATGGGGATGGTATAGGAGATAAAACCCATCCAGGTAAAGGAGGTGAGGAAAGCTCCCAGGAGAAGCTGGCTCTTGCTCCCTGCGTAGGAGCCTCCATGAAGGAGCGCCCGTATCCCTGCTCTGTGTGGGAGAAGCGCTTTCAGTGCCGACCCACCTAGAGATCCACCTTCGCTCCCACACAGGTGAGCACCCCTACCCCGGCGGGGCCTGTGAGAAAACCTTTGGCCACCTCTCGACGCTGATGGTCCACCAGCGGCGCCACACCGGGGAGAAGCCGTATCTGTGCGGCGAGTGTGGGAAATGTTTTGCCCACACAGCTTTACTCTCAGCCCACCAGCGGCTGCACACGGGGGAGAGGCCGTACACATGTGGTGAGTGCGGACGGCGCTTCGTGCATCTCTCGCGCTCTCCACCCACCAGAGGAGCCACCCACCGGCGAGCGGCCCTGTGCCGAGTGCGGGAGACGCTTCAGCCGCCAGTCAGAGCTGACCAAGCACGGGCGGTCCCACACCGGCGTGAGACCCTACCCCTGTGCCCCTGTGCCGACAGGGAGTAGGTTCATCCATAACCTTGACATCCAGTTTGAAGGGGTCCATCTCGCAGCCTTTGACTAAGATTTTATTAAATATCAGTATTTTAAAATAAAAACTAAGTTTCCAAGACGGCATCATGTAATAACTGCTCCAACCTTTGTATGTTGTGATTGGCCACTGTCAGAGACAGGATACTGGGCTAGATGGACCATTGGTCTGACCCAGTCTGGCACTTCTTATGTTTAACTCACACAGTTCACAATGATAAGTTGGAACAGGCGTTGATTACCCCCGTGCTATAGAAATTATTACATGTGCTGGCCAGACGACGAGAGACATTTCTACAAGCTGGCCTGTTATCAAATAGCTATGAGGCAATCTGGCCTGTGGTGGCCAAGAACATGGGCAGCCCTGGCTTGGCCCAGCTTGGCTAACACGGGTTGCCATCATTCCCTTCATGGTAGAGCAAGAGCTCCGTGGATAATAATCTTAGCCGCTGGTGTGGCCCAGGGGCCAGTGCGCAGGGATGGGTTTGGTGAGGCAGAGCGGGCAAGGGGGAAGGATTGCCGAGACTGTGGAACGCGATGGTAATGTGAATACAGATGCTAATCGCCTCCCCTCTGAAAAGGCAGCCCCGCCAAGCGTGGGCTCGGTGCTAACATGCAGGTACTGGAGGAGCAGATGCCACTGGGGACATTTGTGGAGCAGGGCACTTTTTTCCTCTTGTGGAGCCTCAGACTCTTGGTCTGGGCCTAGTTTGGCTTTTACATTTTGTGGGGAAATGAAGCGAGTCCCCTGGGTTCCTTGTTACCATCTCTCTGGCTGCCCCTGTCTCCTGTCTCCGCTGCTGCTGGTAGCCCTGTACCCCACTCTTCCCACCGTGGCTCCAGCAGCCCTAATGCATGAGCTTTAGCCAAGCTCAGTCCCGTTCCTACCCCTCTTTCAGTGCAGCCCTGTCTCCCACGTCTCACTCCCCCCTCTCCTGGTCATTGCTGAGGCAGATAGTCTCCAAGCAGTGCTTGGCAGTAAAAACCCCTACCGAGCTCCACTCCTATTGGGCTGCTTCTGTGCTCCCACCGGCTAGTGCCTGGCCCAGTCACACAAGCCCACCCCGTACCCACTGACCACCAACCCACTGTCAAAGCTCTGTGCGTTCTGCCAAAAATTTTAAAAAAATCCCAAACTCTACAACTGGGAAATCCATGTTTTGCAAACAGAATTATCCAAATCAACCACATTGTGCAAATTGTGCATTGTTAAGGACAAGTTAGTTTCCGGCATGCCATTTCACCCAATTTTTGTTGTTTTGTATCTTTAAACATCTTCAAAATGCAAGATCAAGCTATCGACCGGGCTGCTGCCTTCTCAGCAATGTGGGACATGGGGTGTTTTCAAACAAGAGGCTGCCTTGCCTGGCCACCCAGAAGCCACGGCTCTGACTGTCCCGGCTGAAGGGGGAGCAGCCGGCTGCGCGCTCCTGTCAGCCGCGGGAGCACTGCCGAGAGACCCGGAGGGTGCAGGTTAGGCAACGGGTGGGCGCGGAACCCCTGTCCATAGGCGCTGCGGCAGCCAGGTCCGCTGCCCATCGACACTGAAGGTGGGGGGAGCAGCCTTTGAACTGGCCGGGGCCCTGGCTTCTCCAGCGCTCATGCCCAGGACATGTCACATGCAAAGGCCAGCCCGGCCCACTTCCCCCTGATGCGTGGTGGCTGCGGTGTTGGGAGCTGCGCCGTGCACTCCACCCGAGTGGGTGCTCTGCAGCGGAGCCGCACCGCGGCCTTAGGGGTGGGAATATCGGTGTCAGATAAATCCGATACACCCGATAATTAGGTGTATCGGATTAATCCGATAATCACCGGTATCGGCATACTGGATTTTTAACATTGGCCGCGTTACCTGTTTTTTTACATTGTGGCTATTGAAGTGAATGGCCACAGTGTAAAAAAACCAGGTAACGCGGCCAATGTTAAAAATCGGGTATGTCGATACTGGGGAGATCCGATAGCGGTAAACCCGGTATTCTCCCTGGTGTCCCATCCCTAGCGGCCACAGACCCTGCCCCCACCCCCCAAACACATTCCTTGTACAGCCTGTAGCAGGAGGTCCTGTGGCCTCAGTGGAGGCTAGCAGCTCTCAAAGCCAGGAATCCCAGTGCTCCATGCTCAGCTTCCAATTCTACACGGTTGAATGGAGTTTCTGAGAATTTGTCACTGAAAAGTGCTGTGATTGCAGCAGTGCCGGATACAGGGAGCCCTGCCTGGGATATTTGTAGAGAATCTCACGGCAGGGAAACACAGGCCGAAAAGAAAAGATGAGAAGAGTGTGTCCCTCTCCTGATTTTGGGAGGTGTAGGTTTGTGAGGGGATATTAAGAAGAGGCCTGTCCTCTCCACTCCTAAACTCCCTATTGGGAATTTATATTTGTGGGTGGGACTACTGCTTTGGGGGAGCAGTTCTGGAGGAGGCTTCTGCCCCCATTGCTCCTGCTACAGATAGTAGAATTTCCTTGATGCCGAACCATTAGGTGGGGTTGGTGCCGTCTGAAGGATGTTACTCTGCGAGGTTGTAGAGATGTGTTTGTTCCGTGGAGCTGTTGGGAGGGGGTTCTTTTGCAGGTCTCTGCGTACAGGATTGTGAAGTTTGGAAACAAAGGTCTTTCAAGACCAGCCTCAATGTCAGGCAATGGCCCACACTTTGCATGAATCCACAAACTGAATGCATGCAAATGTATGCGAACCAGGACCATGATTTGTCTAGGTGGCCCCTCTAGTGAAGAGAGAATCTGCTGTTTCCTCCCTCCACTTTGGGTCAGAGCTTCCTATACTATGTATTTGGCCTCCAAGCGGGATCGTTGACCTGCCAATGGGGTTGTGATCCTATCTGGTATCTGCTATCTCATAGCTACCGCTGGTATTTGCATGGCTTTTTTGCTGTTTGGGGTCATGAGAGCACAGGCAAGTCTCAAACCAGTCACAGAGACCTATCTGAAAGTTGCTGCTTTGGGGAGGTAGAGTCACTGAGTTCCCAGTTGGGGCCTAGACTCCATGGAACCCCTGCCCTCCAATTCACACACCCCTCCCGGAGCATCAAGGGGGGAAAGCACTCGGCGGGGTTAGTAGATGTCTCCTTGAATTCACTATCAGGAGTCAATAAGCATTCCTTTGGGGAAGGGGCCCCATTGCAGCAGGGACACCAGCTCCAGTAACAAGCAGGAAGAGCTCAGCAGTCTCGAAAGGGTTAGACAGCATCTCCCTCCTGGTATGGAGATTAGTGGGCGGGGAACAGGGATGAAATAAGCCCCTCAACTGGACAAGGCCCAGGGTTGCCATGCAAAGCAGAGATCTTACATGTCCACCCAGCACGCCAAGATGGAGACTCCTCTGTGCCCTCTACGGTGGAATGAGCCCCATGTCCTGGTTCCCGGTGGAAGCTCAGGTCCCGTTTGGCACCTACGCAGGGCAAGGGGAGGCTCTCATTTGCTTTTGGCAGCATTTCTGGCATGAATCCTCTGGTGTCTGGCCAGAGAGGACTTGTTGCTGAAGCATTTCCCGCACTGAGGGCAGGGGAAAGGTCTCTCTCCTGTGTGTGAGCGCTCGTGAACGGTGAGGTCCGCTAAGTATTTGAAAGCTTTTCCGCACTCTCCGCAGGGATAGGGCCTGTCCTCGGTGTGACTCCGGTAGTGTTTAGTGAGGTTGGAGAGCTGGCTGAAGCGCTTCCCGCACTCGGCGCAAGGATAGGGACGCTCCCCGGTGTGGGATCGCTGGTGCTTGTTGAGATCGGAGGGGTGGGTGAAGGTTTTCCCGCACTCGTCGCAGGAATACGGACGCTCTCCTGTGTGGAGTCTCTGGTGGGTGGTCAGCGTGGAGAGATGGCCGAATTTTTTCCCGCACTCCCCGCAGGAATAGGGTTTCTCCCCTGTGTGAGTTCGCAGGTGGGTCTTCAGATGCGCCAAGCGGTTGAAGCTTTTCCCACACTCGGAGCAAGAAAATGGACGCTTCTGCCCATGGGCCCGCATGTGGGATGCAAGCGTCGACGTCTCCCAGAAGCTCTCCCCGCAGTCGCGACACCGATGGGGTTTCTCTCCCACAGAAACGCCCCTCTTGCTGTGCTCCTCCTTCCCGGCTGGGTTTCTCGGTTGCCTCTCGCTGCCTTCTCCCCATTGCCACTGCAGCACTCTGGGCAGAGCCTGGCTTGCCTGATCTTCACTGCTGGTGGGCGACTCAGTTCTTGTCAGGATCCCATTCTCTGGAGGGGGGGAAAAGGAGAAAGATCCAGGGGGGTGAGACGGGAAACTCCACTGAATCAGGACAAGACAGAATCATTGCAAGCACAATTTATTTATTTCGTTTTTCATCCTGCCCTTCCCCGAAGGCTCAGGGCATCTGACAAGATCATAAAAGCAAACAAATATACACAGAACATAAAACCACATCAAATACCATACACCTGGCCAAATTAACCGGTCTCACACTGCTCAGACTAACGCGGCCCGCAGTGAGTTTTGTGTGGCCCCTTTCCACTTTCTGGATCTGGGCCCTTGGATCCATTTCTTACCTCCAAACACTGAAAAACTGAGCTCAAGAGAAGAGAGCCGAGAGGAGGTCATGCAGACAAGGATAGGGGACAGTTCCATGGCACAGATCCATGATTTGAGCCCTGCTGTCCTTGAGTGCATCCCTTAAGCACCCCCCGCCCCAACTTCCGTGCGGCCCTCGGAGCTTGTGCAAGCTTTCAAAGTGGCCCCCGGGAGGGAAAAGGGTTCCCCACCCCGGCTCAGGCAAACCTCCAAGGGGAGTTCCAGAGCCATGGAGCAGCCACCAGGAATGCGTCTCTGTGTGCCTGGATCGTATGGACCTGGGCCAATGGTGGAACTTGCAAGAGCGCTCTTAGTGAATTGTAAAGGCCAAGGAGGGACATAGGAGAAAGGTGGTTCTTTAGGGTCCAGACTGTTTAGGGTTTTATAGATCAAAACCAGCAGCTTGAATTGCACCTGGAACGCTACTAGAAGCCCACATGGACTCTGAACTGCGTTGGGTTCATTACAACAGGGTGTTACGAGTGTGCACTGTACTAGGGTGATCAGACCCAGGGACACACTCGAAGAGAGTGCCCCTTGAAATGGCTTATTACCTGCTTCCTCAAGGTCCTTTTCCGAGACACCGATCCACTTGTCCCTGCTCCGTCCCATCTCCTCTTGGGAAATGCACTGGGGACTGGGCTGTGGCCTTTCTGGCTGGGACTTGGGAGATTCCCATCGAGGGGACTCTGAAGCATCTTCGTCAGAAGATACCTCCTCGACCTTCATGCTCACAGTGACCTGGGAATGAGCCACATGCGTCACCAGAGAAGCTTGAGCCTGAGAGTTATGGGGGAAGGGGGAGGCTATGTTTTCAGGATCTGCACCCCCCCCCCAGGAAAAGATTGTCTTACTCCAGCCAGTGGGCCTTTAAGCCTTCTCATCAGGAATGGATTAGTGGGGTTCCATGCCAAAGCCAAACCTTGAGGTCCTGCATAGGCTACCTACCTACATACCAACAGGTCTGCAAAAGGCCTTCCTCCTGAGGCTAGCCTAGGCCAGCCCGCCGCCCCCGGTCTGAAGCTGCCACTCCCCACAAGAGGAGATTTTTCTTAATCCCGGTGAGATCTTGCTGGTTTCAAATCCAGGTTTGTGGGGCTCCAGGTTTTCTCAAGCAGCTCCGCTACCCGAGTCACCCCTAACACCTAAAGAATAAAAGGCCCAGTTTCTCTTACCCTTCCCATGCTTTAGAGTCTGGTTGGCTAACACAGCGGTATCTCATTATTGGCGGATACGGGCTGCAGCTTTAGCCTCTACCCTCATCTCTTCTGCCTTCCTCCTGAGCATGCTCCCTCAGAATCCAAAGTTAGGGACTGGATCTGCTGTGGAGGGAAGATCTAGGAATTGGAGAGGGCTGAATAAAATACAGTCACAGACCGGGGGGGTGGGGGGGTCCACACCCTTGCTCTGTTGGTTCAAAGTTCAGGGCTGCACAGAAACAGATTAAGAAATGGACATGATGTAGAATTGTATGAAATTGTGTGATACTGTGTATCACTTACGCTGTGGATTGTGAAGTACAAATTGCTAACTTGTTTTGCTTCTGTGTAGCTATATTTTAAGAGGTTGTATATTGAAATGACTAGCATCTGCTTAAACTTCTGGTGTAATTTTGCTAAGTTTTAATTTAGCATACTCATATTTTATTATTAAATAATAATAATAATTATTATTATTTAATTTCCTTTGGAACTTGTTTGATTTTTGTTTTATTCTCCATTCTTTTAGCCATAGGATTCAGATTTTTAAAGTTTTTAAAATATGCAATGACCTATGGTCACGCAAATAAATAAATTGAAATCGGGCTACACAGGTGCCTACCTCACAAAAGCGAACAATATCCTTTTTAAAAAGAAAGAAGGGGAAGCCAAACTGGAAGTGGAGTTTAGGACTTTGAAGACGGTTCTGGGAGGCACTATGGAACTTTCCCCTTTGGAGAGAGTTGGGTTACATAAAAGATTAAGATTCATGGAACAATTTCACCCAACGTCGATCAGGGGGCTGTGGGTAAGTCCTTGCGGGGCTCAGGTCCACAGCTAGCCCACACGCTGCCACTGGCCACCTGCGGCACAATTAGTGTCTCATAAACCCAGGTGTGAGCAACTGAGAGTGAGGCCACCAGCATCTGAGTAAAGAAGAGGCGGAGATCTTACCTAGAGGAAAGCCACTGAGAAGAGTCAGCGTCGGCTACACTGGACATATTTCCACCTACCTCCCCAGGGTCAGGGACAAGAGAAGGCTTTAAAACTAACCCACAATAACCAGTGTCCCTTTATGTCTATGGATTCAAATAGCCAGAGCAGAGAACTGGAAAAGCTTCTTTAACTGCATGTTTAACAAGGGATGAGAGATTCCCACCTCCTGTAGCTTATTAATGTCCCCTCTGCCCACCAGAGAGTGCTAACGCTATCAGTGCCTGCCACAGGATCGCAATAGGGCTCTGAGAAATCATGTCCACTCTGGGATTCCCCTTGTTCTCTGAATCCGATTGAATTTCCTGCAGAACGCCAAGGCTGTCCTCCCCTGCCCAATCTCGACTCTCACCTGCTGTTCCCACAGCCTGGTCTCTCGCTGACCCAGCTGGAACAGCTCAGCCAGGGCCACTGCCTGGACGCAGGTCTCAGGGCCACGTTCCCTGACCCAGCCTTGGATTTCCTGGGGCAGGAAGGCCAGGAACTGCTCCAGGATCAGCAGCTCCAAGATCTGCTCCTTCGTGCGGCTCTCCGGCTTCAGCCAGTGACGGCAAAGCTCCCGGAGTCGGCTGCAAACCTCTCGGGGCCCCTCGGCCTCCTGGTAGCGGAACTGCCGGAAGCGCTGGCGCTGCGTCTCTGCACTGATGTCACAACAGCACAAGATGGCGGCCTTCACCTTCCTGTAGTCACCTCTGTCTCTGGCGTCCAGGCTGCTATAGGCCCTTTTGGCTTCTCCGCCGAGGGCCGGCATAAGTCGAGTCACCCACTCTCCCCTTGGCCACCGGCAGGCGTTAGCCACGCGCTCAAAGGCGGCCAAAGAGGCCTCAGTATTGTCGGCCAGAACGAGTTTGGGCAACTGTGGGAAGGCTGCATGGGCAACAGCTGCCATGTTATCTGGGGCGGAGCGGAGGACTCGTAGCACTTCCTGGCATTCATCTTCCCAGCATGGAGGCCTTGTCTGCTGCTTGGGCTTGGCCTTCTGCCGTCCAGAACAGGGTGAATGGGAAGCTAACGATCTGGCCGGCACTTGGCTGGGGTCTTTCCATGCTCTGCCCCATTGTTTACTTGGCTCAGGGCTCACAGGATCCTCTCTTTCCACTTTCCCCTTCATTGGCATCATCTCCATTAGCGGGGCCGGGACCTGGCGACCCAAGGGCAGACAGTCCTCTTGCTCTGCAGCCATGCTCTGGGCCCAAGCCCAGCTGGGTCCTGTGCTTCTACTCGTGTCTTTGCTTGAAATGCCCAGTGTCCTGGGGAGCCTGCAGCAAAACATTGACCAGGTATTTCTCTGTGAGACGGGAAGAGATCCAGACCTAGCAACCCTGCTATCCCAGCCCGTAAGCTCAGCTCCGACGCAGCAGCACCCCAGAATGAATGACCCCTCCCTGCCCATTCCCCGATCCATAGCCCCAGCTCCTCATCCCCACTCAGCAGAGACCGCCCTTCCTAGGGTAGAGATGCACATTTTGGAGGACACTTATGAGAAAGCGTAACCTGTATTTCTCATGTGTGCTCAAAAACATGCACATCTGACCCCCCTAATCCCACCCCCCCTCATAACCCTTAGCCCCACTCAGCACAGACTGACCCCCTCCTTCCCCATCACCCCCATTCAGCACAGTCTGGCCTTTCCCTGTCTGTCCCCAAGTAATACTAGCCCTTAGCACCCATCAGCACAGATCCTGCATCTCTGACTCACCCGGGCCCCTGGTGCTAGTTGCACGCTAGGGTTAGGAGGATTGGCAAAAGCTGGGTTCTCAGCGTCTTCTGGATGCAGACAAAGAGCGAGACAGAGACAAATTCCTTCCCCGGGAGACAGGAACCAGCACATGCAGGGTTAATCTCTGCTCTCTTTGCATTGGCTGGGGTACTTGTCAGTCATGGGGACCAGCTGGGTTAACTCTTCCCTGTGCTGCGCTACAAACACAGTCTGGCTACATCGTGGGTCATAGAGACAAAGTAGCGTAGAGAGATCTTTTATTGGACCAACTTAGGTCGGGGGAGGTTTGCAAGCTTTCGGACCTCACAGGATCCTGCGTCAGGCAAGTCAGAAATCCAAGCTGTGCACTGAGCAAAGCGAGGCACGGGGGGTTATATGCAGAGGCTCAGGCTGGGGAGCATTACATCATGGGAGGGGAAGGACAGAGAGGGGTGGGGGAAGAAGTATGCATTTGTAAGGGAGTAGGTGTGGTATTATGGGGCAAGTCATTGAGAGGGTGCCTGGAAAGGGGAGTGGAAG
>QEPC01006406.1:300683-319864 GCA_003113815.1 Sphenodon punctatus
GCACTCCTCTAGTCCTCACCTACCACCCCAAACTAGAACCCATACGTGACATCATAAAACAACTTCAACCCATACTTGATGAGGACCCCACCCTAAAAGAGACTTTTCCTGACCCCCCTCTTCTGGCCTTCAAACAACCCCCCAACCTCGCCCAACTTATCATCCGCAGCAAACTACCCAACACCGAGCACAGCCCCACTCCCACAGGAACAAAACAATGCCGGGACAAAAGATGCAAGACCTGCGCACACATCTCTGCTGCTAACAACATCCCGACACCCTGTGGTAAACCACTCCAAATACAAGGAAGTTACAACTGCAAGTCCAACGACCTGGTCTACCTCATCCAGTGCACCAAATGCCCCCACGGGAACTACGTAGGGGAAACCC
Source organism: Sphenodon punctatus (assembly GCA_003113815.1). Lineage (NCBI taxonomy): Eukaryota > Metazoa > Chordata > Lepidosauria > Sphenodontia > Sphenodontidae > Sphenodon > Sphenodon punctatus. Next base: position 301,074 of record QEPC01006406.1, read on the forward strand.
ACCAACCCCTACACAAACGCATGAATTCCCACAGGAAGATGATTATGGACCAAAACACAGACTCTACTGTTGGCATCAACTTCTCCCAGGTTGACCGCTCCATCTCTGTTCTCTCCATCCTAGTCCTGAAAGGCAGCCTCCACAACACTTCCAAAAGGCGTGCCTGGGAACAAAAATTCATCAGCCTGCTGGATACAAGAAACAATGGACTTAACCAGGACATTGGCTTCACAATGCCACTACAGAAATTTACAAGCTTAAACCTGTCCATTTGCAGCCCACCACTTATACGATGACGGGCACCTTTAACCCCTCCACTCCCCATTCCAGGCACCCTCTCGATGACTCACCCACCCCTTTTAATTGGATTTGCCCCACCCCACGTCCTCTACACTGTCATCTACACAATCACAGGCACCTTACTCCCTTCCACTCCCCTTTCCAGGCACCTTTTCAATGACTTGCCGCATAATACCACACCTACTCCCTTACAAATGCATACTTCTTCCCCCACCCCTCTCTGTCCTTACCCTCCCATGATGTAATGCTCCCCAGCCTCTGCATATAACCCCCTGCCTCGCTTTGCTCAGTGCACAGCTTGGATTTCTGACTTGCCTGAGGAAGGATCCCTGTGAGGTCCGAAAGCTTGCAAACCTCCACCAACCTAATAAAAGATCTCTCTACACTAGGGTGTCTCTATGTCCTATTTTGGGGACCAACACAGCAAACACTCTCTCCGTGCCCATCGTGGGTGGAATGCACCCACTCCAACAACTCTTGTCATGGCTCCTGCATTCAATGAAGCTGTATTGCTTTGCACGGCAGTGCAGTGATTTGTGCTGCCCTAGACTGGCTGCCCAGCACTGGACTGCCGTGATCATTGGACACTGCAGAGCAAAGTGCAGCTTAACTGCATGGTCTACGGGCTCTCTCTTTTATTGCACTGTTTCAGTGGGGGAGCATGTGCAGGCATTTCCAGCACGCTGTCAAAGACTCACAGTGGCGTGAGTTAAAATTTAGCCTACACTCTTTCAATAACACAGTATGTTTTTCTTTTTTCTCTCCTGGTCAGGCACAATTTCTCCTTGTTTTTGATGTGACGTCTTGTCCACAATTCCTGAGAGTTAGAGACAGAATGTTTCTCACCCTTCCTTGTATTTGGGACACTGGAGGAAGTGCCTCTCTGCCTCACTCTCTCCTCTCTCACACTTGTGCAATCTCTTCTCTCTGGCCTTGGAGTGTGCTTTGCACCTCCAGGTTTCTAGCTCATTAACTCTGTACTTGATGAGAGTCTGTACTCGTTTTGCTTATTTCACTAGCTGCTGAAGTAATAGTCCTGTGCAGGGATATGGAGCAGTCCAGTTTTTGTTGCTAGTTTTAGGTTGTTCTACCAGGAGCGAGCTGGGAATATTCACCCAACAGAATTCCCGTATACCCAACTAACCATGGAGTACCCAAATGGTGCCACAATGCTGCAGAAAGCAATCCCACACAATTGCCTAGCTGGGGGTGGCGATGAGCGCTTTGTGTGAACATGATGGCCCCAGGGTAAGTGAGTTCTGCCGCACCCCTGATTAGGGTTGCCAAATCCATGTTTGAAAAGCAAATTCCGGAACAGAGCTGTGGGGAGTGTCTGTTCTATGGGACTCTGCATGGTGCCCATTTTATTCTACAGAGCTGTGATGGTGTCCTATGGGACTCTAGGGGGTGTCCATTTTATTCTATGGGCTGTGGGGGTGTCTTCCCTAAGGGATGACTGGCACCTTGAGATCCAGCTCCTTGTGGCAGTGTCAGTTGGGAGACATTGGGCATTTTTACACACACCTTAAAGCGCCGGAGTTTTCAATCTTCTGGGTTTACAAGCCCACAAGTAAGTTCCAAATGCATTTTTCTCACACACACACACTGCCCTGAGGCAGTTCCTGGATGCATTCTTCACACAAACACTGCCCTGAGGCAGCCTAAAGTAGCCACAGCTGTAAACATGAAGGGCTGCCATGGAAACCAAGTGACCACAGCTGCCTGGAGCAAAGCAGTTTACCAGGAGAACCTTTTACACACAAAAGTTCTGGGAGAAGTTCTATGCAGAAGTTCAAAGATCCGGATGTTTAAGATCTGGGTGAGTGATTTAGACACACAGAAAGTTCAGGATGTAACAGCAAACACGCAGGAGAAATGTGTGTGTAAAAACACCCACTGTTCTTGGCACATGGGGGATTCGGAAACTCATCTCTGGTTGAGGTACATATGAGGGCAGTGGTCTGAACTGGCAAACATGACAGTTTCTATACATATAATTAGGGAACAAATAGATTCTTGTACGTAAGGGGCATTGCAAGCACAGAGGGGTGCAAATTCCCTGGGACCCACCTCTATATGGGACAATGGCTCAGGGCAGCAGTCTTCCCTCAAAACCCAGGAGGAATTGCAGCATATTAAAAGAAACAAAAAAATTCCTCAAAGATTAGATGATTTGATATAAACACGTGAGAATTATCAAGAAACCCTGAGGGGACGTGTGATCTTTTGTATGAAAACAGATGCGGGGGGTGGGGAGGAGTCTGAGGGGATTTTAGAGCAAAATTTGAAAACCTGAATGGCAAAGAAACAACTAAAATAGGTTTTTAATAAATAAACCAACAAATAAATAAAAAAATAAAAAAGCCAATGCAGCTCATAAAAATTTGTGAGGACTTTATGCCAATCTTCAGTGACGCGAAGGAACCCAGGAAACTGGGAGTGTGTTATCTCGATTATAAGGTGGGTGAAATCTTTCAAGAGTTGCGTATCGATGTTTAGGAACGAGGGAATTATCACACAGAAAGTGGGTGTGTATTATCTCTTCAAGGTGCTGTCATTAAAGAGGAATTTGCAATATTGAGGGTATCTGAGATTGTATCAATTATTATTATTTATTATATACACAGCCCCAGTGATGCACCTGGCATTGTACAATCATTAGTTATAGACAGGTCCCTGCCCCAAGGGGCTTACAGTCTAAGGCTGTGTTTACACACGGGTGCCCCCCTCTTGCACACGTGTGCGGGTGGAGGACACCTGTGCGAACGCCCATGGTGGGTGCGAGGGGGGGATGGGGGGCATGCGCACTCCCATGCTCCACCCACCTCCACCCATCACCCACGCATGGAGCAATGGGGCGCCAATGCTGGTTGCTCCGTGTGTGGAGATGGGTGTGCCCCCGTGGGAACAGCCCCCGCGGCTCATGTGGAAAGGGCCTAAGAGAGACAGAGAAAGGGGATATAAAGGAGAGAGAGGATACAAATCTTGTATCAACAGTTTAGAACTGGTGAGGAAGGGTGAAATCTGAGGAAGTTAGAGAATTTTGCCTCAGTGCACGGAAATAGACTAGGAGACTCTTGACGTTCATTCCAACCTTACGAAAGCAGCAGAGCAGACTAGAAATGCACAAATAAACAGGAGGAAATAGATTGAATGGAGAACGCAGAGCTTTAATTGACTGAAAGTGATTGCCACTGAACTCTTTACAACTACAGGGCTGAGCCAATTCAAATTGCAAATCGTCTGGTTTTGAGAAGAGCTGCACATGAGGTAGGTCGCTGGATACAGCCCAGCTTGGGCCTACAGGGTTCAAATCTCCATGACAACTCACTCTGGGAGCAGACAGCTGAGCACCCGGATAAATACGGGAGAAAGCAGCATCTTAAAGAGTGGGGCAGCAAAGCAGGAAAGGATCGCATCAGCAGTCAGGACAAAAGCAGAGACGTATGGGATGGATTAAGCAGAGATGAGGTACACGGCAAACGCTCAGGTAGTTTGTGGCGTCAGCCGGGATGGGAGGAAGCAGGAGGCATGGAATCATTATTAGTCGGTCACTGCCCAGATTTGGGGCACATTTGAAGGATGATGGTCGCATCATGGTAGATGGTGAAGAGGAGTCTGTAGTGCAGTCCTGTTTGCTTCACTATTGCTACTCCCTGGCTCCCAAAATGTATCCCTCCCTGGGCTGGGAATCGGGTTGGGGGCTCCTTACATTGTAGCTTCAAGTCTAATGTCTAATCCTGGCCTGGGATTAATGCAGGGACATTAGACTTGAAGCTACAATCTAAGGAGCCCCCACACCCCAAATATCGCTTTCTCCTCTTCTTCCTTCTCCAGTTGGCCAGAGGCTCCCCGTCCTTTTCTCATTAGTCAGAAGCGTAGGCAGCCTCGAATGATTTGAAAGCGGGTGGGGTGGGGAGGGGAGCTGTAGCTTCTCTGAGCATGTAGGGACAGGGCAAGCTCTGAAGCTAGCAGGAAGATAGAGCAGATGAGGTGGTGGCAAGGATGCAGGGAATTGAGGCCCAATGTTGTGCAGGATCGGAGATGGAAGGGGTGCAGGAACAGGTTCTGGATCAAGGCCAGAGAGAGAAGACTCAGCTGACATGGGATCGGGATCAGGATCCAAGCAGTGTTAAAGGGCAGATGCAGGCCAGGTGACAGAAATGGGGAGGGTGGAGTGAGAAGATGATCCAACCAGCTTCCTGCAGCTGCTAGCGCATCTTTATCTGCTAGGTAACCAGTCTGGAAGCTGAGTGGGGCAAGGGGCAATTGGGAGGCTAAGAGGTGTGGCTGAGTCAGTACAGCATCCCCGATGTGGGAGAGCCTGGGTCTAGCCAGAATCCAGGGCTCGGTTCTTTCCAGGTGGTGGAGTGTCAGGGTCAGGTGAAACCGGCGAGTTCCAGTTCCCTAGCAGGGATGAATGGCAGCTCTGCTGGCAGGCCGTGACCGTGAGCATGTAGGAAGCGGGATATAAGGTCGCCACCTGCGGTTGGTTTTTTTAACCTGACGCTCCCATAGGCCAAACTGGAAGTGTCAGGTAAACCAATGACCGAAGGTGGCCACCCAAGTGGGAACAGCCAGAGAGACAGGCTCCGAGCAGCCCCAGGCTTTACTTTATTGGATGGAGAGAGAGGACTGAAACAGGCAGAGTCCTTATGGGGGTGGGGATGGGACTTTGTTTGGTAACCTCCACGCGCGTCCTGTGGGAAGCTTGACGTGGCAGAGCCCAGGGAGTTCAGGGAAGACCAAACAGGAGTTGCCCTTGGCCGCCTCAAACTTAATCCAGCTGCATTCTAACCCACCGAATGAAACCGCCTTGGAATAGTCGTGCACGTCTGAACCCTGTTTTGTTTTTTCTCAGTAGTTGCCTGGAGGTAAAGATTCTCTGAAAAGGAAAGCGGCAGATAACCCTGGCCTGGGACCATACATTGGTTTCCTCCCTTGCTGCACCATGGTTAACATTTCTAAAACGGTTACGCTCTCTAACTTGTTGGTGTCTAGGATTGCTAAGCATGCCTTGTTCAAGGGCTCCTCATCAACTTACAATCAAATACTCATCTTTAAATCTTTACTGAAGTGAAAACCATCCTCTGTGTAGGATATCTAGAAAACAGGGAATGGGTGGGCAAGACGGGACACCTCTTAATTTGGGGACAAACAGGAGTCCCTTCCTCAATTTTCCCTCCCCCATGCCCTCCGCTGGCGGTGACATGACCACCTGCAGCAGCATCCTCACACTACTGGCATTTCCCAGCAGCCCGAGGATAGAGTGGGTGGAGTCACAGATGGGATTTTGGGAAGCTCAAGAGGGAGGAGCTGTCCTGCCCCCTCACTCTGGACTGTGGTTATTCCACTACTAGTAATGGTGGGATGACGGCATGAAGAGAAGGCGCCACAATAGTATGCGGAAAGTGCACCTGAAGCATCTTCAACAGCCTCGCATTTCGCCACAAGTTAAATCCTTGCCTGTCAGTGAGCGACTACTGAAGTGCTTTGTGACGGCCAGAGGTGTTTAAAAGGTACCGTTCTCATGAAGAGGAGTAGATGTACCGACGTTACCTCAATGGGCAAATTAACGGTATCCTCTGCTTAAACGTTTTCACAACAACAGGGGATGCATGAAAACAATCAAGGGAAAGACAACACGTGAAAAAAAAAAAAAGTGCCTTTTGCAACATTCAATGACTTCCATGTTGCTGCAGGTTACATCTGTCTGTTCGGAGGAGAGGACTACTAGATGTGTGGTCAGTTCTCCTTTAAGGATGCTTAGAAAACACACCGACAAATGCTGCAGCAGGATCTTGAAAATTAGCCTGCTAGCTGAACTTTGGAGGCTGAGGGGCTCCGAAGCACAATTACAGGCAAGAAGCCAGCGACATCTTTCCATAGGCACATTGCTGGCCAACGTCCGGGCATTTAACTTTCACCCCACAGGTTATCAGACAGGACTGAAGGTGAATGGGAAGGAGGAAGAAAGAGATCCAGTTACTCTGGCAGTAGCAGCAAGATGGTCTGGCTTTTTGAGAAAAGCGGTTCTAGGTCTCTGCTCTAGTGGTGAAATATGGAAGGTTTGTGGTTGAGAAACTCTCCACTGGAGATGTCTCATGGGAAGGATAGGGCTGAACCTACGTCCCATTTTTAGCTTGGTTTCCTATGGAAAGAAGATTTATGGGATCTCCCTGCTGGTGTCTGTACATGTGTGTATGAATGTCTTTGCCGCACAGCAATTTATAAAGTAGTGGGGGGAAGCAGGGTCCCATTTGTAACTGAAAAATCCCAGTAACTTACCACAGAACATTCTGCCTGCTTAGGAAGCCAAGCTTTCTTAGTAGGTGTGCCTGGAACTACTCTTTTTAAAATTTCTTCCTTGAACTTAATATCCTTTGCAGCTTTCTTTAACCTTTCAGTCATCCATTTGTGTCACTTAGAAGCCAAATCATCATTTGCAAATATAGCATTGGTGCTTGCAGTTAAAGTTTAACTTTTTTGGAGAACTTTTGTAATGATTGTACCATGTTTATCAGTGGGTGATGGTCACGGAATCACCGTGGGGATTCCCTGCCGGAATCACACCGGCACGTCCAACAGACATGCTGGCTGATTCCGGCGGGGAATCGGGGAGGGGGCGGGGCTGCGTGGCGCAACGTGTGGCTGCACGGGCCCCGCCCCATGCTCCCTCGCCGCCCGCCCTCCGGGGAGACGGGCAGGCGCCGCGGCCAATGCAACCGCAGTGCCCACCTGAATTGACCACGCCCCAGAATCCCACCGCGGATTCCGGGGCGTGGTAGCCGTCCAGATGGGCTGGGCCACTTCATCGCGGCAGGCAATCACATTCACCATGCGATCAGGGCCGGCCCTGCCGGTTCCGCTGATCGTGTGGTGAATGTGATTCCCTGCCGCGATTGACGGGGGTGAACATCTGGGGGGGGAACTTGCGTTCCCCCTTCAGACGTGACGAGACCTTTCTTGCCCGGTGGGAATCCACCGTGGTTGAGCGTGATCTCGTCACGTCTGAAAATACCCAGTGTTAAGGAGGGCCAGGGATGACCTAGTTCCTGCTAGCTATGGTGCTCTTCATAATTATATACACAACTGGAGGGAAAAGGCGGGGGGAACAGATCCAGCAACCTGGAAAGGCTCTCATTTGCCTTTGGCAGCATTTCTGGCATGAATCCTCTGGTGTCTGGCCAGAGAGGACTTGTTGCTGAAGCATTTCCCGCACTGAGGGCAGGGGAAAGGTCTCTCTCCTGTGTGTGAGCGCTCGTGAACGGTGAGGTCCGCTAAGTATTTGAAAGCTTTTCCGCACTCTCCGCAGGGATAGGGCCTGTCCTCGGTGTGACTCCGGTAGTGTTTAGTGAGGTTGGAGAGCTGGCTGAAGCGCTTCCCGCACTCGGCGCAAGGATAGGGACGCTCCCCGGTGTGGGATCGCTGGTGCTTGTTGAGATCGGAGGGGTGGGTGAAGGTTTTCCCGCACTCGTCGCAGGAATACGGACGCTCTCCTGTGTGGAGTCTCTGGTGGGTGATGAGCGTGGAGAGGTGCCCAAAGTTTTTCCCACATTCTCCACAGGAATAAGGTTTCAGGCCCGTGTGGGTCCGCTGGTGGGTTTTCAGATGCGTCAGGCGGTTGAAGCTTTTCCCACACTCTGAACAGGGAAACGGCCGCTCCTTCTCATGGACTCGTCCATGGGCCACAAGTGCCTGCTTCTCCCAGAAGCTTTCCCCACAGTCTCTGCACCGATGGGGTTTCTCTCTCATAACACCGCTTCCATTGTTTAAAGGGTCTCCTGTGCTCTCAGGGCGTTCCCGCTTATTCCCGGCAGGGTTTCTCCGCTGGCTCTCGCCAACTTCTCCTTGCCCAGGCCCTTGGGATGCTCTCTTTCCCACTCCTCCTTGCAACGCCCTGGGGAAAGCCAGGTTTTCAGGTTCCTCGTCATTGGGTGACTCCTCAGCTCCAATCAGAATCCTGTCTCCTGGTTCGGGGGAGAAAAAAGAAGCAACTATTTCATGGGCTGCTGCAAAAGGGAATCCCTCATCTCCTCCAGTTACAGGTATGACCCACATCTGCTACAGCTCTTCGAGATTTATTAAGATTGTTTTAAAAATCAAACTATAAAAGCCTGTTTGTAACCATCCCCATACAAGCTATAGAGAACATTTAAGCTTCTATCGAACTTAATGTATTTTTAAAAATCACTCGTCTGGTTCAAAAGTTATAAAACAATCTTTTCTCCACTTTTACTAATATAGATGTAGTTTTAACTGCACTCTCAAGATCACACCGCCATATTTACCCCTTTCCTGTAGAACTGGAAGCTCCTTTTCAGAGACCCCAGTCCACTTGTATTTGCTTCTCCCCGTCTCCTTCTGAGAGATGCAATGCGGCGGCTCTAGCTGGAAGCCAGGAGATTCCCATGATGCATTAGGGGCCACCACATCTTCTGAGGTCATGTCCTCAACCTTCACACGCATAGTTACCTGGGAATAAGCCACATGTGTCACCAGAGAGCCAGTTCTGGCGGAGGGGTGGGTGGTGAGGGGGTTGGATTGCGAGAGGGGTTTAACGACAGGCCTCCTAACCGGATTGCAGATCTTAGACACAGCAGGTCCTGTAGCCGCCCAGGGAGCTTTCCCACGTTACCTACTGCACATGGTTTGCCTCCGGGAAAGAATTCGGAATGCAAAGCACGTGCAGCGTTTGTAACGTGGGACCCACCACAATTGTATTCTAATCCATGCTCCTGGGATTCTGAACTGGAGATCCACTTGGGAAAGAGTCATGCCTGTTTAGAAGGGGGTGCGGGTGTGTGTGTGTGTGTGTGTGTGTGTGTGTGTGTGTGTGTGTGTGTGTGTGTGTGTGTGTGTGTGTGTGTGTGTGTGTGTGTGTAACAGAGAGAGCGAGGGAGTGAAGAGTGAATGAGTGGTTTTCTTTGGTGTGCATGGCATTTGATGGCAAGGGCCAGGACTCAGGATGTGGTTGTAAGTCTTTTGCGGCTCAAGGGGGCAGAGCTGCCCCCCTCCCCTTAGTCTGGCCTCCTGTTACTCCATTCTAGGCTGTCTGTGTGAAGGGGAGTCTCCTACTCGTTGAAAGGAATTTGGAAGTGAGGTTCAAGTTGTTGGGTTTGCACACGCTAGACCTTTTTCTTTGGAGCAGTAGAGCACGCCACCTCTGCAATGCACTCTGCTGGGATTGGACTAGAACAACAGCTTGGTTTTTTAATTTGGTTTCTTGAAAACAAAGTTTGATTGTATTCCCGAGGGCTCCTGGGTGCTTGTGAATAGGGAAGTACCCACTCTAAAAGGTGGCGGATGGAAATTTAATCTTTATTTCTCCAGAAATAAATAGCAATGGGGAAGAGAAACTCAAACGATTGTTTTATTGACTAAAAAAGGTCCCCTAGTTAGATGGAAGCAAGGTGCCGCTTGCTGCCAAGCTGACTCAGCAGAAGAATGACACTGAACTGTGTTCTGCCTCAAGATTCCCTTGGTTCTATGAGTCCATAAACCAGGCAGGTCCAATCCACTGCAAAGCCCAAATGTGGAGACCCCAAGGGCATCTACAAACCCTGCTCTCACCTGCTGCTCCCACGTCCCAGCCTCTTGTTGACCTATTTGGAACTCCTCTGCCAGGGCCACTGCCTGAGCGCAGGTCTCTGGATGACGGACCCAGACCCAGCTCTGAATTTCCTCTGGCAGAATGATCAAGAACTGCTCCAGGATCAGCAGCTCCAGGATCTGCTCCTTTGTGTGGCTCTCCGGCTTCAACCAGCGACAGCAAAGTTCCTGCAGTCGGCTGCAAACCTCTCGGGGCCCCTCGGCCTCCTGGTAGCGGAACTGGCGGAAGCGCAAACGCTGCATCTCTGCGCTGACGTTGCAGCCTCGGAGGAGGGCGGCTTTCACTTTCCCGTAGTCGCCCCGGTCTCTGGCATCCAGGCTGCTATAGGCCTGTCGGGCTTTTCCACTGAGGGACGGCACAAGTCGGCTCACCCACTCTCCTCTCGGCCACTGGCAGACGTCAGCCACATGTTCAAAGGTGGCCAGGTAGGCCTCGATGTCATCCTCCACGGTGAGCTCAGGAAGCGGTGGGAGAAATGAGCAGGCAGCAGTTGACACGCTATCGGGAGCAGTGCGTAACACTTCCTGGCACTGATCTTCCCAGCGCTGGGGTTTCTGCTGCCTCTCTGTCCTGGTCTGCTGCTTCCCACGCCTGGATGTACAGGGAGCTACTGAGCGGGGTGGTAGAGCCATGGGCACTTTCTCTGCTCGCTCCTGCATCTCTGGTTCTTCTGGTTCCACCTTCACATTGATCATCACCATCTGCTCGAGCAAGGCCGGGGCATGGAGACCCAGGGGCTTCTGGGTCCTTTGCTCTGTAGCCATGCTCTAGTCCTGATCCAGCTGGGGCCCGCACTCCCACACTCTGGATCTCTCCCTCACGTCCCTGCTGAAAATGTCCTAGGGAGCCTGCAGAAAAAACACCGATTGGGGATTTCACTGAGACACAGACGTATAGAGCCACAAGGAACGGAGGGTGAGAAAAAGACCCCGATTTGCACATTCCCCATGGCTTTATCACTACTCTCACAAAAAGTGGGGTATATTTGTAGTAAGTTACATGCTGGGGACAATAAGTTGATAAATATTTGAAAGGCTTTCGTAAAGAATATGGAGAACAATTGTTCCTCCTTGCTACCGAGGGTAGAAAAAGCGGCAACACATTCAAGATAAAAGAAGGCAGATTCAGAGTAAACCTCAGGAGAAACTTCCTGACCGTACAAATAGCTGGACAGTGGATCTAAAAACGCTGCGGTGCTGTGAGAAATATTCCCTCTAATGTAAGAATATTTGCCAGACAGAACAGCAGCTACAATCAGAAGAAGAAAAATGTTACTGTAATGAATTTCTGATGTTCATTTAAACATCAAATCCACTTGACGGGGAGGGGGGCAAGGTTTCTAGGATTTCAGCCCTGCACGCCAGTGTGTTAGTTTTCTCTTGGGCCCCATGTGCTAAGGATCCCCTTTTGAATCGTCCATAGGGCCCCAGCTCCCTGCATTTGAACCCCTTTAGCTCCATATTTTATGTCAGTGCTCCTCACACTCACGTTGTCATTCCAAGTTTGTTTATAGACCCCATTTACCGAGGGCCGCTGTCTCCCTCCCCCCACCCCCCCTCACTATTCTGGATCCAGGGACAAACTAACTAGGGACGCTGTGGATTCTCCCACAAAGGAGATTTTTTTAAAGAAGGGGATGAATAAACATCTGTCCAGGATGTTTTAGGTCTGGCAAATCCTGCTGCTATGTAGGGAGCTGGACTAGACGGGCCTTGAAGTCCTTCCCCCGCCCTACGATACTATCTTATATTTCCAAAAGACCCAATCATGGAGTCACCAACACCAGTTTCTTCAAAACGAGAAGCTCCCAGCTTTGGTGGGTGAATACATGGGGCCTCCCTGCCTCCTCCACTGGCCCCGGGGGGAGCCCGATCCTGCCAAGCAGTTCCACGCTAGTGAGGCCGGCACCAAGTTGCAGCTGCCGCTGGGGCAGAACGTCAAGGTGGCAATGTGTGTGCCAAGGGGAGCAGGGAGGTAGTTATCCAGTGCACCTACTCCCTCCCCACCAGCCACAGGCTGTGTGGCTTCCCAAGCAGCAGTGCCAGGAAGGGGATGAGCCGCAGCCAGGGAAAGAAAGAGGTAATCTGTTACCTAAGGTCTGTGTACCCGTATCCTCACCACACGGACCAGCCAGCCATCATTCTCGATGTAACCAAGCCAACCTGCACCTGAGACCTCGCATCCTTGTGAATGTTACGCTCCTTGACTCTCCCTCTGTTCCCCTTCCTATAAGCCCTAGGGCAGGGACGTGTCTATTCAATTGCTTTGTAAAGCGCCAAGTACATTGCTGGTGCTATATAAATGCTTGCTAATAATAATAATAATAATCTCCAGCCCCATAAACCTTTCACTCCACGCCCTCCCAGAACACACTGACTCTCCCCTGTGCCTACCCCTAACTCCAGCTCCTTGCTCCCATCACACTCAACACAGAGATTGCATCCCTGACTCACCCGTGACTCTGGTGCTGCTAGCAGCACAGGCTAGAGCTTGTCTGCAGGGTCCCCTAGACACAGACAAAGAGAGAGACACAAGCAATTCCTTCCTGGGGAGACAGGAACCAGCCTGCGTGGGGTTAATCACTCTCATTTTGCAGCTGGGATTGGCCAAGGTCCCTGTCAGTCAATGGGGGCCAGCTGGGTTAACCTATTCCTGAGCTCAGTCTCATCAGCTACAACAGCTGCTGGGCTCATTCCATAGTTAACAGAGAGAAGACAGTTTCTGGCGCCACTCGAGTCAAAGCAGCACATACCCTCGCCACTTCCAAGTACTAGAACAGCAAAATACTAACCCCAAATGCAAACATAATCCATGCCTCCAAATCATCCCGTAGCTGTCCCCATGGCGAATGGAATAAAGGGTCACACAAGAGCGATGCTAAAGGTGCAGAGAATCAGAGCATTTTAGGGTGGCAACTTGGTACCTCAAGAGTCAACTAGCCCAGCCCCTGCATAAGCATCACTCTTGTTAAAACATGGACGTTTGCAATCTCAACTCTTAAACCAAATACTGTTCTTACTTAACAATAAAGAAATAAATGACTACAGTTGAACTGGAGATTGTTTGTACCAAATTATAAGTGCTGGGGTCAATGTTGTTCTCTTCTGGTGGATGCCCTCACCCAAGGAAGTGAAAAGTGTTATCAATTTACGGACTCACTTTATGAACATTGGGGTAAAAGATCTCTAAAATTACATTTTGTACCCCCCCCCCCCCGTTTCTTACTAATCCTGCTTTGATGATGATGTTGTACCTGGTATTGTACAATAATAAATTAGAGACAGGTCCCTGTTCCAAGGGGCTTACAATCTAGGCGATACAAGGGAGGGGAAGCATAGGGAGAGACAGGGACACATTCCAGAAGTGGAGACGTCGCAGTTGCACGTGCTAGGAGATTCTGAATGAAAGGTTACAGCAAGGTGAGCATCAGGAAGCAGTCTGTGTGGGTGAGGAGAGATCCCAATCTGCCTTCGGTTGTCACTTTTCCATTGCCATTGTTAAACATTTTGATTGGTGTCCTGAGTTTTTATAATTTAAATTTGACAACCCTAAAAACCAACCAGCCCATCTCCCCCGCAGTAGCACAACAATTACATCCTTATTTATAAGGTTGGGGTCTCACCTAATGGAGGTTTCGGCACTGCCGGTACTAACCGAAGCTTTTATTGACACAGACACCAGACATGCAGAACTGAAAACAAAGTTCAGATTGAATTTTAAGATAAATTGTTTGGCTAATATTTTTTCAAGACATTTCAAGCCAAGAGGATAATTTTGAATTTAGTTTCAAATCATTATTTTAATTTTGCACTAATTTTTAGGATTTGGGGTTTTATTTAACCCTCTTTTCTTTCAATGTTTCTATAGGCAGAAAATAAAGGGAAAGCACTTTTTTGTTTGCCCCTTCCCTCCACTTTTCTTCCCCCCTACTCCTCCCTTTTAGGAGGGAAGAAGCAAAATTAACCAAAGGACAAAAGAAGAAAATCCCCACAAGATTTCTGAAAACCAAAATGAGGGGAAATATTGAAAATATGAAAATGAAATTTTATTTCAAAATTTTCCACCAGAAATGAGTTATTGTCCATGTAAAAAATAAATAAATCAGGACCCAAAATGTATCTTTGGTTTGACATTTCTCTCTACATCACTGCAGTATACGCTAACTATGGCAGTTGTTAACCATGTGGAAGTCAGGGGAATTGTGGGCTGCTTGTGGTTAGGTCTCACATTGGCAAATCAGCTCTAAAATTGGTATAAAACTGTGAAAACATACACAATTGTGCCTGTAGAAACTGAATCTTCCCAGATTGGTCTTAATCTGGTTGGTTTTCTTGCGTGCCTTCGACAAGTGCAGAAACGGGAACTGTTTCAAGTCTTGACTGTTTAGCAAGTGCCTGTGTTGGGATTGTTACTTCACATGCTGGAAATTCCTGACTGGGGCACAACGCCATCAGCACTGATTCGCTTTCATGTTTCAATGGAACGCCCCAGCAAACGTCATAGGGTAAAAGCAGACATGCACGGATAATTAACTCCGATTTAACATTTCTTATGCATGTCGCAGGGCTGTATTGGCGGTGCTCTATGCAGCCCTGCAACATGCATGAGAAATATAAAAGTGGTGTTAAAGCAGAGTTACGGTGCAGGTTTGTTCGGCAGAGTAGCCACGTAACCACATAACATTGCAGTGCGTCATTCACCATATTGCAATGTGCCTTTTGCCCCGGATTTCCTCCCCCCCACCCCCCCGACCTTCCCTCAGGCGTGTAACAGCGCATTTGCGCATGCAGCAATGTGGCAATATGGTGAACTGGTTAATTGCTGTAGTAGTATACGGATATTTGGTTAGCTGATTAGCGGTCACGGCAACTGGTTTATAGCTGGTTAATTGCCAACTATCTGGGATGGCAGATATTAACCACAGATAATAAATTTACTATTTGCTTCAGCTCTGTGCCAAACCTCCTTCTCCTACTGTTTTTACTTGTTCATCTTCTGCAACACAAGCTAATGCCCAGGTTTTGCTGGTTTAGAGTGCGTGTGTGCACGTACTTACAGCACGCAGGACTAAGGTTACAATCCCCAAATTACTTATTCTGGAAGAGACCTATTCGCTTCAGTGGGGATGCACTCGAGTAAGCGGTTTGAGAATCGCAGTCTAAAGATCCCTCCGTTCCAGTCGCTAACTGGGATACCCACCACTCCAAGCCTTTTTTTGATGGCTAAGGCTCTCACGTGGATAGGCTATCAGAAACCAACTCTGTGTTACATTCGATTGTACAGATAAAGTAGCGTAGAGGTATCTTTTATTGGACCAACTTAGGTCGATGGAGGTTTGCAAGCTTTCCGACCACACAGGATCCTTTGTCAGGCAAGTCAGAAATCCAAGCTGCCTTGCCTGACAAAGGATCCTGTGAGGTCGGAAAGCTTGCAAACCTCCACCAACCTAAGTTGGTCCAATAAAAGATCTCTCTACACTACTTTGTCTCTACGACCTGTTTTGGGGACCAACATGGCAAACACACTCTCTCTGTCACATTAGATTGGAAGCCCTTTGGGGGTAGGGACCTGTCTCTAACTACTGACTATACAGTGGCAGGTACATTGCTTGCGTTATATAAATAATAAATAATACTAATAATACGATCAAGTGTCTGTGACTGTACGGCTCATGTAAGCTCATACATCCCCAATCATGTATTCCAGGCTGGGCTCCAGAGAGAGGGAAGAAGGGTGGGGTAGTGTTAGGAATGACATTTCCACCCCCCCAAAACCATAGACCCTCCCCTGGCAGCACCCCACGAGACACAGGCCAAAGGGTGCAGGGGAACAGAAGGGGAAAAAGAAAACGCCCCATGCAAAACCGGTCTGGTCAGAAGGAATGAGACTAGAACAAGGGAGGCTCCTGGGTAGACAATGGAGCAGTCAAAAACAGGTGGCCTCCCTCTTGAGAGGAGCCCCCCACGGCCGCCCGAAACTCTGAGCAAGCAATAGATTGATTGTTCTCCCATTTGCCCTCTTGTTCATCCTGCCCTGCCTCCCACTGAAATCCTCCAAGGCTCTATTTCTCCCCCCCCCCCACACATCATGCAAGGGTTTCTTTTTCAGCCCTAGCATTCCTGAGCACCGCTGGGATCCCTTTTTCCGCAAGAAGTGCCTTTGAGACCCCTTGCCCTGCCTCTCAGAAATCCTATAACTGCCCTTGCCCGCAGGAGCAAACTGGGTTATTCTTGAACGCAGACACGAGCAGGTTACTCTGTGCATGCTTGCCTCAAGGAATTCTCCCAGAGCACCCCCCCTCCCGGTCTGTTCAAACTTCTCCCCCACACCTTCTCTGATTGCTGCTGGATCTACAGCGTCACCTGTCCCTTTTCAACAGGACTGGAGACGTAATATTGATTATTTCCCCCCTCTCGCAACGTCCACTTACATCAGGGTAACCAGACCGGAGGGTTTTTCTCTGTGAGTTGTGGTGTATCTATGTCAACTGGGCTTGGTGGGAGGGTATAGAAAATTGCTTGCAGCATCCTAATTGGCCCGTGGGTGAACTGTTCATGTATTATATTTAGTTCTTTGTCAATAAATCTCCCTCATTTGTATCGGAGTATCCCCTTTCTGTGTTGGGGTGTGGGAGGGAAATTCCAGCCAGCTGGCAGCGCATCATGTCCTCTGACGGATCCCAGTGGACACGTGTGAACCCTTTGAACACATTTGGCTAATTCCCCCTAAATTTAAGCAGTTGTTTGGCTACTGGGGTACCGGCCCCCAATATTCACTTGTGGAGTGGATCCGTGTCCTAACAGTAGTCACAGGGTGTTTTTAGACAAACACCTACCCACCCGTCATGCATGTTACAGGGCCGCCTTGGAACCTTATGCAGCCCTGTAACATGTTTGATGGGTGGGGAGGCACTGGTCTAAAAACACCCCCAGTGTAGAACATGCAGAATCTATGGCTGCTCTCAGTTCAGCCAATGTTGCCGCATAGCACACAGCTTTCATACCCTGCCATGTTAATTCCCTTCCAAGCACTTGTCAGTCAAACACTAAAGCAGATTGCAACAAGCTTTGCCACTGCAGATGAAAGAGGAAGACCCAGAACTACAGGCAGCGGGAAGCAGAAAGGGGAGGTCATTAGCGCTGGCCAGACAAAGAATGAGGGGATGAGAGTTAACTGAAGAGGCAGAGAAACATCAGTCTCTGGTAGGGGATGTCATAAGTCCCTGCAGGATCAGGCCCTTAATGGGGACAGCACCTTGGCCTTCAAGCCCTCACATTAACTGGATCCATCTGACCAACCATCTTTATGAAACTGAACTAACAGCTAAGATGGGGAGACCATCAGGGATGGCTCTAGGAAGAAAGAAGCCATGGCTGAAAGTGCAGGGAAGGGGCCCGCCCTGGGGAAGGGGGTTATGAACTATATGCGAACTGGCGGCAGGTGAGGCATCGCAATAAACATCACACAAGGGCCCCTCGCTCACGTGTGTGTGGGTGGGGGTGTCTGTGTGAATGCCGCGGCCAGTGGCTCCCACCACCTTCACCAACCGCCCATGCACGGAGCAACGGGCGCCAATGGTGGAGATAGGTGGGTGTCCGTGGGACGGACTGCCCATCCACCGCCCACCCACCCACCATGGCCTCTACCCATCCCACGTGGAGGGGGCGTGGTCCGTGTGAAAAACGGCCAAGGGCAGAAGACGGTCTCCAACCCATCTAGAAGATTGTCGGGATGGTGATCTAGACCCTGCAAGGACTCATGGAGGTCCCACACCATCCTTCTGTCTGTGCCACAGGCAGCCAGCCCTGTGCTGGGCGTAGCTCCTCTCACCAGAGATAGAAGGAGCCAACGCCGCTGATTGGCAGCCTGAGCCTGGGGGAGGAACTAGCCCGGCTTTGCCATCCAGATCTGTTCCCGCCTCAGGCAAGAAAGGTTCAGGATCCGCTGTTCTCTCCCCTGAGGGAGAGTAAGCCTTAAATTGGTTTATCCTTTTTCTTTTAGTTTATCCCCCCGGGGCCACTCGTTTAGTTAGCTGGGGAAGAGTCATTTTATCCCACGGTCCATTCAAGACCCCACAGAGGAGCAGCCCCCCCCCCAAACTCCCCCCTTTTGAAGGAGGGTAGCACAGGAGGTTGGGGTTGTGTCTTTTCTCCATGGACAGAACTCCATGGTGCCAGAGCGTCTCTCAGGCCCATGGCCTCTGTCAGGGAGAATGCGCAGGGCACGGGCCCTTTCCCCCTCAGAAGAGGCGCTGGGACGAAGCAGAGTGCTATGCTGGCCCAGCCTGGCCTCCCTCTCCAGGGAAACGTCCGGGCAACGGGCACCCCATCCTCCTACCCCTGTGGAGACTCGGAGTCAGGCAGGCAGGGCTCTTACCAGAGTGCCTCGGACAGAGGGGGTGAACAAGCCCCGTTCGTGCAGTTTGTGAGCCTTTGCTAGGGGCCGATCCTGCTCCCGCTTGACCTCAAGCTCCTTGAGGAGCGGTTCAGTCAGGGGGCACAGCTCCCACAGGGAGCGTGGGCATCGTTCCCGCTCACCAGGACACGGTCACGGTAGCGATTATATGCAAGGAGGCAATCTCAGAGCTGCTACCAGCACCGCTCCCGTCGGTCCAACTCCTCGGACTCTTCTGAGGAGGTGGTCTAGTTTCCTACCATTTTCACAGAGGACACCGCAGCCGCTCCAGCGGGCACCATCATTCCGGGCCCCGCTTCAGTCACAGAGTGCATGGCCCCTGGGTCTGGGAGAGTGTCCCGACAGCCCCATGGGTACAGAGACTATCCCCAAACCTCCCACTGGAGGTGGATGTTCCCCCTTCAATCCTCCAGTGTCCATACAGGCAACTGGTCTACAAGGGGCTGGGGGGGGGGGGGGGGGG
>QEPC01006406.1:323157-342047 GCA_003113815.1 Sphenodon punctatus
TAGGGACGCTCCCCGGTGTGGGATCGCTGGTGCTTGTTGAGATCGGAGGGGTGGGTGAAGGTTTTCCCGCACTCGTCGCAGGAATACGGACGCTCTCCTGTGTGGAGTCTCTGGTGGGTGATGAGCGTGGAGAGGTGCCCAAAGTTTTTCCCACATTCTCCACAGGAATAAGGTTTCAGGCCCGTGTGGGTCCGCTGGTGGGTTTTCAGATGCGTCAGGCGGTTGAAGCTTTTCCCACACTCTGAACAGGGAAACGGCCGCTCCTTCTCATGGACTCGTCCATGGGCCACAAGTGCCTGCTTCTCCCAGAAGCTTTCCCCACAGTCTCTGCACCGATGGGGTTTCTCTCTCATAACACCGCTTCCATTGTTTAAAGGGTCTCCTGTGCTCTCAGGGCGTTCCCGCTTATTCCCGGCAGGGTTTCTCCGCTGGCTCTCGCCAACTTCTCCTTGCCCAGGCCCTTGGGATGCTCTCTTTCCCACTCC
Organism: Sphenodon punctatus; assembly: GCA_003113815.1. Lineage (NCBI taxonomy): Eukaryota > Metazoa > Chordata > Lepidosauria > Sphenodontia > Sphenodontidae > Sphenodon > Sphenodon punctatus. The sequence goes on from QEPC01006406.1 coordinate 323,643, forward strand.
TCCTTGCAACGCCCTGGGGAAAGCCAGGTTTTCAGGTTCCTCGTCATTGGGTGACTCCTCAGCTCCAATCAGAATCCTGTCTCCTGGTTCGGGGGAGAAAAAAGAAGCAACTATTTCATGGGCTGCTGCAAAAGGGAATCCCTCATCTCCTCCAGTTACAGGTATGACCCACATCTGCTACAGCTCTTCGAGATTTATTAAGATTGTTTTAAAAATCAAACTATAAAAGCCTGTTTGTAACCATCCCCATACAAGCTATAGAGAACATTTAAGCTTCTATCGAACTTAATGTATTTTTAAAAATCACTCGTCTGGTTCAAAAGTTATAAAACAATCTTTTCTCCACTTTTACTAATATAGATGTAGTTTTAACTGCACTCTCAAGATCACACCGCCATATTTACCCCTTTCCTGTAGAACTGGAAGCTCCTTTTCAGAGACCCCAGTCCACTTGTATTTGCTTCTCCCCGTCTCCTTCTGAGAGATGCAATGCGGCGGCTCTAGCTGGAAGCCAGGAGATTCCCATGATGCATTAGGGGCCACCACATCTTCTGAGGTCATGTCCTCAACCTTCACACGCATAGTTACCTGGGAATAAGCCACATGTGTCACCAGAGAGCCAGTTCTGGCGGAGGGGTGGGTGGTGAGGGGGTTGGATTGCGAGAGGGGTTTAACGACAGGCCTCCTAACCGGATTGCAGATCTTAGACACAGCAGGTCCTGTAGCCGCCCAGGGAGCTTTCCCACGTTACCTACTGCACATGGTTTGCCTCCGGGAAAGAATTCGGAATGCAAAGCACGTGCAGCGTTTGTAACGTGGGACCCACCACAATTGTATTCTAATCCATGCTCCTGGGATTCTGAACTGGAGATCCACTTGGGAAAGAGTCATGCCTGTTTAGAAGGGGGTGCGGGTGTGTGTGTGTGTGTGTGTGTGTGTGTGTGTGTGTGTGTGTGTGTGTGTGTGTGTGTGTGTGTGTGTGTGTGTGTGTGTGTGTAACAGAGAGAGCGAGGGAGTGAAGAGTGAATGAGTGGTTTTCTTTGGTGTGCATGGCATTTGATGGCAAGGGCCAGGACTCAGGATGTGGTTGTAAGTCTTTTGCGGCTCAAGGGGGCAGAGCTGCCCCCCTCCCCTTAGTCTGGCCTCCTGTTACTCCATTCTAGGCTGTCTGTGTGAAGGGGAGTCTCCTACTCGTTGAAAGGAATTTGGAAGTGAGGTTCAAGTTGTTGGGTTTGCACACGCTAGACCTTTTTCTTTGGAGCAGTAGAGCACGCCACCTCTGCAATGCACTCTGCTGGGATTGGACTAGAACAACAGCTTGGTTTTTTAATTTGGTTTCTTGAAAACAAAGTTTGATTGTATTCCCGAGGGCTCCTGGGTGCTTGTGAATAGGGAAGTACCCACTCTAAAAGGTGGCGGATGGAAATTTAATCTTTATTTCTCCAGAAATAAATAGCAATGGGGAAGAGAAACTCAAACGATTGTTTTATTGACTAAAAAAGGTCCCCTAGTTAGATGGAAGCAAGGTGCCGCTTGCTGCCAAGCTGACTCAGCAGAAGAATGACACTGAACTGTGTTCTGCCTCAAGATTCCCTTGGTTCTATGAGTCCATAAACCAGGCAGGTCCAATCCACTGCAAAGCCCAAATGTGGAGACCCCAAGGGCATCTACAAACCCTGCTCTCACCTGCTGCTCCCACGTCCCAGCCTCTTGTTGACCTATTTGGAACTCCTCTGCCAGGGCCACTGCCTGAGCGCAGGTCTCTGGATGACGGACCCAGACCCAGCTCTGAATTTCCTCTGGCAGAATGATCAAGAACTGCTCCAGGATCAGCAGCTCCAGGATCTGCTCCTTTGTGTGGCTCTCCGGCTTCAACCAGCGACAGCAAAGTTCCTGCAGTCGGCTGCAAACCTCTCGGGGCCCCTCGGCCTCCTGGTAGCGGAACTGGCGGAAGCGCAAACGCTGCATCTCTGCGCTGACGTTGCAGCCTCGGAGGAGGGCGGCTTTCACTTTCCCGTAGTCGCCCCGGTCTCTGGCATCCAGGCTGCTATAGGCCTGTCGGGCTTTTCCACTGAGGGACGGCACAAGTCGGCTCACCCACTCTCCTCTCGGCCACTGGCAGACGTCAGCCACATGTTCAAAGGTGGCCAGGTAGGCCTCGATGTCATCCTCCACGGTGAGCTCAGGAAGCGGTGGGAGAAATGAGCAGGCAGCAGTTGACACGCTATCGGGAGCAGTGCGTAACACTTCCTGGCACTGATCTTCCCAGCGCTGGGGTTTCTGCTGCCTCTCTGTCCTGGTCTGCTGCTTCCCACGCCTGGATGTACAGGGAGCTACTGAGCGGGGTGGTAGAGCCATGGGCACTTTCTCTGCTCGCTCCTGCATCTCTGGTTCTTCTGGTTCCACCTTCACATTGATCATCACCATCTGCTCGAGCAAGGCCGGGGCATGGAGACCCAGGGGCTTCTGGGTCCTTTGCTCTGTAGCCATGCTCTAGTCCTGATCCAGCTGGGGCCCGCACTCCCACACTCTGGATCTCTCCCTCACGTCCCTGCTGAAAATGTCCTAGGGAGCCTGCAGAAAAAACACCGATTGGGGATTTCACTGAGACACAGACGTATAGAGCCACAAGGAACGGAGGGTGAGAAAAAGACCCCGATTTGCACATTCCCCATGGCTTTATCACTACTCTCACAAAAAGTGGGGTATATTTGTAGTAAGTTACATGCTGGGGACAATAAGTTGATAAATATTTGAAAGGCTTTCGTAAAGAATATGGAGAACAATTGTTCCTCCTTGCTACCGAGGGTAGAAAAAGCGGCAACACATTCAAGATAAAAGAAGGCAGATTCAGAGTAAACCTCAGGAGAAACTTCCTGACCGTACAAATAGCTGGACAGTGGATCTAAAAACGCTGCGGTGCTGTGAGAAATATTCCCTCTAATGTAAGAATATTTGCCAGACAGAACAGCAGCTACAATCAGAAGAAGAAAAATGTTACTGTAATGAATTTCTGATGTTCATTTAAACATCAAATCCACTTGACGGGGAGGGGGGCAAGGTTTCTAGGATTTCAGCCCTGCACGCCAGTGTGTTAGTTTTCTCTTGGGCCCCATGTGCTAAGGATCCCCTTTTGAATCGTCCATAGGGCCCCAGCTCCCTGCATTTGAACCCCTTTAGCTCCATATTTTATGTCAGTGCTCCTCACACTCACGTTGTCATTCCAAGTTTGTTTATAGACCCCATTTACCGAGGGCCGCTGTCTCCCTCCCCCCACCCCCCCTCACTATTCTGGATCCAGGGACAAACTAACTAGGGACGCTGTGGATTCTCCCACAAAGGAGATTTTTTTAAAGAAGGGGATGAATAAACATCTGTCCAGGATGTTTTAGGTCTGGCAAATCCTGCTGCTATGTAGGGAGCTGGACTAGACGGGCCTTGAAGTCCTTCCCCCGCCCTACGATACTATCTTATATTTCCAAAAGACCCAATCATGGAGTCACCAACACCAGTTTCTTCAAAACGAGAAGCTCCCAGCTTTGGTGGGTGAATACATGGGGCCTCCCTGCCTCCTCCACTGGCCCCGGGGGGAGCCCGATCCTGCCAAGCAGTTCCACGCTAGTGAGGCCGGCACCAAGTTGCAGCTGCCGCTGGGGCAGAACGTCAAGGTGGCAATGTGTGTGCCAAGGGGAGCAGGGAGGTAGTTATCCAGTGCACCTACTCCCTCCCCACCAGCCACAGGCTGTGTGGCTTCCCAAGCAGCAGTGCCAGGAAGGGGATGAGCCGCAGCCAGGGAAAGAAAGAGGTAATCTGTTACCTAAGGTCTGTGTACCCGTATCCTCACCACACGGACCAGCCAGCCATCATTCTCGATGTAACCAAGCCAACCTGCACCTGAGACCTCGCATCCTTGTGAATGTTACGCTCCTTGACTCTCCCTCTGTTCCCCTTCCTATAAGCCCTAGGGCAGGGACGTGTCTATTCAATTGCTTTGTAAAGCGCCAAGTACATTGCTGGTGCTATATAAATGCTTGCTAATAATAATAATAATAATCTCCAGCCCCATAAACCTTTCACTCCACGCCCTCCCAGAACACACTGACTCTCCCCTGTGCCTACCCCTAACTCCAGCTCCTTGCTCCCATCACACTCAACACAGAGATTGCATCCCTGACTCACCCGTGACTCTGGTGCTGCTAGCAGCACAGGCTAGAGCTTGTCTGCAGGGTCCCCTAGACACAGACAAAGAGAGAGACACAAGCAATTCCTTCCTGGGGAGACAGGAACCAGCCTGCGTGGGGTTAATCACTCTCATTTTGCAGCTGGGATTGGCCAAGGTCCCTGTCAGTCAATGGGGGCCAGCTGGGTTAACCTATTCCTGAGCTCAGTCTCATCAGCTACAACAGCTGCTGGGCTCATTCCATAGTTAACAGAGAGAAGACAGTTTCTGGCGCCACTCGAGTCAAAGCAGCACATACCCTCGCCACTTCCAAGTACTAGAACAGCAAAATACTAACCCCAAATGCAAACATAATCCATGCCTCCAAATCATCCCGTAGCTGTCCCCATGGCGAATGGAATAAAGGGTCACACAAGAGCGATGCTAAAGGTGCAGAGAATCAGAGCATTTTAGGGTGGCAACTTGGTACCTCAAGAGTCAACTAGCCCAGCCCCTGCATAAGCATCACTCTTGTTAAAACATGGACGTTTGCAATCTCAACTCTTAAACCAAATACTGTTCTTACTTAACAATAAAGAAATAAATGACTACAGTTGAACTGGAGATTGTTTGTACCAAATTATAAGTGCTGGGGTCAATGTTGTTCTCTTCTGGTGGATGCCCTCACCCAAGGAAGTGAAAAGTGTTATCAATTTACGGACTCACTTTATGAACATTGGGGTAAAAGATCTCTAAAATTACATTTTGTACCCCCCCCCCCCCGTTTCTTACTAATCCTGCTTTGATGATGATGTTGTACCTGGTATTGTACAATAATAAATTAGAGACAGGTCCCTGTTCCAAGGGGCTTACAATCTAGGCGATACAAGGGAGGGGAAGCATAGGGAGAGACAGGGACACATTCCAGAAGTGGAGACGTCGCAGTTGCACGTGCTAGGAGATTCTGAATGAAAGGTTACAGCAAGGTGAGCATCAGGAAGCAGTCTGTGTGGGTGAGGAGAGATCCCAATCTGCCTTCGGTTGTCACTTTTCCATTGCCATTGTTAAACATTTTGATTGGTGTCCTGAGTTTTTATAATTTAAATTTGACAACCCTAAAAACCAACCAGCCCATCTCCCCCGCAGTAGCACAACAATTACATCCTTATTTATAAGGTTGGGGTCTCACCTAATGGAGGTTTCGGCACTGCCGGTACTAACCGAAGCTTTTATTGACACAGACACCAGACATGCAGAACTGAAAACAAAGTTCAGATTGAATTTTAAGATAAATTGTTTGGCTAATATTTTTTCAAGACATTTCAAGCCAAGAGGATAATTTTGAATTTAGTTTCAAATCATTATTTTAATTTTGCACTAATTTTTAGGATTTGGGGTTTTATTTAACCCTCTTTTCTTTCAATGTTTCTATAGGCAGAAAATAAAGGGAAAGCACTTTTTTGTTTGCCCCTTCCCTCCACTTTTCTTCCCCCCTACTCCTCCCTTTTAGGAGGGAAGAAGCAAAATTAACCAAAGGACAAAAGAAGAAAATCCCCACAAGATTTCTGAAAACCAAAATGAGGGGAAATATTGAAAATATGAAAATGAAATTTTATTTCAAAATTTTCCACCAGAAATGAGTTATTGTCCATGTAAAAAATAAATAAATCAGGACCCAAAATGTATCTTTGGTTTGACATTTCTCTCTACATCACTGCAGTATTCGCTTACTATGGCAGTTGTTAACCATGTGGAAGTCAGGGGAATTGTGGGCTGCTTGTGGTTAGGTCTCACATTGGCAAATCAGCTCTAAAATTGGTATAAAACTGTGAAAACATACACAATTGTGCCTGTAGAAACTGAATCTTCCCAGATTGGTCTTAATCTGGTTGGTTTTCTTGCGTGCCTTCGACAAGTGCAGAAACGGGAACTGTTTCAAGTCTTGACTGTTTAGCAAGTGCCTGTGTTGGGATTGTTACTTCACATGCTGGAAATTCCTGACTGGGGCACAACGCCATCAGCACTGATTCGCTTTCATGTTTCAATGGAACGCCCCAGCAAACGTCATAGGGTAAAAGCAGACATGCACGGATAATTAACTCCGATTTAACATTTCTTATGCATGTCGCAGGGCTGTATTGGCGGTGCTCTATGCAGCCCTGCAACATGCATGAGAAATATAAAAGTGGTGTTAAAGCAGAGTTACGGTGCAGGTTTGTTCGGCAGAGTAGCCACGTAACCACATAACATTGCAGTGCGTCATTCACCATATTGCAATGTGCCTTTTGCCCCGGATTTCCTCCCCCCCACCCCCCCGACCTTCCCTCAGGCGTGTAACAGCGCATTTGCGCATGCAGCAATGTGGCAATATGGTGAACTGGTTAATTGCTGTAGTAGTATACGGATATTTGGTTAGCTGATTAGCGGTCACGGCAACTGGTTTATAGCTGGTTAATTGCCAACTATCTGGGATGGCAGATATTAACCACAGATAATAAATTTACTATTTGCTTCAGCTCTGTGCCAAACCTCCTTCTCCTACTGTTTTTACTTGTTCATCTTCTGCAACACAAGCTAATGCCCAGGTTTTGCTGGTTTAGAGTGCGTGTGTGCACGTACTTACAGCACGCAGGACTAAGGTTACAATCCCCAAATTACTTATTCTGGAAGAGACCTATTCGCTTCAGTGGGGATGCACTCGAGTAAGCGGTTTGAGAATCGCAGTCTAAAGATCCCTCCGTTCCAGTCGCTAACTGGGATACCCACCACTCCAAGCCTTTTTTTGATGGCTAAGGCTCTCACGTGGATAGGCTATCAGAAACCAACTCTGTGTTACATTCGATTGTACAGATAAAGTAGCGTAGAGGTATCTTTTATTGGACCAACTTAGGTCGATGGAGGTTTGCAAGCTTTCCGACCACACAGGATCCTTTGTCAGGCAAGTCAGAAATCCAAGCTGCCTTGCCTGACAAAGGATCCTGTGAGGTCGGAAAGCTTGCAAACCTCCACCAACCTAAGTTGGTCCAATAAAAGATCTCTCTACACTACTTTGTCTCTACGACCTGTTTTGGGGACCAACATGGCAAACACACTCTCTCTGTCACATTAGATTGGAAGCCCTTTGGGGGTAGGGACCTGTCTCTAACTACTGACTATACAGTGGCAGGTACATTGCTTGCGTTATATAAATAATAAATAATACTAATAATACGATCAAGTGTCTGTGACTGTACGGCTCATGTAAGCTCATACATCCCCAATCATGTATTCCAGGCTGGGCTCCAGAGAGAGGGAAGAAGGGTGGGGTAGTGTTAGGAATGACATTTCCACCCCCCCAAAACCATAGACCCTCCCCTGGCAGCACCCCACGAGACACAGGCCAAAGGGTGCAGGGGAACAGAAGGGGAAAAAGAAAACGCCCCATGCAAAACCGGTCTGGTCAGAAGGAATGAGACTAGAACAAGGGAGGCTCCTGGGTAGACAATGGAGCAGTCAAAAACAGGTGGCCTCCCTCTTGAGAGGAGCCCCCCACGGCCGCCCGAAACTCTGAGCAAGCAATAGATTGATTGTTCTCCCATTTGCCCTCTTGTTCATCCTGCCCTGCCTCCCACTGAAATCCTCCAAGGCTCTATTTCTCCCCCCCCCCTTATACACATCTAGATGTGTATAAGAGACAGGTTCTGTATGGGGTTAGCGGTCCATATAAAAAGCCATTCAGTCAAGTTAGTAAGGTAATAATTATAATTAGACTTAGCATTTATACATTCTCTGCTTGAGAAACACATATAACCTCCATTAGCATTAATAGGAGTTCTGTTCATGTATCAAGCAGGGACTAGAGTCGAAGAGGGCATTACATCCTCCAAAGCGAGGTACAAACATTAATTAATCCTCATAACCATCCTGTGTGGTAGGTGAACAAGTGATGTATGAAGTATATATCTGATTAAGTCCAACAGAAAAGACAGCACTAGTCTGTTCTCTTCAACAAAGACCAGATAACCATTTTGTATCTACTGTAACTCTGTTCTGATAAATGGAAGCAATTAGCCAGCTTCAATCAGAGAAATGTTAGTATTAGAGAAAAGCTTGTATGAGAAGAATGTACACTTCTTTCTACTAGCCCAACCCATTGTGTTCCATGGGATGAATCAGCCATATTTCACATCTAGGAAGAAAGGAGAAGAGACTATGAGCCTAGTTAGTGGAGGGGTCGGCCAATTCAATGTATTCCCAATTAGGGCCAAACCAAACCAATATTCCACATTAACTGAATATAGCAGAAGACTCCGATGTCCACACATTGCCGGGGAACAAACGTTAGTCAAGATTCAAGAAGTGGCCGAATGGGAGTAGGAAGGTCAGGGATGATCAGCTAGCTGGTCAGTGCTAAACAACTACAAGTCTCCAGACTGGACATGGTTTATGTCCCATGCAAGTATCAAGAAACTAAAGGAAGATACAGATATGCAAGATCAAGATTAGAGAAGTCATAACATATGTCATTTTTAAAAAAACAACGAACTATTAAGCAAATGTGAAAAACTGGACGTCTCCATGTACAAACCACACACGAAAGGGACCGTTCTATTTCCCACCCAGAATTATTCACATGACATTTATGAATATCAGTTAGCAAAATTACTAATTGCTGTTTGATGTATTACTTCAATATTAATTTGCTAATTCTGTAACTTGTGATTAGTTGGTTATCAAAAGGTGCAGTCTGTTTAAAAGTGCAACATCCAGTGAAATAACAGAAGTTGAGATTCAGATTTATTTACATGCCTAACAAACCAACCAAACTAACAAACAGCAAACGGGTCAAACTCAAACTTTGGAGCCTTTTCACACGGGTGTGCATGCTCCCCCCGATCTCCCACACACAGAGCAACGGGCTCCAATGCCGATTGCTCCGTGCGTGGAGATGGGCGTGCATCCCCCCCACCTGCCGCGGCCTGTTTTGAAAAGGGGCCTCTGAGTTTGTTAAAAATTCAAGTCGCCAAAATGATTGAAATCAAAGTTTGCACAAATATTCTCAAACTGGTAACCTGAATTTGAATATTTGTTCGTAGAAGTCAATGTATGAATCAGATAAGCCCAATTCTTTTCAGCATCCTTTTCCATGTCACTCCCTAGCTAACACTATCCTCTTATATAAGCTCTCTCTGGACGGGATCCCACAAACACTCATCCAGCATGTTGAGGTGACCAGGAGACTTTATTATTAGAAGCACAAAACCCAGCCCGCATTCCCAGCTGTTCAAATCTACCCCTTTCTCACTTAAGCCCCAATCCTCAAACAACTTACTGTGAAATATTCTCCTTGATTTCTCCCTAAAATATATGGTTTCATTCTACCCACCCCAATCCCACCGCCAGACCCCCATTCTACCCACCAGACCCCTATTCTAATTCTACCCACACCCCCTGGACCCCTGTACTGCCTGTACACAGCAGCACATCCCCACCCAATCCCCCCATGGGCCCCCCACCAACCTCCCATGCCCCACCCAAGGGGAAAAACACAAATATTTAATTTTAAAGAGGAGCCCAAGGGGCAAGGGCCCTGAGGACCCTCAAAGTTATTGGGCCGATGGCCCACGCTGCCATGCTCCAGTGCTGAGCCGGCTCCCAGCCTCAGTGGAGCCTCAGCCTGCCTCTTGGCTCCGCCGCCACCTCTCCAGCTCCCCTCCAATTTGCATGAGTGACACACTAGCTCCCGGCCCACCCGCTGGTGCAGTTGAGCCATCCAAGCACCCTTTTAAATGGCCATGTTCTGCCTCGCATAGGGGCTCTGTGGTGCGTGCCCCCACTGGCCAAAGATCAGAACTGCGAACAGCCTGTTGTCCCCGATGCCCTGCGATATGAACAGCACAAGCTACCACCCACATTGCAAAAGGCAGCTATTTGTCCCTCCAAGGCACGCTGCAGCGTGTGCCACAGACTCGGAGGCGAGCTCCGCCGCCACCAGCTCCTCAGGGCAGGCTCCGGCTCCTCCTCCCCTCCATGTGGGCCCATGGCATCGCTCATCAGACTCCCAGCCCCTCCCTCCCCCCTCAGAGTTGGAGCCCATGTGCAGAGATTTACAGCTTCACGCATGCATGGTTTGGCACTCTTCGTCTCAGACCCGGACGTTCAAGTGCACTGCTGCTTCAAAGCAGTGGCGTGGCACGCAGGGTTCAGTGGGGACTGCGGCCTGATCAATATATATAATTTTCAACTTGCTGGAGCAGCAGCATGATTGGGGGAGTCCTGGGGGCCAGGAGGGGCAGTGCCCCTGATGCCCTAGGGGCGCACTGCGCCTGACACGCAGAATAGGCAAGGAGTCTGAAATGGAAAAACCACAATCTATCAGTCTTGAGTGGCTGCTCCCCGAGCGGGCAGCCTGTCTTCATTTACAGATTTTAGTTGCTGGAGACTCCTCTGCCTGCCCAAGGTCACGGCTCTATATGCCACTTTCCCTGTTTGGAAATGACCTCCTTATTCAACTTTGCTGATTGCATCTTGCAAGTTTTAGCCACTGCATCTTGTTTTCCTCTCGTGTGTTGGATTATCAAGCCTTCCCCATCGTCCATTCAGTGTCTGCAACCACGGTGAAAGAATGACCTTTACTCCCACGCAGCTTCATACCTGTTTTTTGTAGATCTAAGGACTCTTTTCCGGGGACACTGTGCAGCTCCTCCTTGATCTGAGATTCCAGCTGGGAGTCAGATTCCCATAATGCTTCAGAGGACTCCATCTCCTCTGAAGTCCCTTCCTCATCCTTCACTTGTACAGTGATCTGGAAACAACCCAAAGATGCGTCACTAGAAATGTAAATCCATTGCCTGCATGGGCCCCTTGCTCAAGCTCTCCTTCTCATTTACAACTTGTTAAATGCAATTGTTTTTTACAGGAGCACCCAAGCAAATTATAGCAACTGTGTTACCCTTATCTACCTTGTTATTGGCCCTTCAAGGGATTCTAGTGGGCTAGGGAGGCATGCCGTCCCTTAAAAAACACCACCACTCTATGCTGATTTTTTCCTAAGATATTGCCTACATATTTAGCAATTGTACTCTTTATTATGGTTTCTCCACATGTGCCTGGTCCCAAAGTTTGCCTCACTGACCTCTACTTTCTGCGATTGCTTCTGGGGCTATTTAGTGACCCTTCAAGTCCTCTGATATAGGTGGAATTTAATCATAAGCAGGGTTCTGAATAATGCACACCCAAATTGGCAGTTATTTTTTCCACAGAATTTAGCATTTGGCCAGATTCTCTGCAGAAATGGCCTCCAGCAGTGCAGAATTACCATCATCATCAAACTTTATTGTGATCGCAACTTGGCACCACAAAATAAAAATGAAAAAGCACATCAATAAGACACACAAAAAAGAAGAAAAAGTACAATCCATTACCTTAATCAGGACCATCTAGAGCAGCCTTCCTGAGTTTAATTGCCAGGGCACAAAACTTAGCAAGCTGCATTGATCTAGTAGAGTCCAGCTCACCAAGTAATGCAACTAGAGCTTCCTGCTGAGCACAGGGTCCCAGGGCCATTATTATAGGTTCTAGAATTGATGTGCAGATTTCACTATATAAACTACAGTCAAAAATGACATGCACTATTGATTCTACGGTCCGGGACTTACAGAATTTACAAACTCTTAATACAGGAGGAATTTTAGCAAACCTACCCTCCAGAACAGCTGATGGGAGTGAATTAAAATCTAACTAGTGTGAAAGCCACTCTGAGACCAATTTAATATAGAGAATAAATACGAAGCACCATTTGGTTGAATCACAAGAGATTTATAAGTCTCAGCAACCTTTTGAGTAATAATGGCTTCCTTCAAAATTGGCTCTCTTGATCCAGAATTCGTGATTTCATTAAACTTAAAGCTTTAGGATATGTCATAGATAGTAAGTACTCAGTCGAAAAGCCTAAACGAGCTAGTATATATGCAATACCAACTTCCCAAGGGCCCTCTGAAACCGAGAAAAAGGCCTCGTATGGGAGACCGCTGGCCTTGCCATAAAACAAGCGTAGCCAGTATTTTAATAGGACGAATTTGGCTAGCGAAGCCATCGAAGGGGTGCCAGTTTCAGCTCTCATCAATGCAACAGGGGTACTCTTTGGAGTATATAAAATGGTTCTTAAAAACCTATTTTGTACTGTTTCCAGTTCATTAATAAGGGATGGACCCCATATTGAAACCCCATACAATAATTGCGGAGGAACTGTGGCTCTGTAGACTTTTAAGGCTGGCAGCACAATTCTCTCCCCACTTGGAGAAATAAAAACTTATTAAACCTTTGCATGTACAATTAAACTGGGTTTTCACGGTCTTCAAGCGTGCACGCCAGGAGGCGGATTGTGAAAAAGTAACCCCTACGTACTTGTATGACGTGACCTGTTCTATTAGTTGGGTGTTCATGATCCACCTATGCTGTGTCCGGGAGTTACCTGCTACCGTAACTTTGCTCTCTGAATAATCACCAAGCATTCCATAGAGCAAAAAGAAGAAAAAACCTACATTAGGTGTCACACCCCCAACCTGTGTGTGGGAAAGTAAGATTGTATCGTCCACTTATAACGTAAGTGAGAGAGACACTGAACATATGGTAATGGGATGGAAAGATGGGTCCCTAAGCATGGCAGCAGCTTCACTGATGTAAAAATTAAAAAGCAAAGGGGCCAAACTCCTTGGCGCACTCCTCGAGTAACGGGTACTGGCACACAGAGATCCCTGCCGAACAGTATGAATTTGTAGAGGTCCCTTGATGCAAGACCATGATTTTAAAAAGCCATCTGTGGTCTATAGACGTTTGTGCCAGTTTAACCCAGAGGCACTCCCTATTTATCAAATTGAAAGCAGACTTTAGAGCCACAAAACAGAGATATAGCATTGGTTTAGATTTAGTATGAATGTACTTGGTGATTATCTGATTCAATACAAATACATGATCTAAAGTGGACCTCCCTTTGCAGAATCCAGCTTGTTCCTGGCAGAGAATCCCTTTTGCTCGACCCAATCAGTCTCTGTAACAGAAGTTTTACATAACGCTTCCCAATTACACAAAGTAGATTTATAGGCCTGTAATTGGTGGGATCTGAAGTCTCGCCTTTTTAAAAGATTGGTACTACCACACTCTTGACCCAGTCCCCGGGAAATAATCCTGAATAGTTTAGTGACGCAAACAGTGCCGCTAGCACCGGAGTCCACCAAGAAGCACTGGTTTTTAATACCTCCGGCGGTATGAAATCCATCCTGGCGCTTTGTTAGATTTTAACTATGAGATATAAAATTCCACTTCCTCTACCAACCTGGATAAGTCAATAGGTGACAAATCTAATTCCAAGGCTGGGGATGATTGCACTGAAAAGAGAGCACGGAAGTGAGACTCCCACTTATCAGCTGGCATGGGTCCTCCATCAGCTGGGGAGGTCAGAGCTCTAGACTGATTAATAATAATTTTCCAAAAGAAAGCTGAATTATCTCACGCTGCTCTATCCAAACAGCTCCAGGCCTCCTTAATATAAGCCTGTTTTTTCCTCTTTAAAAGGCACTTAAAATCTCTTCCCGTAGTCAGGTAAATTTCAAGAGCAGAATCCTTACTAGACCCCCCAAGTTGACAGGCTTGTCTTTTTAGATTTTGCTTGGCTGCTTCACGTTCTTTGTCCAATCAGCCATATCTCAGATTGCCATGATGCCTTTGGTATCTGGTGAAAACACTAAAGAGGGCCGATAGCGAGCCGAGCCAGGTTCAAGGTATTGATGTTGATCTATAAGGCCCTTCACGGTCTGGGCCTCTCATACCTCAGGGACCGCCTCGCCCTCCGTGCTCCAGAGTGGCTCCTTCGGTCTGCCGGGGTGCCTTCTTGGAGGTCCCCTGTGTTAAGCGGGGGGCCACAATGGAAAGGGCATTCTCGGTGGCCGGGCCGCGCCTTTGGAATTCCCTCCCGGAGAAAGCTCACCTGGCCCCAAGCTTTTTAACATTCCGGTGAAACTGCAATACCTGGCTGTTTGCCCAGGCCTTTGGGGAGGGTGTGTTAGTTTTTTTTTTAATCTCCCTCCACCCTTATTTATTTTATTAATTGTTTTAGTGTCACCCTAGCCATGTTTAATTTTGTGATTTTAGGAGTGTTTTAAAATATTTTTATAATTGTATTTTTATATTTTTGAAATTGTTCGCTGCCCCGAGCTGCGTTCAGGAGGAGCGGGATATAAAATCGATTAAATAAATAAATATATCCCCAAAACATTCCAGTGTTGGACTTCCCTCTAGTTGAATCGCCTAATTAAGTTCGAAAAGCTGATCCAAGTTCAAGAGCAGTGATATCGACTCCTTCAGTTGCGGTGTCCATCTAGTATGGCATACAATATCTCTCTTGCCTATTGGAACCAGGCAATTGATCGGAAACTGGCTGGTCCACAAGCACGTTCAGTGCAGAATTACAGCCTGAGTAGGGAAGCCCTGTGAGCTAGCCAATGGGGTGTTAGAATTGCTGTGCACTACCCAAAGGGGTGCCAGTATTAAGCTTCAGGGTTTGCACTGGCTTCTGCCAGCTTCCCAGGAACAATTCAAGGTGCTGGAATTGACCTAAATAGCCCTAAAGAGCCTAGGCCTCCCCTAAGCAACATCACAATCCCAAAGGTCAGCCAAGAAGAATGACCTCATGGTATGTTCATCTATGCACCAAGTTCGTTTGGTAAAGACACATAGAGAGGCATTCTTGGTGGCGCTTTACCTTTCCCAGGAGGTTTGCTAAAGCCCAACTGTGAACATTTTCTGCAGGTGTTGTAAGATATTTTTTTATTTAGACAGGTGTCTGGCAGGTGGGAATAGATTCTGGGAGGCTGCCCTGAGTCTTCATGATCGGAAGGGAAATAAATCTAAAAATAAATAAGTAAACAAATGTATGTCAGAAACATGATGCCTCATGCCGGCAAAATAAGACAGAAGCATTAGAGTGCAGGTGGGGTGGAGATTAAGAAGCGAGATATCCAAACTTGATGGAATGGCATGCTCGGAAATTCTTTGCATTAAAAAATTTGCACAATTTGTTTAATTTGCATAATTTATTCTACTTGCAGAGCTTGGGGTTTTTTCTGGTCATATAATTTAGCTTTCTTTTTTCCAAATGACATGGTGTCGCAAATAGGTTATAAGCCTTGGATGAGGAAACCTTTACCTCCCACAGGCTGTTTTGAAAATTAATACAAGCTCTGAGGGCTACATAGAAGTTGGGGATGGAGATGCTTAAGGGGTATAACTCAGGGACAGGAGAATCCAGAGCATGGATCTCTGCTCCCCCTCTCCTGGTGCGTAGGCTCCCATCTCTGCTCCTTTACCTTTCAGCGTTGGGGTTAGAACTGGATCCTGCGGCCAGATCCAGGAACTGAAAAGGGGCCAAATAAAAACTAGCCACTGGCCACATTTGGCCCCCCACCCCGATATAAATAGCAGTTTGGAGTTTTGCAGTGATGCACTTGAGTTCCTTCAGAGCTCTTGGGTGAATGCCATCTGGTCCTGGCGACTGATTTCTGTTAAGTTTATTTGCTCTAAAAGATCTTCAACCATCATGTCAATTGGGGCCAGTTCTGCAAAATGATTACCTACAGAGAATAACTCATGTGGCGGTATGTCCTCAGATTTTATATCTATTGTATATTTTATTAATCTGTCAGCCGCCCCGGGCTGCCTGTGGCAGGAGGGGCGGGGTATCTATTTTTTAAAATAAATAAAAATAAATAATAATCCACACGCTCTCACCTGCTCCTCCCACATCCCAGCCTCTTGTTTTCCCATCTGGAACAGCTCAGCCAGGGCCACCGCCTGGGCGCAGGTCTTTGGGCCACGTTCCCTGACCCAGGACAAGATTTCAGGGGGCAGGATGGCCAGGAACTGCTCTAGGATCAGCAACTCCAGGATCTGCTCTTTCGTGCGGCTCTCCGGCTCCAGCCAGCGATGGCAAAGATCCCAGAGCCGACAATAAACTTCTTGGGGGCCCTCAGCTTCTTGGTAGCGGAACTGCCTGAACTGCTTCCGCTGCGTCTCCGCGCTGATATCATAGCAGCACAAGATGGCAGCCTTCACCTTCTTGTAGTCTCCGGCGTCTCTGGGGTCCAGACTGCGATAGGCCTCATGGGCTTTCCCTGTGAGGGTTGGCACAAGCCTCATCACCCATTCCCCTCTGGGCCATTGGCAGGCATCAGCCGTGTGCTCAAAGGTAGACAAATAGACCTCAATGTCATCACCGGGTGAGAGCTCAGGTAACAGCGGCTCCTTAATTTCCAGAGCTGGTGCCAGCTCTTCTCCCGAAAGTGCCAGCAGCTGATCCGAGCACTGGGATGCCCCTTTCGGTTTCTCGTCTTCAACCAGGTATTGTCCAGGCTGGGATAATAGGGGGGTATCTGAGCTGGGTGGCACCACAATAGGCTCTTTTCTAACCAGTTCCCTCTCCCGCCAATGGTCAGAGGGGAATGGATTTTCCAGCTCCATTCTCTCTCTGGTTATCACCCCCTGCTCTAGCAGGCCGAGGAATGGGGGAGTAAGATGTCACCAGCCCCTCTGCTCAGCGGGCTGCTCACTCCGGGAACCTTTTGCAGCTCTGCAAGAGATGCCCAGTCTCTTGGGGATCCTGCAGCAAAACATGAACCAGAGATTTCTCTGTGAGACAGGGGAACAAAAACCCACAAGGAACAGAACGTGAGAGAGACCCAGACATCCTCACTCAGATTGTCCCCAGCTCCCAGTCCCTACCCCATTAATCAGACAGACTTACCACTCCCTGCCATCCCCCCGCCAGTAACCCAAGCTCCTCGCTCTCACTCACCACAGACCAGTGTTGCCAGATGTATTTCCCTGCTAGAGGGTAAATGTTTCCCTTTTTGGACCAAGTTTTCCTCCCTCGCATATATAGCAAAAATAATTGCAGTATTTAGCAAAAATGGCAAGTATAGTTTGTTGTTAGAAATATCTGACATTTAGGCAGCGGGCTAGGAGGATCACCCTTTCACGGAAACATTTGCTGCGGAACAATTTACACAGCAACGGAGCGACTGCTCCAATGTACAAGAGGCTTTGGAGGAAGTAGGAATATGCCCACGAGCAGCACCCAAATCGAGCCTCCCCAGAGAGGACATATTGTTCCGGAAGTCAAACGCTTTGTTCTGGAGCAAGCAAAGCTCGATGTACAGCCACACACTGAATCAGCCCCTGTGGCAGTTTGAACAAGTCGCTGCCTCCTCCACACTTAACTTCTTCCCTGCTCCCCAAGGATATTTCGATCCCCTCCCCACCCTTAATCACTCACCCTAGAAGAATCCTTCCCATCCCATAACTTAGACCCACAGAGGCTGATCAGTCAGAGCAGGCCCCACTCTGCTCCCCTGTCCCGACTTGACTCTGGTGAGATGGGGGCTAGGAGCATGATGAGCCTCTAGGGATTCAGCATCGACCAAGCAGGGACGGGGCAATCAGCGGAGCCTCTCCTCTCATTGCTGCTGGCTAGTCTGTCTCATTGCAAGGCTCTTTGCTGCTGCAGTCCCTTGCTCTCCCGATTCTCACCCCCAGGTTAAGCACCCATGTGCAAGCAAAATTAGGGGGGGTTGGGGGGTTCCACCAAATGCAGGAGACTTGACACCTTGGCTCCGAGCTTCCCAGAATATCCCCGCAATTCATGGGTTTGTCTAGAAGTTTCCCATTCTGTCTTTTCCACACAGAATTTCCTTGCACCGAGAAAATTTTTCCTCCATCTGACAACACTGGCCCAGACTGACCCATTCCCCCATCCGGACTATTGCCAGAGTATTGCCCCCCCCGCAGCACAGAGTGACCCATCCCTGCCCACCCACCCCTTGCTCCCAGTCCCCTCACGGGGGAGGGGAGCAAGGTTGGCCCAGACTCACACAAAGCAGCTCCCCCCAGCCTGTAGCTGCCCCGGCCAGTGCACCCCAGTGCATTTGGCTGGGATCGCTTGGCCAGGATCGCTGCCAGTCCGGAAGATGGGCAGGGTTCTTGCTGGGAGATGTCTGTGTGTAATTTGCACTGGGGTCTCCGATTGCAGCCCCCGGCAGGGCAGCCTGGAGAACAAGCCCAGCCGGGAGAGCTGGGTCCCGGAGGGGCTTCCAAGCACCTATTCAACTTGGTCCTCTTTGTTTCTTCAGCGCCAGCCTCCTTCACGTGGAGATGGGGTCCAGGCTCACCTGGGACGCGTTTCCTGATCCGTTTTCCAAGCCTTGGGGGGGGGGGGG
>QEPC01006406.1:344184-372676 GCA_003113815.1 Sphenodon punctatus
CCCCCCATTCTTAGGGGACCAGTATAACTGTATCCCCATCACGGTGACCAAGCTGACGTGCACTGTATTTATTACATTTTGGACAGACTTAGGATGATTCAAATGGGAAAGATAAAATAATTCTCCACAATTTCCCACAGCGCTCAAACTTTCCTGATTCTATACCAGCAGCAGAGCCCGATGTGGCAACAGCGGCAGCAGAAGGGCCTGGCATGGGAGCCCAGTGGCAGCAGGTGTGCAAAGCAGCAGGAACAGGTAAGCGACAGATGGTCCTGGGGGTAAGTGGTGGTGGGGAAGCTGTTTGTAGAGGCTAAGGTTGTGGGCTGCGCTACACCCGTGGAGCCAAGCGAATAGCATTTTTCATCCCCCTCTTTCCTGAGAAAAGGACAGGGTTCTGGCAGCCCCTGAGGAGTAGGGCTTGTAGCTGCGAGTTGCACGACTCGTATGTCTGCCAGGCCAGAAACACTTTCTCCATTCCTCCGAGTGCAGCTCATGGCTCTGGATGGGCAGAGCCGCTTTTTCTCAGCTGCTGATCTGTGTGTGATAGGATTTAGAGAGAGGCCGGTGTGCAAACACGCCTTGGCTTGGATTATAGAAACAAGGCAGCATTCATAGAACTAGCAGAGGGAATGGCAGCTCAAGGTTAGAAGAGAGCATCCGAGCAGCTGTGGTCAAAGGCCAAATGGTTAAGGGTGTGGGGTGGGGTGAGTATAAGCTCCTGAAGCAACACAGTAATAAATCAGGTAATAACAAGTGAACGTGGGAGTATGAGGAGGTGCTCAATACATTCCTTCACCTCCGGGGTGGAGTGGCTTGTCCGATTTTATGTGGTTCGGGAGTAAAACAGGACACTACCAGTAAAATTCCAGCTTCACTTGCTTGCTATTTGAAGAAAGTAACAACCTTCTAAACTGAAGGGAGTAGCTCTTCCACCTTGGCCTCCCCTAAGCCCTGCTCCCGTAGTGGTTATGCTGCTCCGCATTCTACTGCACTAGCAGGACAAATTTTCTCCACTGTATTTAACAAAAAACTTTGGATATGCCATAATCATCCCCCCCCCCAGTTTACATGAAGAGTTAAGACTCTTGCAAATTCAATCACGCACTAAAAAGCATGGAAATTGCAAGTTAAGGCTCCTGCCTTAACTTTCGTGCCATGTTAGCAGTAAAGACATTGTACAGTCTCGCATATTGTGCTCACTTACAACTTAGGCTCCATGCACCCACACTTTGCCTTCGTCTTTCAGACCCAATCTTCTTCCTCTGCGCGGGTTGGGGGCAACACTGAAGCTGGGGACAGGAGGGCATGAGCTGGCCCCTCGCCTCCTCCTTTCTACTGCCAGGGCTCCCTTGTCTTGCAGTTTTCCCATCATATCATTGGAAATACTTCATAGCAATTAAGCGGATGCTATACTACGCTTCAAAAATTTCAGTAAATTGTTTTTGAGAAAATCACTTTTATCCAAAAATATTTATTGGGTAATTTCCTCCTCAGTTCTCACTTCTTTCCTACTATCATAGCTCGTGTTGAAATATCTAGCAGTCTGTGCTTCACTAATGTCCTCAGAAGTACAACCTTTGTCCACACAACCCTCTACAGGTAGAACATCTTCTTGATCAAGACGGGACTTTAGTTTTATGGTATAAGTTCATTTAAGGATTTTGCCCGAGAGCTTACTCAGGGACACTTTCTTTCCGTCAAGATGCTGAATTATATATGGGCCTCTGTAATTTTGAGTCAGCTGATGACCTTTCCTAGAAAACTTCTTGGAGTTTAGGAGAAGAACCGTGTCTCCCACATTATAGCAATTTTTTTGGTCTATGTTTCACCAAGTTTCTTTCACAGTACTGTTGTTTTTCTTGTGCTGCCAATGGGTTTTCTGATGCTATCTTTGCAACTTTATCCAACTGTTCCATACATTTTGGAAGGAAATCATCAAGGTTCTGATCATTAGGGCAGCGGTCCATTTCAGCCTGCATAATATAAAATTAGATTTTTACTATGTTTTATTTGTAATACATTTAACAGTATATAATTTCATTCTCTATTTTAATTAATATAATAAATACAATTTCAGAATTCAAAGTTCCTAACCATGCTTATAGAGACCGTCCATGAGGGGCTCAGAATACGTAAAGGAGGAGAATACGTGAATACACAGAACTGCATTCCTTACCATTTTACAGAGAAAAACTGAGGCTGAAAGGTTTTGGGTGGCCTAACGCCTACATTTTGACTAATCCAGAACCTTGAAAATAATCCCCACATCAATGTTATGTTTGAATAGTTCAATTTTAGTTCTGGTTGAACCAATGAATTGCCGTAGCCTGGGGACCATGGCCCTCTTTTTCCATGAGACGCACCCAGTCATGCCCATGCAGCTCCGCTGTGAGGACATTAGTGGATGTTTCCAATGTGAACGCGACAGCGGGTGAGTGGTCGTGTGTGCGTGCTCCCTCAAAACACGCATGCCCTCCCCACATCCAATCATCGCCCACACAGGGAGCATTTGGGCAAAATGGTGTTTGTTCCGTGCGTGGGAGATCAGTGTTTGCCCATGTACACCTGTCCCCACACGTCACACATTGCTGTATGTGATCCCATTCACGCCCCTCCAACCACTGCCTGTTTGAAGAGGATCCATGGCCAGGAAAGGTCTTCAATCCTTTTCTCAGAAGTTGAAACCCATCGATACACAAATATGCACATAGTCGATATGAACCAGGCATTATTAGAGGAAGGTTGCTGGAATACAGGTGCTGCCACTGCATATCAACTTTACCACAGAGATACTCACCAAATAATTTTTTGGTATCTCCGACGGAAATCTGGCTTCCCGCCCATACATCAGGAGAAACGGCGATACCTTAGTTGATGAATGTTTATTTGAACGAATAGCAAACAAAATGGGTTTGATCAACTCATCCCAATTATCCATTTTCTCCGCCATCGTTTTCCTCAATACCTTGTCATTAGATAGATAACACTGTTACGTATGGCACCATTTACATGAGTAACTTACTGAATAAAAAACCCCAGATTTAATTTTCAATAAATTACCTTTTGATGATTCTGTTGCTATTTTCAACAAGCCCATTAGCTTGGGAATGATATGGAGAGGTAAAACAGCGCTCTGTACCCAGGGATTTGCACAGAGTAATATTGATATGCCATCATAAATATATTGAAAAAATTGATGAAAGGGACAAAAATCCAAGTGTCTCTGTATTTCAAACTGCACACTGTAAGTGCATGCTGCACAGCAGATATTTAGAATGTCCTACTTTTCAACATAAACAGTATGTTACCTAATTTTACAATGGCATAATTATGGTGGAAACCATCATTAAGGACAGAATTACAGGGCATGTTGACAAACATGGCTTCATGGGGAAGAGTCAACACGGATTTAATAAAGGTAAGTCATACCTCACTAACCTGTTGGAATTCTTTGAGGGTGGAAATAAGCATGTGGACAAGGGAGACCCAGTAGATATAATGCACCTGGATTTCCAGAAAGCATTTGATAAGGTCCCTCATGAGAGACTCTTGAGAAAATTAAAAAGTCATGGGATAGGAGGTAGTGTCTTACCATCGATCAGAAACTGATTAAAAGATAGAAAGCAAAGGGTAGGACTAAATGGTCAGTTTTCACAGTGGAGAGATGTAAAAGCTGTGTGCCTCAGGGATCTGTATTGGGACCAGTGCTGTTTAATGTGTTCACTAATGATTTGGAAAAGGGTGTTAAGAGTGAGGTGATCAGATTTGCAGACGACACCAAGTTATTGAAGGCAGTTAAAACACGAGCAGACTGTGAGGAACTGCAACAGGATCTTACGACACTGGGTGCCTGGGCATCTAAATGGCAAATGAGATTTAATGTGGACAAGTGCAAAGTGATGCACGTAGGGAAAAATAATCCAAACTATGCGTACACAATGCTGGGTACTAAGCTAGGAGTTACCACTCAGGAAAAGGATCTGGGGGTGGTTGTGGACAATACAATGAAATCCACAGCGCAGTGCGCAGCAGCAGTCAAAAAAGCAAACAGAATGTTAGGAATTATTCGGAAGGGGATAGAGAATAAAACTGAGGATGTCATAATGCCTCTATACAAATCAATGGTGCGACCGCACCTCGAATATTGTGTGCAGTTCTGGTCGCCCCATCTCAAAAAAGACATAGCTGAACTAGAAAAGGTACAGAGAAGGGCAACAAAAATGATCAAGGGCATGGAAGGGCTCCCGTATGAGGAGAGGCTTGGTAGGTTGGGGCTCTTCAGTTTGGAGAAGAGACGACTGAGAGGAGATATGATAGAGGTCTATAAAATCATGAGTGGTGTGGAACTAATAAACAAGGAGCAGTTATTTACCCTCTCAGCTAGTACTAGAACTAGGGGACACTCCATGAAACTCATGGGTGGCAAGTTTAAAACAAATAAAAGAAAATATTTTTTCACTCAGCGTATAATTGGGTTGTGGAATCTACTGCCAGAGGCTGTGGTAAGGGCCAGTACTATAGCTGAGTTTAAAAGAGGTTTGGACAAGTTTCTGGAAGATCGATCCATTAGCAGCTATTAGGCAGCCAGGATTAGGGAACATGACGGGAGCTGGGGGGAAACAACAGGGAATGGATCCCCCATTGTGACCTGTTGGGTGCTTCTCCCAAGCCACCGTGATTGGCCACTGTCGGAGACAGGATGCTGGGCTAGATGGACCATTGGTCTGACCCAATATGGCACTTATGTTCTGATCTCTAAAAGGCTGTTATGTATTAGTATTTTTTTTAAATGTAGAGACTCTGCAATCCTATGCCATTCAACATTACTTTACATTACAATCAATCAATCAAAATAGTTTATTGTCTTAACCAAAAGGTCACAACAAAATATAAAAAAATCCCCAACAAAACTAATATATATGTATCGAGCCCAAATGGTCTGAATAGCCTAAAGTAAAATAGTTACAACTTCAAAGCACAATATCACATAAAATACCAACTTGCCATGGTACTGATGTTAGTAGAGCAGAACAAAGTAAATCAGGCACTTGGAAAAACATTTAAAACCTCTTAAAATTTGCCTTGACCTTCTCGCGGCTTGTGCGGGCAGCACTTGACCGCTGAACGTAGTAGGATATTGAAGTGTGAGGCATCAAGATCAAACCGTACATACGCTGGGGGGGACCCTCCAGAGTGAATACCTCTTTCAGTAGAATTGCCAGTATTTAGCTTCAGCTTTAGCTGCAACAGAAGGTGATAGACAGAAGGCTTAGACGGTAAAGGGAAAAAAAAAAAGTATGTGGACTATTGTTGCCAAACTATACGATGAATCCTGTAAAGTTCAGTGAGCGTACATTGCTTCATATAGCAGCATATCTCGCAGCTATTCAGCAGCCCTAAACCCCAGGGATAGAGATTGGAGCATATGAACCATCACTCCCCAGGCTCTTATGCCCAGAAACCAAGTCCCCCAGATATATGAATTGAGGTCATATGTTGCCGGCTGCGAGAGTTCCAGTAGTAAAATTACTCCTTACTGTTTCCATCATTAACGCTAACCTGGCGACTTTGCTTGTAATGTCTTTGTTGTTGTTGGCCAGTAAATGGGAAATTCGACGGGGAGGATCCCAGTAGTCCTTGCCCAAAGGCCATTCATCCAGGACCTCCTCCCTTACTTTGCTGTACAGAGGGCAGAATAGCAGGTAATGGGGAAGGTCTTCCACCACGGATTGTCCGCAGAGACAGAACCTTTGCTCTGCAGGAATTCCCACATACCTCCCTTCCAATATTTTGGAATTCATCATGTTGCACCTTACATTATAAATAAACATGTTCTGTTAGACACTAACAATACAATACCTTATTGTTAAACTCTGATCCCTGATCAGTTAGAATCCTTTTTGGACATGCATATTTTATTTTATTTTATTTAAAATTTATATACCGCCCCTCCTGCCCACAGGGCAGCCCGGTACGGCGAACAGCACTCATTAAAATAATATAAAAATTTTAAAACAATTTAAAAATACAATATGTGGGGAAAAACCCCACCCCTACCCCTCACCAAAAGCCTGACGGAACAGCCAGGTCTTACGTATACGCCGAAACAGCAGGAGAGTGGGAGCTAGCCGAGCCTCCACCGGGAGCGAATTCCACAGCACAGGGGCGGCCACTGAAAAAGATCTAACATCGGTGGCCACCCGCCTTGCCCGGGGAACCTCCAAAAAGTCAGTGGGCACAGAGAGCGCTGACCGGAAAGAGACATTATAATCCTCTAAGGGAAGAGGAAAATCCTGCCCTGACATGCGTGAGGGAAGCCGCGACACATCCCCGTTCGTACTGACTCTTCTTCTGCTCTCTGGCTCCTTCCCACTTCTGCATCTTCCCTCGCGGGTCTTGTCACCGTAGTTGTGAATGTGGCCTTAGAAGTGCTTGTCAGTGCTGAGGAGCAGACACAGCCTACAGCAGGGGTGGGGAACCTTAGGCCCGGGGGCCAAATGTGGCCCTTGGCAAGTTTTTATGTGGCCCCTTTCCAGTGCCTGGATCCGGCCCCTGGATCCAGTCTCTACCCCCAAGCGCTGAAAAAGTGAGTTCGGGATAATGGGGCAGAGAGGAGGGCCTGCACACATGGGTAGGGGACAGATCCATGATCTGGGCGCTCCTTTTCTTGAATACACCTGTTAAGCACCCCCACCCTATATGTGGCCCTTGGAGTTCTTACTAATTTTCAATGTGGCCCCCAGGACAGAAAAGGTTTGCCACTCCTGGCCTACAGCCTCCCCGGCTCCTGCCGCTGCTGTCACTACAGCTTGTTGCCTCTTCCACCTCCGACAAAAAGCCTCCTCCTGCCCCGACAAAACCTGACCCCGCTCTGTGCCGTGTCAGCGCCGAGCAGCAGAGACAGCCTAGAGCAGCCCCCACTGGTGTGTGTGTGTGTGTTTCCTGCTACCGCTGCTGTCATCCATTACTTCAGCTTATTGCCGACTCTCACCTCAACCTCCATGACATTGGGCATTTTTACACACACCTTAAAGTGCTGGTCTTTCAATCTTCTAGGTTTACAAGTCCACAAGTAAGTTCCGGATGTATTCAGGCTAAAGTAGCCGCAGCTGTAGACATGGGGGGCTGCCATGGAAACCAAGTGACCACAGCTGACTGGAGCAAAGCAGTTTACCAGGAGAACTTTTTACACAAGAAGTTCTATACAGAAGTTCAAAGAGATGGATGTTTTAAGATCTGGGTGAGTGACTTAGAGACACGGAAAGTTCATTATGTAACAGCAAACATGCAGGAGACATGTGTGTGTAAAAATACCCAATAACGAAAGAGAGGCTTATTTGCCTGAGACGCCGCTGCCACGGCAGAGCAAGGCAATGACGGTCAGCCAGCCTCACTGCTGCTGACTCAGCCTCTCTCGGAGCCGAGGCTCCCGACTCGGGCAGCTGCCCCAGCTCCCAACATCAAGCACACAACATCATGGTGTGCGAGCCAAAGGCTCCCAACGTCGATCAGCTCCATGCTCACAACGTGGATTGGCTCCCGATGTATGTGGAGCCTGATTCCCTTTTTGTCAGGGGGCTGCCGGCTTCGATGTCGAGCAGTGTCCATGCCGAGCAGCCATCGAGGTGGAGGGGCTGCAGCCTGATGTCTAAGCAGCAGCTCCCTCTGCTGACAGCCTCCCTGCTCCTCAGTGCTGACGGGGAGGATGTCACGGAGAAGCCAGTTGTGCCTTTCCATGTGGAGCACAGGCAACAAGCCCCTTAGACAGGGTGTGTCTTTAGACATAACAAAGATTGCGTGTTAAAACCCCTAAGCACATGTTTGGCCATTGTGTGTACGCACCATAACAATCCCAACACCAGTTTGGCCACCCGTTGAACATGCGATGTGAACACCATTGCATCACAAGGACAGTTCACGTGTTCCAGCTGAACACATGGCGAACGTTGTGTCTAATGACATCACATGGGGTGTTAGCAGGCACAACACAGGGAACGAGACGGTAGTGCTTGCGTGGTGAGCAGAACACCGATTTGCCCCAAGATGGACTGTGTGTCTAAGCAGCGCCACATGGTGAACACAGGGCCAAACCGGTGTTCATATCAAGTTCAAAACCCACATTCAGACACCCGTTGACGTTATGTCTAAAGACACCCAGGGGTTAATAACAAAGCTGCGACTAAGCAGCTCCCTCTGCTTATACTCTCCTCAGTGGTCACAAAAATGCCAGCTGTACCTCTCAGCAGCACAGGAAATAAGCCAACCCTCAGACAGAGGTCAAAAAGAAAAGGAAATAAATGATAATAGATAAAATCTAAATTAGCTGACTTTCAGCTGCTTGTGTTGGTTCCAACTGTTTCAGAGAAGGAGGAAGGATATAGAATTGATGAGTCTCTGCCACCATTAACCCTTCAGGCTGATCCGGGATATATGATACTGATGATGAACTACTAGTCGTCATCTAAATTCGCCTTGCCTCTCTACCTTAGTCAAGTAAAGAGGCAAAGAAACTATGTATCCCTAAAGGGAGGCTGCAGCATCAAGTTCCTTTTATCTATTTGAGCTCAGCAGTGGTAGTAGCACCTGTTGACCTCGCAGGAGACATCCCCCACTGTTCATGGGGGGAGTACAATGGACATTTGTAGGGCGAGTCATTTTGCCTCCTCCACTGTGTTGATGCAGGTCACTGATTATACTAATAGTTTCTTATCACGTTTTCTGCTGAGAAGGGATTAAAAGTCTAATCCTTCCCATCTCTACTACCTGAGCAACAGAAAGAACCCTTGAAATTTCAGAATAGGATACCAAAGGTAGGTCTCCCAACACTCTTAACAGAGCAACAACATAGCTGGTTACATGATCATGACCAGGAGTTGCACCTGGCTTAGATCCATATTACTTGAGAGTTTTTCTAAGTCTACACAAGAGATCCTCTCCTTTGGTATGAAGGGTCGGTTTGCAAAGGGAAAACTGACTACAAAATAAAAATGATACCAAGGGACAACTTTGGTCTCTTTCTATAAGGGGCATTGTCAACGATATCAAACCCAGCAATAGCCTCAATTAAACCGTACATGGTCTTGTCCTTCTAATACTTCTCTAAGAGATTCAATCCACATAACAAGGCTTGTGAAAACCAACATACAGAGAACACATGTATCTTGCATGGTCCTCTGGTAAGTGCGCCATGTTCACATATCTAATCATGTCTGGTGTCAAACAACTAAGAATTAAGAGAGAAACATGACCATGACAAACATTTGTATGTCAAAATACCGTAATGAAAATAAATACGAGCTCCAGGGCGGCTCAATACTGATCTTTGGCTCAGTAGAGGCAGCCTCTGCTCTTGCCCAGACAGCAAAGAAAATGACAGCTATACAATTTGCTCAGGCTAAGGGCACTGTTAACCTCGAGTTCATGTCATACGTCTCTCCATACTGACACAATCTCAATAAGCGTGTCCATTATCCAAGCCTTTATGTGGTACATAGTCTTAATAAGAATGTATCTAGCAAGGAGACAGCAGTCTGCTCTCATACATTTGTGGGACACATACGTCCATATTTGCATTCCCCTTGACATGGAAAATACTTTTTCTGTTTTAACCACCACCCCCTCCCGCCAAACAAACAAATAAACTATGCTTCCTATATGCTTCTTTGCAATTTGGTTTGACATCAGCCCCTCAGCTATTCACTAAGTTAAGCCCCTGTAATACCTTATATTAGAAAACAGTTTGTTAATAATTTTACATACCTAGATAATTGGCTGATAGATGGTCCCCAGCCCAAGTAGCCATCCACTTCCAGTCATTAAACAGGATTGTGAAGACCTAGGTTTGTTAATTAACACAGAACGTTGTGACACTCCTAATCAGAAAAATAAGTTGAATAGGAGCTATCAGTTCTGGTACAAGAAGTGATGTTCACTCCTGAGCGATGACTTAAGTTGAAACATCAGGTCTCCCATCTGTAGAGACATCGGATGCAACAGATACATTCTATCATCAAATTTTTAGGATTCAGGTCTTTAATTACGAGTCTAACCCTATATAACGGTTTGTATTTGTGTCCCTCCAGCAGTGGTTTATCTAACTACAATCCTGTGCTAAACGTTCAGACAAGGAACCTGACAATTCCTTCTTCTGAACTGTTCTCCTTCTCTCTAAGATTAGATAAGGGATTTATTTTTGAAGGATATTCCCTTCTTTCAATTTCATTCTAATTGTTTCTGCAACCTGTGATGCTTCCCTCATGGGTTGGGGAGCACATATTTATTTCTACAACTGTGAGACACTTACACATAAACACCTTGGAGATTGTAGCCATTCTAAGGGCTCTCATAGTGTTCAGCTCCTGCTGTGGAGCAGTATATGCCAGGTAACTACAGTCAAATTGACCACAGCCTTTATATAATCAGGCAGGTAGAGACCCACTCTTTACAGTTCAGCAAACTAGCTCAGGAAATAGCATATTCGACTCTGGACTTTACTATTTACTTACTAGTGTTCCATCTAGCAAGAAAACTCAACAACAGACCAGATGCTCTGAGCAGAATCTCACTTTAGCATCATGAGTGGGAACTGTAACCACAAGTTCACAACAACATTTGTAGGTGGAAACATCTCCAAGTAGATTTATTTGCATCCAAACAAACACAAAATTTCAAAGATCTCATACATGAGCAGGGCACAATCCATTTTCCCTAGGAGATACTTCCTACATAGGATGGTTAAGAGTTCTCCTGTATATTTCCCCCATTCCCTCTGCTCTGCTATCCAGAATGAGGGAAAAGCGGACACTGGATTGGGCCAAAGCTATTTTAATTGCCTTAAATCACAATGTAATCCAGATTCTGAGACAGCCTAAAATTGACAATGCAGAGGGAAGCTGTTTATAAATACAAAGTAGCAAACTGCCTATGCATTTACAATATTGAGTGTTTTTGTTTCCAAGAACATTCAATATTGAGATTGTAGCTAGAAAGCATAGTGCTTTGTAAACGTATGTTCTGAGACAAAATTAACTGGTTTACAGATGCCTATAGGAGGAAAATGAACAAGTGTACAGTACAGTCTGGTCTCAACCCACCTATAGGGATTGCGTGGCTGAGACAGTTGAGAATTTACCATCTATGTTTAATAAATAAATAATTAAATAAATAATATACGTTTTTGGGTACTTTCAGACATGACGCTAACCACCCTTTAACCACCCTTGGTGGTTATTTATGCATGTTGCAGGGCTGTATTGGTGCCCTATGCAGCCCTGCAACATGCATAAATAACCACCAAGGGTGGTTAAAGGGTGGTTAGTGTCATGTCTGAAAGTACCCTTTGTCTCAAAGACAATGCCTGTTCTTTCACCCAGAGGTGATTGAACTAACCCACAGAGTGTGCCAAATCTGGCCAAAGTAAACTTTCCTAATTTTTTCAGGACAGTTACGGGAGCTTCTAAATAGTGACATTGAACAGTCCACTCTCAGTTCGGATAGAATAAAATGGTGAAGTCTTGCATATTGGTTAGCGGAACATTCTCCTTCTGTAATCATGACTCAATCAATACAGTTTTAGATTATATGTTACTGTTAGTCAGGACAGGCCTATCAACGCTTTCCATTTCTGTACATCGGTCAGCTATTTTGAGGTTTTTTGAAGCTAGAAGGAGTAGACAAAATATCTTCCTTTCCTGCTGTAAGATGCTTCATGAAGGGTTTTAAAAAGCTTATACCTATCTCATAGGTCAACTTTAACAGTTTGGGATCTAAACATGGTTTTGAAATTCCTAAAACACTCTCTTTAGAGTCAGTGAGCTCAGTAGACCTATTCTTTTGACCTTCTTGCTAGCAGTTACCTCCCTTATATAATTGAGTGAGCTTTCTTGCTTTCATACCGTCACCGTATTGAAGATTCCAAGATGACAAGGTGGTAATCTCTTGGCCCCCTCTTTCCTACCTAAGGTGTCCTCAAAGATTTCACCTTCAGCGGCAGATAGTTTTACCCACTTTTATCCAAAGCCTTTACGGAAACTGTGCCATAACCTAAGTGTTAGCTGTACTTTTCTTTATTGCTGGTGAAGAACTGTTACATTTGGAAAATCAGACTTTCCTCAGTTTCTTATTAAGGACCAAATCTAGAAATGATGGAATTTTCTCAAATGATTTCTAAATGGCTAGTCAAAGGTATTACCAGATCCTATGGGTTTTCCTACTATGATCCTCCTTTCCGTGTTTGAGCTCACTTTGTGAGAGTTCTGGGTGCCTCTGTTGATGATTTTAGTATTTATTTATTATTAATTATCATTATTATTATTATTATAGCACTAGCGATGTAGCTGGCACACTTGTTCATTTTCCTCCTATAGACATCTGTAAACCAGTTAATTTTGTCTCAGAACATACGTTTACAAAGCACGATGCTTTCTAGCTGCAATCTCAATATCGTATGTTCTTGGGAACAAAAACACTCAATATTGTAAATGCATAGGCAGTTTGCTACTCTGTATTTATAAGCAGCTTGTCTTTGCATTATCTATTTTAGGCTGTCTGAGAATCTGGATTACATTGTGATTTAAGGAATTCCTCCAACCTCCATTATTAACAGCTTGGTGGGAGGAGCCACTCGAAGAAGAACAGAAAGTTGCTACCTTGTAAACAAGGTTCTTCGAGATGGCATCGACCATTCTCACATAAGAACATAAGAAGTGCCCTACTGGGTCAGACCAATGGCCCATCTAGCCCAGCATCCTGTCTCCGACAGTGGCCAATGACAGTGGCTTGGGAGAAGCACCCAACAGGACACAATGGGGGATCCAGTCCCTGTTGTTTCCCCCCAGCTCCCGTCATGTTCCCTGATCCTGTAAAGGTGTCCAAACCTCTTTTAAACTCAGCTATAGTACTGGACCTTACCACAGCCTCTGGCAGTAGATTCCACAACCCAATTATATGCTGAGTGAAAACATATTTTCCTTTGATATGTTTTAAACTTGCCACCCATGAGTTTCATGGAGTGTCCCCTAGTTCTAGTACTAGCTGAGAGGGTAAATAACTGTTCCTTGTTTGTTAGTTCCACACCACTCATGATTTTATAGACCTGTATCATATCTCCTCTCAGTCGTCTCTTCTTCAAGCTGAAGAACCCCAACCTACCAAGCCCCTCTCCTTATACGGGAGCCCTTTCATGCCCGTGATCATTTTTGTTGCCCTTCTCTGTAACTTTTCTAGTTCAGCTATGTCTTTTTTGAGATGGGGCGACAGGAACATCCACTCATCCAGCCCCACAAGAGAATTTGGGGTTGGAAGAAACTGACAGTTGAGGGGTGGGGAGGGGAGAGCGCCTTATATAGGCTGGAAGGTCACATGGTAAAATATTTTTGCCTATGCCTAGAGTGAAGGGCACGCATGCACAACCCAGTTATGAGAATGGTAGGAGCCATCTCAAAGAACCTTGTTTACAAGATAGCAACCTTCTGTTCTTCTTTGAGTGAATCGTCCCATTCTCATAAATGGGTTTGCGCTTGCGCGCCCTTCTCTTACTATCATATACCAAGCTCACTAGTTTGAAAAACCATGTGACGGTCTCGAGCCCCTGTAGTATATAAGGTACCTTCCCGTCTAAACCCAACAGTTCCTTCCAACTGCTTTCGTGGCTTACCGACTTTTACTCCGCTCACTATTTTTCATTCTCATAACGTCTACCACAAAACACAGTTTTAAACAATGTTTTTCTTGCGAACGCAAGATGACTACTAAGGACCGCGTGGTCAGTGTTTGCTATGCCTGGGAACCTCTCATGATCCGAAAGAATGTCATGAAATGCCTTTGCTTGAAACCAAAGACACTGAGAGAAAGATCTCTTCGTTTACCTGCCCTCCTCAAGGAGTTGGAAGGTAAGACTAAACAAAAATGGAGCACTTAAACAACCCCCTCCACAAATTTCTCCAGTAGTCCCTAGTATCGGAGCTGAGGAGACCGTGTCGGCAGCTCCTACTCTCTCAGACTGCTCCACTCTTGAATCCTCGGCTCCAGGGCCGTCCGCAGCGCCGAGATCCCACTCTCCATCCCCTAAGAGGATGAGACTTCAGGAAGAAATAGAGCCTGCCATTGTGGCAGACCTCTCTTTCTCCCCAAGTTCCTCAGATGATGATGAGGACATTGAGGCGGCTGTTTTCTCCCCTCCGGAGTCCCCAATTTCTCCGCTGGCTATAACGTTGCCATTATATAACATGGAGGAGGATGCGGACCCATGCTTCACGGACTCCCCGTTTCAGCCCCCAAGACTTCAGTGGCTAGCAGCCCCTGCTGAGGAGAGTACAGTTGGAAGAGTTAACTTACCTCCGATGAGGTCAAAAGATTCTAGTTTCCCCTGGCAGTTTTTCAGGGAAAAGGAGGAATTTCGCCATCAGGAGAGCTGCAACTAATTCATGCTTCTACAGCGTCCAAAACGATAGCTCACATTCTGACGTTGGCATATCTTCATGACCTCATAGCCCTCAATGGCTTGCAGACAGGACGTCTCGCCGCAAATCATCATCTAGTTCAAAAGTGCCTACGACGTCGTCTTCAAAACACCCCATGACGTCCAGAGAGGCCGCTGTGTTTTGACGTCAAGAATACAGTCCACGACGTTGAGGAACATCACTTCGACATCGTCGAGGCATCTTACGATGTCGGAACATCAGTCCTCGATGTTTTCTGCAGAGGAAAGAGAAAAATCCTTTTAAAAGCAACAAAAGAGGCAACAGAAAGCAGTGCTTAAACGTAAACTTAAAAAACGATGACTTCTACAGCCTGTAGTTGATCAAGCTTTGCCTGAAGTTCAGGAACTCACCTCAGAAAATCCGATTTCCCCAGATCCAGTCCAGCCTGACACTCCGGTTCAA
Source organism: Sphenodon punctatus (assembly GCA_003113815.1). Classification (NCBI taxonomy): domain Eukaryota; kingdom Metazoa; phylum Chordata; class Lepidosauria; order Sphenodontia; family Sphenodontidae; genus Sphenodon; species Sphenodon punctatus. Next base: position 359,067 of record QEPC01006406.1, read on the forward strand.
GAGCCCTATGAGGCGCCAGATCAAGAGAGCCTCTCCTCGATATCCTCGGATCATGTCCAGGGCACAATGCTTTCCTACCCAAGGACAAACAAAAGGAGTTGCAACGTCTATGCGCTGAAGGATCCACCACAGCACGTCTTCAGCTGCAGGTGGCATGACACTCTTCGAAAATGGCAGCCAGGGGAGTAGCTAATGCTATAGTTATGCACCGTTTTCCTTGGCTTAGGGGCACTAAGCTGCAGTACCACCATAGAGCCCGTATTGAGAACCTTCCCTTCGACCAGACTGGGCTCTTTGCTAAAGAAACTGATGAGATCCTTGAAAAAAATACAAAAATCTAGCATAACGATGATTTAAAATGAAAATTACGCAGCGGGATCAGGGCCCTACCTCCTACCGCTCCCAACAGTATACGCCTCAACAGTCATACAACTGTCCTCCCAGACAATCCTAGGTCATTATCAGCAGTACAACAAGAGGTATTACTCATCACCTTTTCAATACCAGGGAAAGGCGAGGGCCCAATACCCTCCTTTTAAACCAAAGGCACAGTCCAGACAGCCCTTTTCTTCACAACCACAGACGTTCCCCTTGCAGTTGCCCATAATTGTCCAGGGAGAAATTTCTTTTCGCTTTGCTTTGTTTAACTGTCTCCCCTGTTGGGAGTACATTTACTTCTGATTCTTGGGTGTTAAATATAATTAAGGTGGGATACAGTGCAATTCTGTTCCATGTCACCTACTGTTAGACCGTTGAAACCTGTTAACCTCTCCCCATAAGAATCAATTGTGTTAAATAAAGAAATTATTGATTTGTATTCGAAGGATGTCTTACAGTTAGTACCTCACAAGCACCTTAAATCAGGGCTTTACTCCAATTACTTTGTAATTGAAAGGAAGTGGGGAGGTCATAGACCGATCCTTGATTTGCGTTTCCTTAACCTTTTTGTTTCTTATCAGAAGTTTAAAATGCTTACGATTGACAGCTTAAGGCCCCATCTCCAGCAGGGTCAATGGTACGCTGTTATCGATCTAAAGGATGCTTACTTTCACGTTAGGCTGCATCCATCATCTAGACAATATTTTCGCTTTTCACACAATTCCACACACTCAGTTTTGTTCCCTTCCATTTGGCCTTGCTTCGGCCCCTAGAGTGTTTACCAAGGTAATGGCCCCTGTTGTTGCTTACATCCGTAAGCAGGGTATCGCCATATTTCCTTACCTAGATGAGTGGCTCCTGATAGCTAATTCACCGGAGTCCCTGAATAACTATCTCCAATTCACTTTAAATCTTTGTAGAAGGCTGGACCTGACTATAAATATACAGAAGTCCCGCCTCTCACCTCAGCGTATTGAGTATATAGGGACCATTATTGATTCTACCCTATCTAAGGTCTTTGCTCCAGAGGAAGGGTTTCTGGATATATCTGAGTTGATAAGAGTTATTAGTGTCCATAGGCTCCAGGGGGTTAGGTCATTTCAGCGACTCCTAGGCCTCATGGCTTCTACAACTGCCACTACACCTTTTGCAAGGTTGTTCACGAGACCCCCTTCAGCTATGGTTTTTAAAACTATTTAACCCGCTAGTGGAACCTCCCACAAAGGGAATTAGGGTTACGAGGCAAATTCTAAACTCTCTCCTTATTTGGACTAATAAGGATTTTGTGTTAGCAGGAAAACCTTTCACACAGCCTAACCTAACAACAGATGCGTCACTGACTGGATGGGGGGGGGGNTAAACTGCTGATGGACCACCACTCCCTCCCCCACAAAGAAGATTAGAATTACGAGAGAAATTTTAAACTCTCTCAGTATTTGGAGTAGAAGGGATTTTGTGTTAGCAGGAAGACCTTTCACACAGCCTAACCCTACCCATTTTCTAACAACAGATGCATCAATGACTGAATGGGGGGCTCACCTACACGACCTCTCCATATCAGGGAGATGGAGCAAACGACTGAGTCAGTATCATATCAATATGCTGGAGACCATAGCTATTTTAAAGTCTCTAAGAGCTTTTCGGCATCTCCTACAGGACAAAGTCATCAACATTGCATGCGACAATATGACGACGGTATGGTACATCAACAAACAGGGAGGGACAAAATCAGTGGAACTTTGTCGTTTAGCACGGACCATATGACACTTTGCCTGCAGATGCAACATGTCTCTACAGCCAACTCATGTCATGGGCTCAGAGAACTCAAGAGCAGACATGCTGAGCCGGCTTCAGGAGGAGCACCATGAGTGGGAGCTCTCTTCCCAGATCTACAGGAAATTAGTCTCTCGCTGGGGAGCACCCAAAATAGACCTGTTTGCCAAAAAGCTGAACACCAAATGCAAACTTTATTGCACGAGAGCAGCTCACAACCCCCAGTCTCTGGGGGATGCCTTTTCAGTAAGTAGGAGCACTCAATTGGGTATGCCTTTCCCCCTGTTCCTCTCATACCCAGGGTTTTGGGCAAAATACACAGGGAGGGAGCGAATCTCATGCTAGTCTCCCCAGCTTGGCCAAGACAGCTTTGGTTCCACAGCCTCCAGAGCCTGGCACTGGCATCTCACCCATTGCTCCAGATCCTCAACCTATTGTCCCTCAGTCAGGGGGAAATCTTCCATCCAGAGTTGAACTGTCTGAGCCTCCATGCTTGGAGAATCCAGACAACCCCATCCATGAACCATTAGTTAATAGACTAGACATGGTACTACAGAATGACATAAAACTATCAACAAAAAGGTCCTATGATTCGAAGTGGAGGCTATTCTCTCACTGGTTGGCTGACAAGTCATTCACAACCGATCAACTCTTAGTGGAATTAGTACTCCAATATTTATTGGAGCTCGCTGAAAGGTCACCTAGCTATGTCTTCCATAAGAGTTCACCTTTCCGCTAGATATGTTGTCCTCCCTAATGCCCAACCCCTTTTTTCTCATCCCCTAGTTAAAAGATTCCTTAAGGGACTTATTAATTTATTCCCCCCACACAAACAACCTATCTCACAATGGGACCTCATCCTTGTACTGGATGAGTTTATGAAACACCCCTTTGAGCCAGCGGAGGATGCTGATTTATTCCACTGGACATTAAAGACAGCGTTTTTAGTTGCAATCACATCCCTTAGGAGGGCGAGTGAACTTGGTGCCATATGCATTAAGGAACCTTACCTTCAGGTCTTCCCAGACAGAATCAAAATTTCTATCCACCCCTCCTTTATCCCAAAGATAGTACCCCTGTTTCACCTATCTCAGAAGATTGTCCTCCCAGTTTTCCTCCCTCCTCACGACTCCAAGGTGTTTGCTAGGTTGCATACCTTAGATGTTAAGAGGGCAGTCCTCATTTATTTGGATAAAACCAGACAGTGCAGATTGTCTGACAATCTATTTGTCTCCCCTGCCCTTCATAGACTGGGTCAGAGGATTTCCTCTCAAACCATTTCCAGATGGCTAGTACATTTAATTTCATTTGTTTATAAACAATTAGGGGCTTCACCCCCACCTCATTGGAAGGCTCATTCGCTTAGGGGTATGGGTGCCTCCACTGCAGCTTTTTCTAACATCTCCCCTCAGGAGATTTGTAGAGCTGCAACATGGACTTCCCCACATACTTTTGTCAAGCATTACGCTCTCCGCCTCTCCTCCGAGCCAGACACGGCCCTAGGAGTGTCTATTCTGAATTCTGTTTTTAAACCTCTGTAATAGCCTGTAATAAATAAATAAATAGCACGCATGCATCTTTGAAAACCTTTATTGTTCATGATATAGACAATAAATTATATTTTTCTTTTGGACAAATTGGCTCTGTAATGATTTTAGGAAAATTCCCCCACCGCCTTCTAGGCTTGGTACTCTCCCATTTGTGAGAATGGGAGAAGCCACTCGAAGAAGAACAGAACGTTGCTACCTTGTAAACAAGGTTCTTTGAGATGGCTCCGAACAGTCTCAAATGCCCACCCTTCCAACCCCACAAGGAATTTTCTTCCTACTCACTTAGGGTTGGAAGGAACTGTTGGGTTTAGGTGGAAAGGTACCTTATACACTATGGGGGCTCGAGACCGTCAAGTGGTTTTTCAAACTAGCGAGCTTGGTATGTGCCGGTGAGAGAAGGGCGCGCAAACGCAAACCCATTTGTGAGAATGTTTTGAGCCATCTCGAAGAACCTTGTTTACAAGGTAGCAACCTTCTGTTCAAAGGGAGCCTAAGCTTTCCCTGCTGCTATTGGGCAGTTTCTGGGGGCTGCTGCTCCTCCTGGCCAATCCTGGCTCTGCTTGTTCCCGGCCCACCGGGAGCTGCCATTGGACCCCCAGTCGGGACCACCCTACCAGCCGACTGGCAGCCAGCCTGGCCAATTGTTGCTAAGGAAAAGCAGGGAGTGGGCGGGATTATCCCAGCCCTGGCCAGAGGCAGCTCCAGGCTAGGCAGAACCTGGTGTCTAGTTGATTGAGCTTGGAGCGCTTGTTCCAGGGAGGGTCCTGCTGGGGGTGAGTCGTGCAGGGGGATGAGTGGGGTGTGTGCTGAATGGGGGGCAAGGAGCTGGGGTTGGGGGGGAGGGAGTCTCTGCTGTAGGAAGCTGTCGTTATTGGGGGATTACAGGAGCAGCCTTTGTTGGGGGGAACAGGGCAGGGTTGCACCCGACGTATGCTTTCCCAGGCCACTTATGAAACATACATGTTGCAGGTAGGGTTACCACCTCTGCAAATGTTTAAGGAATGCTTATGAAAAATACATGTTGCAGGGCCTGCATTGGAAGATACATGTTGCAGACCCTGCAACATGTATTTTTCATAAGCGTTCCTTAAACATTTGCAGAGGTGGCAACCCTAGTTGCAGGGCCTGCACTGGTGCCAATGCAGGCCCGGCAACATGTATTTTTCATAAGTGACCTGGAAAAATATACATCGGTGGCAAGCCAGGGTGGCGGGTTTCTTGGGGCAGGCAGGGAGGTGTCCTGTCCGCCTGTGCTGGGGGGAGGTGAAGAGCTGGGGTGACAGGGAAGGGGTCAGACTGCTGTGGGCAGGGGAGGATCTGGGCTACGTCGGGGCGGATGGGGAGGGAGAGATCAGTCTGTGCTGAGTAGGGGTTGGGGCGTTTTTAAGATCAGGGAACTGTAATTTTTCCTTCCTGGTTTTGGAGTCTTTGTGAGCCAGGGTTGTGGCTCTTTCCCCAAACTATTAAAGTTAGACTCTCGGGTGCTTGTTTTGAAGATGCTGGTGGCTCTCTGTGTGATACGGGTTTATAGCAAATAACCAATCGTGTGAGATCAAATCACAGGAATTGTGCAAAGTGGCATTTTTCTCTCTCTATCCTGTGCTCATTGTGGTCCTCGGCTCCCGCTTTTTTGCAGCGCAATCCCTGGTCCAACCCGCAAGTAGAACATGGATGCAGAGCAAGAGGAGCCGGTGAAGGTGGAAGAGGAGGATCCAGAGAGTCTTAACCTTGGGCAGAGAGGGGAGGCACTTGGGAAGGCCTCTGTTGTGGTACCACTACCCAGCTCAGTAACTCCATGCACATCCCAGCTGGGAAAACATCCAGTTAGAACCGAGAAGCTGGCAGGAATGGCCCAGTTCTCAGATCAGCTGCAGGCGCTTTCTGCAGAGGAGGCAGCTCTTGTGTTGGAAATAAAGGAACCGTTGCTACATCAGCATTCTCCTGATGATGACATTGAAGTCTATTTTTCTACCTTTGAGCGAGTGGCTGACGCCTGCCAGTGGCCGAGAGGAGAGTGGATGACCCGACTTGTACCGTCCCTCACTGGCAAAGCTCAGGAGGTATATAGCAGCCTGGATCCCAGAGACACTGGAGACTACGGAAAAGCCAAGGCCGCCATCCTGCGCCACTACGACATCAGCGCAGAAAATCAGCGCCAGCAATTCAGGCAGTTCTGCTACCAGGAGGCTGAGGGGCCTCGAGAGGCTTACAACCATCTTCATAGACTTTGCCGTCACTGGCTGAAGCCGGAGAGCCGCACAAAGGAGCAGATCCTGGAGCTGCTGATCCTGGAGCAGTTCCTGACTGTTTTGCCAGAGGAGATCCGGAACTGGGTCAGAGGACATGGCCCAGAGACCTGCACTCAGGCCGTGGCCCTGGCGGAGGAGTTTCTGTGGAGGCAGCGAGAGGCAGGGACGTGGGAGCGGCAGGTGAGAGATGATGTCGGGGTTGGATTGGTCGAGTGGGATTATTCCAAGAATTTGTTCTGTTTTGTGTTGTCTGACAGCAACAACGGACAGTGCAGGCATCACAACTATGATCCTGCATCTCTCTCTTGGCTCCACTGTGCTTCTTGAGCTTGTTTCTGTTCTCTGCTACGTCATTATTAATATGAGCTCAGCTGTGGTCCCCGTGCTTGGCTTCTTCACTAAGGAATAAAATAGTTCAGAAACCTATTTATGGCCGCAAACGCAGTGTTAATTTTGAGTGTTAACAAATGAGACGCTATCTGGGTGGATCGCCCATGTTTCGTCCTGCTCAGCCCCCAGTCACATGTTTAGCGTGTCCAGCCTAATAGCCCCCTGCATGTATTTTGTGTGCTTGCGGCCAGCCCCCTCAGGCAGCACAGGAAGCGCAGAGAGGGGGGCAGGAAGCAGTTGCTCCTTGGACGCTCTAGGATTTTCGCCCACGACTCTATGGTGCTGCGTGGAACCTAATTAACGGGATGCTGACACCTGGGAACGTTAACCCACGTTCACCTGCACGGTGGGATCCGCATGCTGCAAGACCTCACTGAGAGTGCAGGCTGTGTGTCTAGCGTGTGGAGGCTAGTGGGGATGAACACCTAATAAATGGGTGGATGCCCACCTGGTGTGGACTATTGTCTTGTTTGTTAACACCCTTTGTATCTTCATGATCCTCCTGCTGCTTCGTAATTGGAGGAACGAAGAAGCTTACTGTACTAGATCCAGTCTGTAACCGCAGGCATGAAGTTGGTGCTTTGCTCCCAGTTAGCTCCTTGGGAGTTTCTGGCTCAAATTCTGATTTCTTTTTTTGTCTTTCCCTCAAATCATGCCAGTAAACTTTTATTTTTAAAAGGTCACCAACAGAAGACCTTCCCTGCTGTAACAATGTCTGTTTATAGTAAGAACAGGCTTCCGTGAGAAGAAGAGAAAACTTCTACCCCACTTAGTGGAATTGTGAATCAACCCGAATAACCGGCCATGTATGACACACTGTAAATGAAAGATCCGCTTCTCAGCCATGCCCAAGTGACCTGTTGTGTGACTGTGTGTCTTGGACTAGCTGGCACGTACCACTTCACCATCCAGATTTTATACGCGTGCAAATTGCTGTCTCCCATTGTGCAGTTTTCGCATAATGGAAAAATTCAAAGTTTATTAGGGATTAGCTTTCACTATTACCCAAATTATATACGTTAACATAAACATTTACAAATTATAATGGAAAAGAGTGTGGGGCACGAATTATGTTTGACGTGACTTAGGGCAGGTGTGGTAAAAGGCTGAGCGCATTAGCTAAAGCAGAGTTGAGTTGGGTATATTAAAGGGAAAGTGTCGTAGAGGGGATGATGTGATCAGAAGAGTAGGGCTAAGCCAATAGAACTAAAACGAGCAGAAGACGTTGGGGAGGAGAAGGCGGGGGCGGGGGGCAGTTAGCCTGGGGTGGGATGACAGAGAGAAATAAGGGCAGGTGCTTGGAAGGCTTCTCTCCAGGACTAAAGATACAGAGTTATAGAAAATCTATGCCATAGTGTAACTGGATAAAGGTTGCCTTGAAGATATCTGAACCTTTGTCGCTTGTGTTTATGATTAGAACTTTTCTTAGTTATTATCGACTGTAAGAGCATTAAAGAATTTATCTTTAGTTCATCTGCTTGAAGTAGAGAAATGAAACGTTATTTTCTATTTCAGTAAGAAAGGCTACAGTGTGTTTCTCTGTGAAAAACCTCATGCCTAAACTACCTCAGTAACTGTAACATACAACAGGAGCCTCTGGTCCATATTGAGTTGAAACAAGGTAGCAAGGGGGTAAAGGCTTCAAGATCTACTGTGGATAACGTTCTCCAGTGTTGTGGGTTAAGATGGCTGACTGTCTCACGATAGTGGGAGTAAACCCAGAGAAAGTGCAGACGGAAGCCAGTGAGCTAAGAAGGTTTTTGTCACAGCAGGGATGGGGGAACCATTTCCGTCCTGGGGGCCCCTGTGAAGATTAGTACAAGCTCTGGGAGCTGCATGACAATTGAGGGCAGGGGTGTGCTCAGGAGGAGAAGGGTTCATGGATCCGTCTTCTGTCCTTGTGTGCATGCCCTCATCTCTGGGTGGAAACAGACGTGCACCGTAACTCTGCTTTAATAACATTTCTTATGCATGCTGCAGAGCTGGATAGGGTGCCGGTGCAGCTCTGCAACACACATAAGAAATGTTAAAGCGGAGTTAAGTGCATGTCTAGTTTCACCCTCTGTAGGGAACAGAGCTCCATTTTTCAGTGCTTGCAGGTAGGAACTGGATCCAGGGCAACATCCAGGAACTGGAAAAGGGCCAAATAGAAACTAGCCATGGGCTGCACTTGGTGAGGATCCCCACCTCTGGTTGAGAACTCAATCCTCTAGCTGTTTAGTGCCAGCAGTAGTACTTAACACTGGACCAAGCCCAATTGAAGTGAGTGGGATTCACACCAGTGCTTAGGGCTAGCGCTGGCACCAATCTCTGAAGGGATCGTGCTAAATCTTTGGATCAGCTGATCCTGTGCTACCGTGAGACTGTTCTGACGCATCTGGGACATGGCTCTCCCTAAAGATAAGCTTTCCTTCTTGGCCAAACCCTGCCTCTCCCACGTAAACACTGCCACAAGCTCTCATGAAATGAGGCTCTGGGTTCGATGGGCTGACAATGAGAAGGCAGGTCCCTAGGCGCCCTGATTCGTAGGTCCCTGTTCTCTAGTGACTCATTTGGCTTGTTCCCAGCTCACCAAGAACATGAAGATTGAGGAAGAAACTTCGGAGGAGGTAGAGTCCCCTGAGACGTTACGGGAAACTCCTGGCTCTCAGCCAAAGCACCTGAAAACCCATCACCCGAACAAGGTGGAGCTTCCCAGTATCCCTGGAGAGGAGCCCTTAGATCTACAGCAAATGGGTAAGGAAGAGCCATGTGTGTGACCAGCAGAAGGGTGGGGGGAGCGGTCACAGAAGTGCGGGGCAGTAAGGAGAACTGATCATCCAACAGATGGGGGAAGTTCTCGAGGAGATTGGAGATGCATGCAGGAATGAGGAGCGAAATTCTCTGATCTTAATTCATGTAGTAGGAGTCTGAACCATGAGCAAAATGGCCAATCTTTGGCCTTTCCATTTGTCTCTTTGCCCAGGGAACTTGCTCTATACCCTGCAGTTCCTCCAGTCAGCTTTGTTACAGAGAGGAACCTGTGTTTGCCACAGAGAGGAACCCCATTGCCACCACTGGGGAAAACACCGTGAACATAGGTCCCTGATGTTGGGACGAGCTCCAAGTACCAGAATGGTAGAGCCCATGGCCCATCTAGTCCAGACCCATCCCTGAGGGGATATCTTAGACCTAAAGCATCCCTGACATCTGCTCTCCCAATCTTTCTTGGAAATCTCCACGGAAGGAGTTTCCACACTCTCTCTTGGCTGCTTGTTCCACTGCTGAACTGTTCTGTTAGGAAGTTTTTCCTTAAGTATTTTACCTAAACCTTCTATCCTGCAATCCTGGCCTCCTGTTGGCTAGTGTACAGTGTTCCCCACCTGGACTGTAATTCTGCATTGCCAGAGGCAATTCCTGTGACGGTTCAATACAGTTTCTGCAAAAACAGCTGTGATCACAGCAGTGCAGAATTCACATAGAGAAAATATTTGTGTTGGGTGTTGCACTAGCACCATTCCCAGCAGCTGGGGGAACAGGAGTGCTTGAGATGAATAATTGATTGACGAGACGGTACAGGGAGGGTGGGAGTTGGGGAAGAGGCAAGGCAGTATAGGGGGAGGAAAAGGGTTGTGAGGTTTCTCCTCTTAACAGCACCTGTCGGACTGCAAGACATCTCTTGGGGGAGGGTGTGAGGCTGCCCCAGTCACCCTCCTTGCTGAGAAAGAGGAGGAGAAGCTGCATTAATCTCTGGAGTCTCTCCGTCTCTCTAGGTGATGGAGCAGAAAAGAAGCTTCATCGGGAAGACCTAGAAGCCCTGGGTCTCCCCAAGGTGCTGCAGAGTGGACGGGGAGATGCTGCATTTCATGGGGAAGCCAGCGAGAGCAACCTACCTGGGAACGAGTTCTCACTGCAGGAGAGTCCTGGGATCGCTGCAGGTGATCAGGAGAGCAGTGCCCCCGTGGGAGGGAAACCACATCCTCCATCAGAGAAGTCAGCACTGGTTGCCCATGCGCGAGCCCACGTGAGGGAACGCCCCTATCCTTGCTCTGTGTGTGGGAAGTTCTTCCAGTGCCCGTCCCACCTGGAGATCCACCTGCGCTCCCACACCGGTGAGCGCCCCTATCCCTGCGACGAGTGCGGGAAACGATTTGGCCACCTCTCTACGCTGACCAAACACCAGCGGCTCCACACTGGGGAAAGGCCGTATTCCTGTGGTGAGTGCGGGAAATCCTTCACCAACCACTCGGACCTGAGCCGGCACCGGCGGTCGCACACAGGAGAACGGCCGTACCCCTGCACCGAGTGTGGAAAATGCTTCAGCCTCCTCACCAACCTCACCAAGCACCAGATGAGCCACACAGGGGAGAAGCCTCATAAGTGTGAGGAGTGCGGGAAAGCCTTCAGTTGTGTGACTCGTCTGCGCAGCCACCTGCGCTCCCACACTGGCGAACGCCCCTACTCCTGCAGCGTCTGCGGGAAAGCCTTCAGCCACCTCTCCACCCTGACCGCCCACCAGAGGTGCCACACCGGGGAAAGGCCGTATCCCTGCCCTGAGTGCGGGAGGCGCTTTGGGCACCTCTCGGCACTGACGGCGCACCAGCGGACCCACACTGGGGAGCGGCCGTACCGCTGCGGCGACTGCGGGAAATGCTTTGCTCACCACTCCAACCTGGCTGCCCACTGGAGAACCCACACTGGGGAGAGGCCCTTCCACTGTGAGCATTGCAAGAAAACGTTCACTCACCTGGCGGACCTCACCAAACACCGACGCACCCACACTGGCGAGAAGCCCTACCCATGTCCCGAGTGTGGAAAGCACTTCAGCCAGAACTCGTCACTGGCTGCCCACCAGCGCCTGCATACGGGGGAACGGCCCCATGTTTGCAGGCAGTGCGGGGAGAGCTTCCACCGCCCGACCCAACTGAAAAGCCACCAGAGAATCCATGCGTGGGAAACAAACCCTGCCTGACAGGGGACCTGTACTCAGAATCTCCTGCTTTGCAGACCCAAGACAACCAGCAAAGCTTTGAGATGTCTAACAAGCACAAGAGTGTTATCTGTTCTGCCCTTCCTGCACGCAAGCTGGTTGACCCTTGGCTGGACAGGAGTTGGCTCGAAACAAGCCTTCCAGTTAGATTAGCCTTTGAATAGACCTGAGCTTTACCAAAATCAAGCAGAAGAACTGGCACAACCCGGGTAACATTTTAATCCATTGGTTTCGCCTAGCGCAACTCTAGCTACTCATTTTGCAGGTTAAACAACTACTCCGTAATGACACCTGTTTGTGCTAACACACCTCTTGCCCTTTATCTTAAGTGGGGATCTGAAAAATCTTGGGTGCAAACAACATGTAGTTGCCCCTCGGACATAGCCGCTGCTACATATTGATAATGGCACACACATCCCACTTCTGATCGTGCAGGCTGTGTGACCGCACAGGACACCACGTGGTCAGGAGCAGGACAGGTGGTCCATGAATAAACTTGAAATGACAACATGAACATGAGAAGCAAAATAAAGTCCCGCAAAACCTCAAGCAGGGAGCCCCTAGCCTGCAAAGGGGATAGTCTAACTGAACATCAACATTAGTTACAATCCCATTTTCCTTTTGACAGTTGGTATGTGTCTGTCAAACAGTCGTGTTAGCAGGACCCCTGTAACACCATTTCACACTGCCCCAACTTCCCTGGATTCAGCACTGTGTCGAGTCTGTGCTAATCTGAAACGAGCCCATAGAAACACACTATCATCCAGGACACGGGGGGGCAGGGGAGAAGGAGATCTGAAAAATCTTGGGTGCAAATGAGTAGTTACCCCTTACATGTAGCCACTGCTACATATCAATGATGGCACCTACCGTGTAGAGGCTACATGTAACATACGTGACTGTCTGTAGGAGCAGTTGTGAGACTGAGATACCAGAGATGTCAAAATGCAATGGATTTTCCATGCATTTCTTGTTAAATGTCTGGGAGCACCCAGTAAGTCACTTTTCTGTATCCCTGAGAAAAGCAGAATGGGAAATAAAGGTTTCAGATTAGCTTTTAATGTGCTGGACTATTTTTAACTGGTAAGTAGCGCTGTGCGTGTGTGGTTTTGTCATGGTAAAAGCCTATTTCATGGAAAAAAATCTGAGTTTTTAAAAAAGGCTTGCTTTATAACAGTATAGTCTAAAAATATTTCAGAATTAAACATAATACAGTAGAAGTCTCAGTCAAGGTATCTTGATAAAGTGGCTGTCTCAATTAAAGGAGGGATGCAGTTATTAATTATTATTATTTTTATTATAAGCATTTGTATAGCACCAGCTCTGTACCTGGTGCTTTGCAGAACAATAAGATTGACGCGGTCCCTGCCTACGGCTTACAAGCTGGTCATAATTATACTGTACTCCTAACTTATGACATTAAGCGTTTGAGATTTTTACTGGTTTTTATTTCTAAAGAAAAAGAATATAAATTACATCTCATTATGAATAGTTGTTAAATGCGACTTCTAAAATAGTTTCTTATGTTTTGTTCGTATGACTGGACTGCATCACAGAAAGCTTTGTCTTTCAACCCTCCCTAGAAAGGATAGAACAGCTTGTGTGCCACTCTCATGGATGAATCGGCTACAGAGGTTGGACATTTGGAAAATCTGGTTTAAGGCTACTTATTTTGGAAGGCAACTTCCGTTCATCATGAAAATAGTGTTGTTTTTAAAAAAAAAATCTTTGTATTATCACAAAAACAATCTCTTTATGAAATGCAACAGCTCCTCCTGGGTTTTGGAGGGAAAATGCAGGCCTGACCCACCACTCCACATGGGGGTGAGGAATTGGGGAACCCCAAGAATAAGTTCCCTTGTTGTTCAAATTTCCCCTTGCGTACAAAATTCAAATTGCTTCCCCATTGTATGGTTAGAAACTGACAGTTTTGCTGCTTCAAACCAGTGCCTCATCTTTAATATACGTTAATAACAAGAGCTGCTTTTCTCCTCCCACTCCTCCCAGTTGTCCGAGTCCCAGGTGGCAAGATCTTCCTTGCTTCACTGTTGAGGTAGCCAGAGCAGGTGTAGGGCTGGGGTGGGCCCAGGCCTGACTGGAGCTCGGGACTCCTTAAATACTGATCTAAAAAACTGATCAGAAACTGGTTAAAAGATAGAAAGCAAAGGGTTGGACTAAATGGTCAGTTTTCACAATGGAGAGATGTAAAAAGTGGTGTGCCTCAGGGATCTGTATTGGGACCGGTGCTGTTTAATGTATTCATTAATGATTTGGAAAAGGGTGTTAAGAGTGAGGTGATCA
>QEPC01006406.1:401161-414124 GCA_003113815.1 Sphenodon punctatus
GGCTGCCATGGAAACCAAGTGACCACAGCTGCCTGGAGCAAAGCAGTTTACCAGGAGAACTTTTTACACACAAAAGTTCTGGGAGAAGTTCTACGCAGAAGTTCAAAGATCCGGATGTTTAAGATATGGGTGAGTGATTTAGACACACAAAGTTCAGGATGTAACAGCAAACATCCAGGAGAAATGTGTGTGTAAAAACACTCAATGTTTATTATTAAATGGCTCTAGTGTTCACTAAGGTCGAATACACAAATACAAATGAACAAACAAAGTAACATCACATACTATGTTACATGAATCACAAAGGTCTACAAAGAAATATAACATTAATTATTCAAAGTAAAAAATAAAACAGCTGGCCCTATTCCTACTTCCAGTAGGTAAACAGGAAAAAAGTTAAAGCTAACTCTGTACTTTTCATTAAAATAATCGCCTTGCTTTTTAACAGAGGGGACCTTGGCAGAGCTTGACCCCTGATTATCTTTGACTGAGAGAGATATTTCTCTCTATTTTGCATTGATGCAAGCCTTACTAGATGGCTCTACATGTTAGTTAGATGAATTAATCCTTTATTGTACTGGCCTATCTGGCCTTGATAATCAGTACAATAGACAGAAAGAAAACTCAAATAATGAATCATAAAGCAAACCATAAACCATATATGCATAAAATTAAAAGTATTTAAATCTTAAACACCTTAATAGATCTATCATGTCCCCTACTTCACCAAGAGTTACTGTTGTTGTCAATTCAAGGCTCAAACAGCCAACATGAAAAAAAAATCCTGCTAAATAGGAGGATATTATCCATAATACAATAATAAATCATAGACCGAAATCTTGCTGTATTGCACATACAAAGACTCTTGCCTCTCCGTTTAGATGCCATAACAGCAAATTTCGCAGTTGACAACTCACACTCAAGTCATTTCAAGTTTATTCATGGATCTCCTGCATAAGGGGCTCCTCTGCCCCTCCCGCCAAACCTCCGACGCATGACCCCCCCCTCCAGGTTGCCTAGATTGTGGTAGATGCTGGGATCTGGCCCTGAGACCAACTGCAGCTGGCAAGAGTGTGAAAGCTTTCCAGCCACACACCGCCCTCGGGCGGGGCTGGGGACGCGTCTTCCCTCCCAGGGGCCACGTTGAAAATGAGGGCAATCTCCAAGGGAGCGAGGGTGCCTAAGGGTGTGTGTGTGCGCCCAGGAAGAGGAGCCATGGCTCTAAACCCTCTCCTTGTGTGCAGGCTCTCCTCTCCCCTTTCCCTGAGCTCAGTTTTTCAATGTTTGCAGGTAGGAAATGGATCCAGGGGATAGACCCAGAAACTGGAAAGAGGCCACCTAAAAGCTGAGGGCTTCTACTGAGCGTAGGCTGGCCACCCTAGGCACCTTTTTTTTTAAAAAAAGGAACACAATGAAAAATACATGTTGCAGGTCCTGCATCGCGAATACAGGCCCTGCAACATGTATTTCTCATAATCGTTCATCAAAATTTTGCATAGGTGCCCCCCCTCCCCCTCATTTGGCCCCTGGGGACTGAGGTTCTCTTCTCCCCCAATAAGTCCTTCTGCCTCCCCTCCCTGGCTCTGGTCCCCATCCCTCACCTGCCTCTGCCTGCTAGTGGTGCTGCAGCAGCAGGATCCAACTGGGCGGTAAAGCTGTTTGTTTACAAACAACTCCCCATGTGCATGATCAGAAGGTTGTTGCCTTGCAAAGAAGGTTGAGATGGCTCCCAACATAATGACAACAGGGTTGTAAATGTACACATTTGCATAATTAGATGGGACCTAATTATGTAAATTACGCCCCCCCCCCCAAGACTTTGTTCATGGCCTCACAAACCCTGGGGCTGGCCCTTCGCGCTTGGAGTAGAAGCGATAGCAATCCCAAGCTGCTGTCAGCGGCTCTCTATGGATTGGACTGAACCTCTCCTGTCCTTGGGGAACTAGCTGCCTGGAGCTGCTGAGCCTGGTGGTCTCTCCGTCCTCCCCAGGCTCCGGGTGGCTGGAACTCCCTCCCCTTAATGGCATAAGTTAAGATTAAGAATAAAGGGTTAGTGGGATAATCAGCGTTAAAGGGGCCGGTCCCTTTGGGTCTCACTAGGGGAAGAGGCGGGGATAAGGCAGGGCCCTTTCCTGTCTCAGCCAGACCTGACTGCAAGAGATCTGACTGTGTGGATCGCAGCCGGAACAACAGCTGGGGAGGGTGAACTCGCAGCAGCAGCAAGATCCGTCCTTGTCCGACCCCATGTTTTCTAACCTGTTTTTCCGGTGAGCTGATCGTGTGTAGACTGATATTGTTTCATGCAAATGTGTCTCTCCCCTTCTCCATCCCTGCCCCCAGGCTGTGCCGCGGGGAGATGCCGGGAGAGCCGAGCCTGCGAAGGGCATCTGGCTTTGGGATGGGGGGAGCGATGTGTTAGGGGTCGCTATGAATGATGTGAAGGGATATGGTTCTTCGCATCCGCCTGAATGTTTGTTTGTTTTCTCCCCTGTCTCTCCCACTGCCCCCTCTCCCTGTCTCCCCCTCCTTGTCTTTTAGATTGTAAGTCACAGGCAGGGACCGCATCTATTTCTATGTTCTGTACAGCGCTAGGCACATGGCTGGCGCTATATAAATGTTTATTATAATAATAATAATATTTCATTGATTTGGGGCTGGGGAACTCCCAGCTCCTGGGTCAAACACAGGCCTAGGCATGGCGAGAGAGGCACATTTTTGAAGGACACTTATGAGAGATACAGGTTGCAGGGCTGCACTGTGGTCCATGTAGCCCTGCACCCTGTATTTCTTATAGGTGTTCTCTAAAAATGTGCCTATCTGTCAACCTTAAGCCCAGCTTCTGGGCCATTCCAAATTCTGGATCTGGCCCAGCATTTGTGAGGCCATGTGCAAAGTCTTGGGTGTGTGTGTATGTATGTGTGGGGGGGGGACTAATTTGCATAATTAGCCCCATCTAATTATGCAAATGTGTACATTTACATAAAATTTACTCCCTCTGGACAGGAGGGATTCCCATTCTCCCCATGCTAACCCCCCCCCCCAAGGTTTGGCACCTCTTGGCTGCCTTACCTGGCACTCAGCTGAGCAGCCATAGACAAGCAGGGCCTCCCAATGCTTTCCCCATCTCCCTGGCCAAGCATCTGTGACCACTTCCCAGGAGTTGTTCCATTGCAGGGGCAGCCGGGCGGGCAGTGAGGCAGGCAGAGAGAGACCGACTGCGTAATGGGGGGTGAGCTTACCAGCCTGGCCTCCAGGGCCTGTTGCTTCTCGGTGCCGCCTGTGCCTTGTGCACGCGTGTGGTGCGACCAGTCCAGAGGCGCTGCTATCACACACACCAGACACCCAAAATGCAGCCAGCCTATTAAGTGCATTAGGCCATGAAAAGAAACCAATTCATTTGCGCCCCCCTTATAATCAGTTCACGCTGCCCCCTCACCCGTAACCATTTCATTTGTGCTCCCAGGGCAGCGTGAATTGATTATATGGGGGGCACAAATGAACTGGATATGGGGTGGGGGTTTAAAGACAGTATTTCTGTTAGCAATAACTTCATTAAGAAGAGAGTGAAATAGCAGCCATAATAATCTCAGAACCATATTTGCAGATTTATTTTCTGAGACAGAATAGATATTGCTTTACATCCTAAATTCCTACCTAAGATAGTATAAGTAAGACAGTTGTGAGAATGTGGCCCTTTTTACATGGGCATCTCCTAGCCATGAACACGTAGATTTCTGCATGTGCATGGGCAGGGGAGCCCCGTGTGAATGATGCAGCGCACGCACCCACGGTGAGTGGGGGTGCGTGTGTGTGTGCACCCACCTAATACACATTCCCCACTCACCCCCCACTCGTCCCCACGCATGGAGCAACCGGGGAAAATGACAGTTACTCCATGGGTGCAGATGAGTGGGGATGCATGTGCAGCCATGTGCACACCCCGCCCACATACTGGCATGCCCATTGACACCACCCCACCCCACACCTGCCGGGAAGAGCCATGTAAAAACACCACTCAAAGAAGAACAGAAGTTGCTGCCTTGTAAACAAGGTTCTTCGAGATGGCTTTGAACATTCTCACAACATCCACCCATCCAGCCTCGCATGGAATTTTTTTCCTGTATTCCTAGAAGGGATTGGAAGGAACTGTCATTCTGAGGAGGAAGAGTGCTTGTGGACTGTTATTTGAATAGGGTGTGCGTGCACAACTCTGTTGTGAGAATGTTAGGAGCCATCTCGAAGAAACTTCTTTACAAGGTAACAACCTTCAGATCACGCACATGGGGAGGAATTGTTTGTAAACAAACAGCTTTATCTCCCAGCCCAATCGGTGTGGTGTCCAGCTGCTGCTGCTGGCTTCTAGCAGGCAGAGGCAAGTGAGGGATGGGGACCAGAGCCAGGGAGGGGAGGCAGAAGAACTTATTGGGGGAGAAGCTGGCCACAGACTGCTGCCCAGCCAGGCAAGGGGGATGGCCCCGGATCTGGCCCCATAGTTCCCGTCTCTTACTGCAAGCGCTGGAAGTGTGTGTGCGTGTGTGTGTCCATCCGTGTCCCTGGAGGCTTAGAACAGCCCCCTCTTCCTTATAACCAGGCATTACCAAGTGTTTTGTTGATGTCTTTCCTGAGGGGGGGCTGACCTTACTCTGGGGAGGGGGGGTGACCCAGCCCTGCTGTTTTCCCTACTCCATGGGCCCAGCAGTGGCCCCTGTTTTCACCAGGGTAAGGTGGCCAGATATGCAAAAAAATTTCTAGGACACTTATGAAAAATACACGTTGCAGGGCCTGCATTGGCACCTGAGGCAGCCATGGGGAAGGGAGATAGTTAGCGCCACTGGCAGAAGCTGCTGCAAGCCCATGAAATACGGGCAGGGGGGATGCCTGTTTATTACGGCTGAAACTCAATCTCAGGATTCTCATTGAGAATTGGGCTCTGGGTGAGATTTTCCCAATTGAGAACAAGTTGAGAATCAGCCGTTCTCGACAAGAAATTATTATTTTTTCCCTTTGAGAATTTTTGTGGAATTCTGCAAATCTCGGGGCTTGTTGTCAGTGGCGAGTGGGACATTCAGACTAGACCGGACACTTCTTATTGGTTGTAGGGGCAACCAGGGTGGTACATGTTCCTCTGCTTTGCTGCCTGCTGCTTTGCAGGGGTAAGCGGGATGATGTTTAACGGGCAGTGGAACTCCGTGGGACTGGTGGCGCGGCATAGGTTGTACGTCAGGGGTATTGCATGAGAAATGCCTCTATCTTTTAGAACTGAATTTAATTTTCTAACTTCATTTTACTTTAGCAAAACACCTACTGTTTGTTATAGTTTCCAATACTGGATTTTCTGGCCACCAGTACTGGGTTGGGTTCCCCCAACCGACAGGGAACATGCATGTTTGGTGCAAGGAAAGGAACACACTGGTTTTTAAGCAGGTCCAGCTTCACTGTGGGCCGGTGTCTATGAGGCTGTGAACCGTGTGGGCTGTTTGGGGGGGCCGGTGGGGGTAGAAAAATTAATGCATTTCCTCTCTAAGGTTGCTAGCCACCTTTTGCAGTTTGACCATGAGAGACTCCCATTTTGGCTTACAGAAATCTCGGGGTTAAACATCAGAAGGTAGCAACCCTATTCATGACTGGCTGGTAGCACTTGGGGGGGTTCCCCTTTGCACCCTGAAGGACAGCCAGCCTCCAGTTGGGAACCCAAGAGTCTCTGAGCCCAGCCCGGTCACTGCTCTCCGACTGGAGTAGGAGTTGTTTGCAAGTGAGGGGTGCAGGCACCTAGCAGCAGGGGAGGGGGTGGGGTGGGTGGAAAATGGACACCTCCTCCCCATACTCCCTGGCAGGTGGTTCCCAGAGGCCGCTGCATCTCAGCCCCAGGGGAGGGGTTCCAGGCACCCCCATGCCAGAGGTCAGGGGTGCATAAATTAATAGGGGAATCATCTGTGCTTCCTGCTGCGAACTTGGCTCAGCCTGCCTCCCCCATTGGGAAGAGCCCAGTGCTCAGCCAGCCACCTCTGACAGGGGACTGAGGTGCAGCTTCTTGTCCTGGCTTCCTAGGAGAGTCTGGGCAGCAGCAGCGCCTGGTGTGCAATCTGGGGGTTGGAATCGGAGGATGAGTGGGAGCTTCGTTCCCTCGATAGCTGCACCCCCTCCTCACTTAGTGCAACAGCTCCATCAAACCGATCCCTCTGCCCTAGCCCCGAGGTCTTGTGCAGCAGGGGGCTCCAATCCTTGTGCCTCCTCCGAATCTGTCCCCTTCCCATCCATCCCCCTCATTGGAATTTGAATGAAGTCAGTCCCAGTTAGCGGCAGCGCCAGGCAGGGCGGGGAATAGAATCCTGAGTCCAGCTGTTTCACAGAACCCAAACTGGCTTTTAAACGGAGAGAGCGGAAACCCCCAACGTACCCGCAGGAAGGTAAAGTGGGATTGCCAGATATTCACATGTTTCCAGGGCACATCGCAGCTCCTGTGCCAGCGCGTATGCTTTGCATGTATAAGGTCCCAAGTTCAATCCCCGGTTGGGTTGGGTGGCTGTTTTTCCCTGCATACAGGAATTTTTAACTTTTTAAATTGTTTTACTGTTTTGATCTAGTTGTTCGCTACCCCGGGCTGCCCTACGGGCAGGAGGGGCAGGATAGAAATCTTTTATAAAATAAAAAATATGTAGCACGCCTGGATGAGGCTTCTGCTAGGGATCCTGAAGAGCCAGATTTGAAACCCTGCTGCTGTGTCAGGTTGTGACAATACTGCGCTAAGCTGGAGCATTGGTCGGACTTGGTTAAGCACCTTTTTATATATATCCTGTCCGCAGTCTTCTGAAGGTGCCAGCGAAGGCCGTGTAACATGTCTTTTTTGTAAGTGTCCTGGAAAAATGTGGATCTCCATCCAGAATCTCCACCCCAAGCCAGTGTTTTCAAACACTTCCGCATCTGGCCGGGGATTGGCCGTATCTGACTGGGGATTGGCTGCCAAGCACATGTGACTGGCTTCCCAGATGCTGATTGGCCCCCCGCCTCACACACACACTCAGCCAAGTAAGTGCATGCCACACACAAACAGAACTCTGTCATTAAAGTAACTCCCCAGGGTTGACTCCAGTGTAGCCTCTCCACATCCTCACCCACCCTAACCGCTCCACTGCACTACAAAGCCCCCAGGTTGCTGCTCTCCAGAGGCAGCAGAGCACGGCTCCACAGTCTCACTGGGAGAATCCTCCACCCTTCTGCAGTTGATCAAGTGGGCACATGGTTGGTGACTACTTGCTTGCCTTGTGTTGCAGTTGTTTCCCTTTAAATCCTCCCCCCAAGCCCAGACAACCTCTTGCTGGACTGGGCCCTGGGTGCGGATCCTCCATTTGAAGTTGATCAATTGGGCAGTTTTAATTTTTTTTCTCTTGGGGTGGGTTTGTCTGGCACTTTCTCCCGGGGGCGGGTGTACTTTGTGTGCCCTTTAGCACGTGCAACATTAATCTGCTTATATGTTATTTGGGAGCAGACTTGAATCCGTGTCCACCTCTGCCGTTAAAAATCCTGGCACTGTGACCACTGGAGTATTCACTTAAGCTGGCCACAATCCGTTTTCCTGGTGAGTTATTGCAAAAGAAAAATCTCTAAGTTTGTGTCGCGTTACAATCAGTGGATGGTGCCTGAATGCCAAATGGGGGGGGTCAGAGATGTACGTGTGGGTGATGGATATTACTGATCTATACAGAAAGGGATTGGGAGGGCTGCAAATGGGATGAGATACCAGGATTCCAGGAGCAGCTTGAGCGACGAAGGACTGCCTCGCCCAATCCGTTGCAATGACTCCCTTGGCATTCCTTGTCTTTTTGTTGTTCATCTCTCATTCATTCCTTGGCACTTTAAAAATGATACTTCACTACTGGAGTAGAGGACATGTAGTAACAGGCAAGTGGACATGGGCTTTCTTTTGTGATAACCCTTTCCAACATGTGGGAGCCATGGCGCCATTCCACTCGACACCGTAAAAAACACTGGTAAGTCTCTAAAGAAAACTGGAGCGGTTCATGGGATGTCACCTTGTGATTGGGGATGTAGAACTCCTATTGCGGGGTGTCGCTGACTGGAGGGTGCTTCTGTAACTGTCAGGTGCCGAGACTTCGCGGGTGCCGTTATGTGTGTGAGCTGCTGAGGGAGATGCAAAAACAATTGCTGGTCTGAACCAATCCCTTGTCATTCCTCCTGCCCTTGCTCCTTGTCATTTCACACACCTTTCAGGTCATTCCTCCATGCACCGGTTTGCTCATTCCACGTAGTGTTTTAAAAAATGAATTTCTAGTATGCTGCTGGTAGAAGCACATTGTGGAGCATGCCCTTTCTTTCAGATTGGTTTGTTTTCACTTGTAAATAATATTTATGGCAAATATGCTTTTTTGTTGTTGTTGTTGAGCAATTTTGTTTGTTGTTTTAGCATGCTTTATTTATATATACAGGGCTCGAAATTTGCAGGCGCCTGGGAGCCATTGATACCCAGAAAACTGAGGCTGGTGACTGGTTCAGGGGTGTAGTGGGGCAAGAATTGTTTAATATCAGTATGAAGTCTGGTAACTGAATTATATATACACAGAATGTATGTATGCAAATACTTGCATATAATACTTGTATGCTTTTTTTGGCAGTGTTACTGAATTTTATTTTTCCATTTGAATCTGCAGTTCAGATACAGGATGGTGAAGACTAGGAAAAGCAAGAAGGCAGTTGAATGGGGTCCCATCGACCGTAGACAACGTCTTGTCCATCCAAAAGAGACTTTCCTCATGGTGACTGCTCCTTCCCAGTCCCAGAATCTGGAATTGCAGGCCAAGAAGGTGTCTTCCCAGGAGCTGGTGAGAATGGAGGAATCTGTGGCCGGCGAGTTGTTCGAGGAAGAGATGCAGCAAGAGCTTGAAGGAGGAGAGCCAGCTGAGGAAGACTCCAGGGAATCGGAGCAAGAATTGGCATTTCCTGCCAAGCTTCAGCGCTGCTATCCCACCCCTGCAGGAAGAACCAGCGCAGCTCCCTGCACTATGCCAACTCCGCCAAGAGTGGCAAGGGGTGGTGGAATTGACAGGTTCTTTTTATGGTCTGTGGGGGAATCCAGCACATTCACCTCCAGTTGTGCTCCGCCCATCTCTTCGACCTCATCCGCTTCAGGGCTTCACCCTCCAACAACTGCAACAACTTGTGGGGAGACACCTCTGTCTCTCACGTCCAGATCCAGTCCCGTCAAATCCACCAGCCGCAGAGCAGAAAGGAAAGCGACTGGTGGGCGTTCCTGGGTATGGGAGCATTGTCGTCTGAAGGAAGGCAATGACAGCATCGCTATATGCAACATATGTGGAAGTGAAATACGTCGCGGAAGGGATGGCAAAAGGTTGGGAACAACGTCCATGATCTCCCACTTCCGCATAAGACACCATTTTGGCAAGGGAACACAACCGCGCCCTGACTCAGCCATGTCTCGGACTCTCTCTTGGATTAATACTACTTGCGCAGCTCCACTCCGGCAGCAAAGTTTATCAATGGAAACAGACTCTTCAGCTGCATCCGCATCCTCTCTCGATCCCAGCATGCCCACTGTGCCAGCGCTGCAGATGATCCTGCCAGAGACACTGGAGAAGAAAACGATGTACTCTGCCACACATCCAAGGGCCTGCCAGTTGGTTGTAGCCACAGCCAAATGGATTGCAAGAGGCATGCTGCCATACTCGTTTGTGGAGACAGAGGGCTTTAAAGACTTTATGGCAGAGTTTTTTCCCCGCTGGAAAGTGCCAAGTCGTGTTTATTTTGCCACAGAAGCGATCCCCAAACTGTATGAGTTAACAGTACACTCTGTGAAGGCAGCTTTGCGGCAATGCATGGGAGGCATTGTCCACCTTACCATGGACATGTGGACCAGTCCTACAAAACATGACTTTATGTCCGTCACTGCTCACTGGGTGGCAAGAGATGAGAGGGGCCTCCTGGAGCGTAGGCAGGCCATTCTCCGGCTGGTACATCTTGGTAGAACTCATATAGGCAATATCATTGCTGAACAACTATCCGCCATCATCAGGGAGTGGCTGGCACCGTATGGACTTTCTGTTGGGTTTATTGTCATGGACAATGCCGGCAACATTAAGAATGCCGTGCAGCTGGGAAATCACACCCGAGTGCCTTGCCTAGCCCACTGCATCAACCTGGTAGTGCAGAACTTCCTGAAAGCTGAGCCACAAGTGAAGGAGCTTCTGGGAAGATGCCGCCGCCTCTGCGCCCATTTTCAGCATTCGACGGCAGCCAGACGGGCATTGCGAGAGATCCAGGCGCGGCTATCCCTTCCACTGCAACATTTAGTCCAGGAGGCTAAGAGTCGCTGGAATTCTACGTATCTGATGTTGGAGAGGCTGACAGTACAAAAAAGTGCCATCCAGCAAATCTATATCAGCGAGGCAATAACGTTCGCAGATGACGACAACGAGGAATTGCACATCATTGCACCCCAGCAGTGGAACCTTATGGAGCACCTGGTGAAGCTGCTGAAACCGTTTTATGATGCCACCAACAAAGCAAGCGGCGCAGACGCGAGCCTTGGTGAATACCTAGTTGTCATTGCGTTGCTGGAACGACGGACCGAGGAAATAGCCGCAGGATTGGAGGAGGCTGGGAGTTGCGAGGCTGCACGGAATGCAAGATGTTTGATCAAGGCCCTCAAAGACAACAAGCACCTTGCTGAAATGAAAACAGCACATCATGCCCGACTGTCCCTCTTCCTGGACCCGCGCTTCAAGTGGCTAGCCTTAAATAAGTATGAGGTAGCTAGCTTGAAAAATGAAATTCTCTCCCAGGTACGGGACAAAGTTCTTCAGCGTTCTTCACCGCATGAGAGAGGCTTGTTGCCTCCATCTTTGGCAGAACCCAAGGGTGGGCAGCCCCCTGTGCAACAGAACTCGCAGGGAGAATGGGAAGTTGGGAACCTGTGGGATCTGGTTGAGCAGTATGAAATGCTTGGGTCGTCTGGGACCGTAGCAGCAGCACCAGAGGACCGTTATGCAGCTGCAATGAATGAGGCGGAGGACATGTACGAAAGGTACATAGAGCAACCTTCCCGCCTAAGCCATAACTCTGACCCACTAGAATACTGGCAGTGGAAAATGAATGACTGGCCCGCACTCTCGGACCTCGCTGTTGCTCATCTTGGATGCCCGCCCAGCGCTGTGTCATCTGAGCGTCTGTTTAATTGTGCTGGCAACATTGTTGGTGATAAACGCACAAGCCTGTCGAGCAATAGCTTAGAGAGACTTGCATTCCTGAGGATGAACAGGCAGTTTATTCCTGTGGGTGAGGACTGTTCCTCGGAGCTCTCGTTTTCTGAGGAGGATCTTTGTGAGGAGCCCACAGGATATCCGAGGACGGCAGATGAACTAGAGGAGGATGCCTGTGAGGGTGTTTTTGAATACTGAGTCTGACTGACTGTGTGATCAAGCAAATTGTTTTGGAGGGGGAGGGTGGGGTAGATTGGTGTGCTGTTTTTTTTCCCTCCTCCCTGGTACAAATTGCAGTAGGGAAACCAGTTTTCTAAGTTAAAAGAAATCTTTCTAAAAAATTTTGATACTTTGTGCTGTGGAATAAAAGTTGTTGTTGTTGTTTGTAAATGATCTGTGAGGCCTTTAGTTTTCAGAGGATGGCCCAGGGTGGCATTTGCATCCCATGTCTGTCATTGATCATATGTTTGTCATTTATTTATTTATATCCCGCCCTATCCCCGAAGGCTCAGGGTTCCACACAATATGGCATTGGTCATATCTTGTGAGGAGTGTTTATTATTTAATGCTACAGGACAAAATGTTCCTTCCACTCCACCCCCCAGCAATACATGTTTGTTCTCCCTCCTCCCCCCCTTTCTTCCTGTAGCATCAAAGTTGTCTGCAGCGGGAGGTGGGCCTGTTGGGGCACTCTGAAGCCTGGGTGCTATATTGTATATCTGGTGCCTGGCTGGTGGGGCCTGCGTTCATGCTCAGGTTCTAACTGATCGCTGTATTTGAGGTCGGAAGGAATTTTCCCTCTGGGCAGATTGGCAGTTGACTCTGAGGGTTTTTCACCTTCCCCTGCAGCATGGGTCTGGCTCACCTGCCTGGGACATCTGGATCCTCTTTTTCTAAAATTATTTCAGGCATCGGTGTGCTCTGGTTGGTCCCAGTCTCTGCTTGTAGCTGTTGGTGGGATTTCTCTGTGCGGATAGTTGGGGGATGGCAGGTCCTGCAGCGGTGCAGGGGGCTGGACTAGGTGACCCTTGAGGTTCCTTCTGGCCTTGTGACTATGACGCTGTCATTGGTAGGGATGGGCGAACACGGTTCGGAAGTTTGGACTGAACTCAAATAGTTCAGTTGACCGAACTGAACGTGTGAACCAAACTTGAATTTGAACGTTGGGTTTGGATGCGTTCGGTGAGTTTGGAATTGAATTTCCATTGGTTTCAATGGAAAACACATTATCGAATGTAACGTTTTTGTTTTTTATGCTATGTGGCTGAAGATTGGGATGCCCATACCTACAATAGAAAGCATTATGTGTACCAAATGTCAAAATGATTGGATAAAGGAATCCAATTTTAGAAGCGGTTGAATTACTGTAATTTGCAATATTCTACATACACATTATTAGCTGTAACTTCTTTGCCCCACATCTAATGTAGGTGAAACCTGTCTTGTTTATACCCCTTCCCATATTTACTATCTTTGCCAAATTTCAGAAGGTTTGGAAAAAGGGTCTTGGTGGTATAAGCAATTAATATATAAATGTATGTCTGACTATAACATCTTTGTAGTCCATCCAGTGTACATGAAATTTGGCAGGGCTATATATTACACTTTTATGATCATCTCTGCCAAATATCAGAAAGATTTTATAAAGGGTCCCAATTTTATATGCCTGTACAACATACGTAGAGAAGGGGCCTATGCCTGGGATTCTCTTATGTCACTGTGGTATAAGATC
>QEPC01006410.1:40610-66940 GCA_003113815.1 Sphenodon punctatus
AAAAAAAAAAAAATAATTAATCCAGACTGGGCAGGGTGGGTGGGGGGTGCCCCCCTTCCACCCACACAGCCTGGGAGTGGGAGGGGAGAGGTATTGTTTTTTTTCTCCATTGATTTCAATGGGGACAGTTCCCCATTGAAATCAATGGAATAAATTCAGTACCGGTATACAGGTTTTAATCCGGTAAACTGGGTTTTTGTAAACCGGTAACTGGTAAAACCAGTAACCGTTTTTTTGCCAGATGTCCCACCCCTAGTACACAGGGGCCTGTTCCAAGGGGGATCACAGCCTCTGGAGTGGGGAAGAGGAAACCCATGCCACAAGCAGAGGGGACTCCATGACAGGGAAAGTGCACTGAAACACTACAAATGTCAGAGCGGATTGAGGATTCCAATCCTATCCAACTATCAAGACAGTCTGAACCCCAAAGTCATTTGGCATCACTGTGACAGACTGAGCAGGTCTTTGGCTTGGTGAGATTTCTCCTCTACCCTCCAACCAGCCACCTACACCCAGGTGGACTACCTAGTGCCACAACTTCCTTTTGCTGCTGACCATACCTCCACGGGTTGGACAGCCCAGAGCTGCAGACTGATTTCTCAATCCTTTCAGTATGGATGAAAGATAGGGTTTCTCTGGGTAGACAGAGAGTCAGGTTTCTCTTGAGATCTAAGGAGCATTGGACCACACACACCCTACTCTAATGAAGGAAAAACTGTTTATTCTAACAAAGTATAAGAACAAAGCCAATTGGTGAGAAAGGTGTGAATAAGGCAAGGTTATGGCAAGCAAAGGCAACCACAGGAACATAAAGGGAAAACCATGCAAGCTTCTAACAGCACTCAGTTCCCTTATCTGGCTCTCCCTAAGCTGAGTATACCCATGATCCCTTATCCCAGGGCTGGATCTTCTCCCCTGTTGTCACCAATCCCCTTGGCTGGAAGGTTGAAGGAAAACAGTGTCCTTTGGGGAGAAAGGCTTATATACCTTTTCGTAGCCTGGAGATGAAATCTGTTTGCAATTTCCCCTTCTAGATATGACTGGGTACAGACAGGAACTTCCCCACCCCCAGCCCCCTTTTGGAAAAACTGGACTGGCTAGTTTCTTTTGCAGCCCCATTGAGAAGTGCTTGGATGTGATTAGCACCCATTGTCCTACACTGATCTGCCCCTCAGAAAACATAATGATCCATTAAACAAGTCATGACCATTCAGGACTACAGCCAAACATGTAGTTTGTCCACTCCCTCCCCCTGTCTGGTGACAGATTCACACAGGTGGCTCACAGTGTGATGTCCAGGGAGGGAGGGCAGTCATAGCAGTGGCGGGGCAGTCAATCAGGCAGAGTTCCACACACAGGAGTCAGTCATCAAGTGTTGTTCCAAAACTGGGTCACAGCAGTAGTGGAGCTGGTGTTGGGAAACCCTCTCTCTCCGCATACACCGCCCATGCAAACATCCCTCTCTGGTAATTTTTCCACCTGCATACGTCCATCCATCAAGAAGTTCTAGTCACCATGATCCCTGCTTCCCAGAGCGAGCTGAACCCAGGTCCAGATTTTGTACAGGACAGCCATCTCTGCTGCAGTAGGCTCCACGATGAGGTAGGGACCTCCAGCTGGGGCCAAGAGTAACCACAGTTCACACAAGCAATCCTAGCATTTGTCCTGCTGTCTCCAGTAATCCCTGGCATGAATCAGAATGGTTGCAAAGATGATACCCCCCCACCTCCCTCCAAAAGGCACAGGCAGAATTCCAGGAGGCTACAAATCTCCTGCAAAGCAATGCTCTCACTCTCCTGCCACAGTAGCAGAATTCCCACTGGAGGTCCATTCCCAATGGGCCGCAAAACATGGAACCCCAACTTGCTCACCCTCTGCTGGCAATCATAGCTGCACACACAATGTCACAGGAGCAACAAGCTTCACAACAGAACATCATAATCATCACGCATGGAGAAGGGATCCACCAACAGCAGTTGTACATCATCTCTAAGCCACAGTTTACCTAAGGTCACAGTTGCACAGACACTCCAAACTGCTGTACCTGCCCCACCACACGATGGGGGCTAGGGAACCAGGATATGTCCAACAGGTAATGAAAATAGCAAGCACTGACTGCCCCATGAGAATGAGAGGCCAATATAAACTGAACAGGGCACCTGCAACCAGATGCAGTGGAGCCCCAAGGCCACCAGATAATGGAAGACCAGAACCGCATGCAGAAATGCTGGCAGGTCTCTCCCCAGTGATCTTATCACAGATGGTAACCTTGGGCTCTCAGTGATAAGGAGATACCTGGCCATGTTGGGGGGGGGGTGGCCTACAGCCACAGGGATGGCATCAGACCCCATCCCTGGCTGAGGGGGTAAAAAACCCAGGGGCAACACATTTCTCCTGGATGTTTGCTGTTACATCCTGAACTTTCTGTGTGTCTAAATCACTCACCCAGATCTTAAACATCCGGATCCTTGAACTTCTGCGTAAAACTTCTCCCAGAACGTTCGTGTGTAAAATGTTCTCCTGGTAAACTGCTTTTCTCCAGGCAGCTATGGTCACTTGGTTAAGTTGGTTTCCATGGGAGCCTGTTACATCTACAGCTGTGGCTACTTTAGGCTGTCTCAGGGCAGTGTTTGTGTGAAGAATGCATCCAGGAACTGCCTCAGGCAGTGTGTGTGTGAAACATGCATCCAGAACTTACTTGTGGACTTGTAAACCCGGAAGATAGAAAAATCCAGAACTTTAACATGTGTGTAAAAATGCCCACTGTAAAGGGAGATGGGGCAGTGGAAGAAAATGTCCAGCTCCTCGTGAATTGGCTCTGTGAACCTGGCACGGCCAGACAGGAAGTTGTTATTGTGGAACGACCTGTATCCATTCAAGTCCTTTGCCTGCTGATGGCACTGGGGCATGTCCCTATTGTACCCCAGCTGCGCAATCCCCTTAGAAGTGTCTTGCTATTTTAGAGAGCGTCTCACAGGTTTCTCCTTCATTTTGTCCTCCCTCCACAGACAGATGAAGGTTCTGGTCTCTTCCTGTGCCCAGGGCATGCCCTTCAGTGCAGGGCCTGTGAGCATGCACGGCTGTGGTCAGTGAGGGGGATGGTCTCCTAGTCGGGATGTGGAGGGGCGGCCAGTTCGTGAGCAGCCGCTGTGCTGCTCTGACCATCGTGGCACTGTTTCTCCATAATGCCAGTGGATCTGTCTTTTGTGTGGGTGTGCAGCCCGGTTCACATAGGCTAGGGATGCATGTGAGGCCCTCTCCATGCATGGATTTGCCTGCCCCTGCACAGAGCAACCCACCTTTTTCTCTGCTGCTCCATGAGTGACCATGGGTGGGTGGTGCATGTGTCATGGGAGCCGACTGAGAGGAGATATGATAGAGGTCTATAAAATCATGAGTGGTGTGGAACTAATAAACAAGGAGCAATTATTTACCCTCTCAGCTAGTATTAGAACTAGAGGACACTCCATGAAACTCCTCGGTGGCAAGTTTAAAACAAATAAAAGAAAATATTTTTTTCACTCAGTGTATAATTGGGTTGTGGAATCTACTGCCGGAGGCTGTGGTAAGGGCCAGTACTATCGATGAGTTTAAAAGAGGTTTGGACAAGTTTCTGGAAGATAGGTCCATTAGCAGTTATTAGCCAGACAGGATCAGGGAACTTCACGGGAGCTGGGGGAAAACAACAGGGAATGGATCCCCCATTGTGACCTGTTGGGTGCTTCTCCCAAGCCACCATGGTTGGCCACTGTTGGAGACAGGATGCTGGGCTAGATAGGCCATTGGTCTGCGCCAGTATAGCACTTCTTATGTTCTTATGCACCCCCACTCCACAGCACCTCCAGATGGGCATTTGGATGCATGTAGAATGGGTTGACCTGCATGGTACCGTCTCATCCAAAACCAGTCAGAGTTATCTCTCTGTTTTAATCTGAGAAGACTGGGTGGCTCTATGCAGTACAGTGAATCACAGGGAAAATCAACTCCATCATATGACTGCAATGTTATCACAAGGTAGAACAAAATGTCATGTTGTTCCATTTTTATGCTGCTGCTCTCTGGACTCTGACTAATGTGGGAAGCTCATCGGGTGACAGCATAAACAGGTGAAAGCCTTGAGCTTTTCCAGCAAAGCAAAACTCTCTGCTGGTGAAATGGACCAGACAATCCTCACTTGTGGTGAAACTGACCAGGAAATATTTCCTCTTGATGCTGCAAAGCAAAGGAATCCTCCCCTCTGGGGAAATTGGCTAGAAAGCTTCCCCTGCCCCCTCCCCCCCCCCCATCCATGGTGATGTGTGTGTTGGCCTTCCCGGTGTGCTCCCCCCTTCCTTCTTTTCCTGTTCGGGTGTGTTTGCGCCTAGGCGTGTGTTTTGTAAGCAAAGGATTCCACTCCTCTGGGGAAATTGGCTAGAAAGCTTCAAACCCCCCCCCCCCCCCCCCCATCGGTGGTGAAAATGACCAGACAAAGCTTGATGCTGGTGAAATTGACAAGCACAAAGCCTCATACTGAGACTGACAAGCCTGGTGAATAGACAATTCAGTAGTGTGTTTTTGACTGCCCTGTGCAGGACTGCTGAGGAGTTCCCTGCATTTATTCCAGTTGGCAAACCTCTGCAAACCCATATTTCCTCCACGGCTAGCTCCTGGTTTGTATGACCAAACAGGCTTTGTTCCCAAGATAGGCAGCTGGAACCATGGCAAGTGTTCCATTTAATGTAGAGTCTCCCAATAGCATTCATTCCTGAAGATCTCATTACACTGGATCACACATAACCCCAACAGTTGGTCATTGTGCAACCTGTTATCATGATACCTCTGAAAGTAATTATTTGTTGCTGCTCCCCTTGATACGTATGTAGAAGATAAATTAAAAAAACAAATTCTTAACACTTGAAATATCTGTTCTGATGCCTTCCCGATAATGTGCCACATTCAAGATGGCCGCTGCCCATGGGAAGACTGTTGCTTTAATAGAGCAATGTTGCAAATATGAAGAACTCAGCAGAAAGAAACAGCAACACTTTGGGACAGAAATACAGGACTGCCTGTGGAAAGAAAATCTGCTGTGGGCTGTCGTCCAACTTTCAGCGTAGCTATGGGCTTGTGTGGCAGCTCTGGTGAGTTAGAGCCATAGTTGTTTTTTTCTCCTAATTTCCAATTAATGTTGAGATTTTGGCCTGCAGGGGAAGGTTGCTGAGATCAGGTGCAGTTTAAAATGAAGTTAGAGGATTTGAGAGAGAAATTGATTACCTGGCTGTTATTGATTGTGCCTCTCTCTGTCTTTTTGCTTTTTGCTTTGTATTTCTCTCCTTGTGCTGTGGTTCTGTATCCTCACTGGTAGTGCAATGGGAGCTTCAAGAACGAATGTCAGTCTTCACTTTTAGTCTTGCTGCTCACAACACACGCTGGCTAACTGCTAGTGATCTCTATGATTCCTCCTGGTCCATGGAATGGACTCATGTGGATCTGTTATTAGGGAAAGGTATTCCATTTCTTACACACTGGCTAGGATTAAGGAATGGATCCTTCATATACATCAGGGGTTGGGGAACCTTTTTCCTCCCAGGGACCACTTTGACAATTAGTACAAGCTGCAAGAGCCACATAGAAGTTGAGAGCAAGTGCTTAAAAGGTGCACTCAGGAAGAGGAGGGTCCAGATCATGGATCTGTATTCTGTCCCATGTGCTCTGCTCATTTACCCTGACCTGAGCTCACACTTTCTGTGCTTTGGAATTGGATTCAGGGCCAGATCCAGGAACTGTAAAGAGGTCAAATGAAAACTAGCCAATGGCCACATTTGGTCCCTGCGCCTGAGGTTTCCCACCCCTGATGTAGCGTACCATAGCCTCACAGGTGCAAAACAGAAATCCAGTCCTGGACTGTCTACCTCATAGTAACCTTGAAAGAGTTATGCCCACCTAAAATGCTGGATACGCTGTCTTTTTAACTGAGTCACACAATACATCACAGAACTGAACATTACTTGCCAACTTAAACTGTTAGTTTTGACCTACAGATCTGGAGAAAGGTCAGGGGCGGAGATTGGGAAGCACTGATTTGCCTGGCATGACCATTCAAATTCTCCCAGGAAACGGAGAAATGAAACTGCAGCCATGGACTCTGAAAAGAATAACATGCAGACAAATTACAGAGCTTTTCTTAATGCTGCCATGCTACACAAATTATAGGCTTACATTTAATTATATACTGTATAATGAGTGTGAATAAAGAAATATGTAGTAATTGATGCCATATTTTATAAATATTCTGTTTGAGAAACTGAAAATGTTTTCAACAGAAATACTTTAGCATAATGATTATAAAGTCTTGGAATAGGAGTGAGCTGTTCTCTGAAGCTGGGTTTACATAACATAACTAGAATTAATTGCCCTAGCACGCAGGCCGGATACTTGCACATTCCAGTTAAGTATGTATTTTCCAGCTTGTCAATTCCAGCACATTCCACCCTGTGCAGTTACACAGCACATAAAGCCACACACACATCTGGGCAAGGAGAAGGTAAGCAATGGCAGTGCTGTGCTTTGGAAGTGGTTTGAGACATCAGCTGCCTACCCATCTGTTAACTGGATATTCAAGTGCTAATGTGGCTCTTCTGAATGTATCCATGAGGGTGGTGAGCAGCTAAGTGCAAATTACTACCCTGCTAATAGTGGATGGTGCAGGATTATGCATAAGGTTGTGTGGGTGTAAGTCACATCAGAGTCAAGAAGCACTAAGACAATGGGTGTTTTTACACACACATTTCTCCTGCATGTTTGCTGTTACATCCTGAACTTTCTGTGTGTCTAAACCACTCACCCAGATCTTAAATATCTGGTTCTTTGAACTTCTGCATAGAACTTCTCCCAGACCATTGTGTGTAAAAAGTTCTCCTGGTAAACTGCTTTTCTCCAAGCAGCTGTACTCACTTGGTTTTCATGGCAGCCTGTCAGGTCTACAACTGCAGCTACTTTAGGCTGACTCAGTGCAGTGTTTGTGTGAAGAATGCATCCAGGAACTGCCTCAGGACAGTGTGTGTGAGAGAAAAATGCATCTGGAACTTACTTGTGGATTTGTAAACCCAGAAGATTGAAAAATCCGGAACTTTAATGTGTGTGTAAAAACGCCCATTGTGTCAGGACCCACAGCACAGGGGGGATTATCTAACATGGTACATGGGGGTGGGGAGATGCTTCAGAGCCTGACTTGCTTACAGGAGGATTGGAGTGCCCAACCTATTAGCCACTGTGAGCCAGATCACCTCCCAGCAATTTGCTGGTGAGTTGGATTGTACAAAAATTTCCTTAAGATACAGTATAAAATATCTTACATAAAATGCAATATCATTTTAAAGCTGTACGCTGGATTGAACCATCCTGTAGGCCAGATCCATCCTGTGGGCTGCTAGGTAGACAGTCCTGGTCCATAGGCTCACTACTTAGTTTTACACAAGCAGTGTACTGTAGCTTACCCAGTGCAAGACAGGAATCCAGTCCTGGACTACATAGTAACCTCGAAACGATTGTGTATACTTGAACTGCTGTTAGGGATGGGCGAACACGGTTCGGCAGTTCAGAGTTCGGCCCGAACTCGGCCTGTTCGGATGACCGAACTCGAACCCGAACCCAAACATACCGAACAAACCGAACACCGAAAAGGCCGAACAATTCGGTCAGTTCGGATCGCGTTCGGATGAGTTCAGGTGGCAAAAAAAGGTTCACTGGAAGGTCAAACATTACAGGGAGGTGTCAGTCACTGAGAAGCAGACTTCCAGGCACCAGGGGTGGAGAGGCTTGCAAGAAACGAAACTAATTATCTGCCTCCCCCCTTCCCAACACCTTCTGAGCTAGTCACTGTTCCTGAACAGCAGGCGTTGAGTAGGATTTTTAGATTGCTTTAAGTTTCATTTCAGTTTTGTAATGAAATGAAACTTAAACCATAAACTGAAACCTTGTGTTATGCACTGTACAGACTCATTGAGTATGTAATGTATGTATTTCACTACAGAGTCCTCTTCTGTTTGTGATTCCCCCCCATCCCATATATATGGGATGTATATATATCCATATATATATATCCATATATATGGATATTTGGATATATATATATCCATAAATATATGTATATATAAAAATATCTCTCTCTCCCTCTCTCTCTCTCTATATATATATATATATTTAGATAGATAGATAGATAGATAGATAGATAGATAGATAGATAGATAGAAGAGAGTTGTAGGAGTTAGCTTAGCGATAGAGATAGCATTAGTGATTTAGTTTTAGTGTTTGTAGGAGTAGGTCTGTGTACTTATTAGATAATCCATTTAGATTATAGCATTTAGAATAGTTAATAGCAGTTAGATTTAGTGTAGATAAATATATATAATATTAGATACAAAAAATAAATTTTAAAAACCCATATAAAAACCAAAAAACCAAATAAAAAAACAAAAGAAAACCATATAAAACCCAATAAAAAACCAAAAAACCATATAAAAACCCCAAAAAACCCCATAACAACACTTCCCGAACGGCCGAACGGCCGAACGGAACAGCCGAACGGCCTAACCGAACGGCCTATTCGGACGACCAAACCGAACAGCTGAACCCGAACTCAGCGAACTAGCCCAACTGCCGAACCGAATGGCCGAACCGAACGCAGCCGAACCGAACGGACGAACCGAACGGACGAACCGAACGCAGCTGAACCGAATGGATGAACCCGAACCGCGATCTGTTCGCCCATCCCTAACTGCTGTATATGCGAAGTCTTATTAGCTGACTCAACCAATGAAAGTCCATTTTCTTGCCTATCCTTTTCATTTAAAGGGTGCTTTTACACAGATAGCACCCATGCCTCTGCTCCATCTCACACCCGGGCAGGCTGTCCAATTAAAGACAGTCTTCCAGATGTGAAGGCAGAACAGAGGCAGAGCAGGTGCTGCCTGCTCTGCTCAAGCCCACTAGCAATGCTCCGGGACATCCCAGAGCACTGCCAGTGGAGTGGGCCGCCCAAACCTGGGTCACTGACTGGAGGAAGTGCAGGGTCAGTCTACTCAGTGGATGGCTGCTGACAGGGCCAGCCCCAGGCATGTGCCACATGTGCAGCTGCACATGGCCCCACAGGCAACTGGGACCCCACGCTTCCCTGGCTGGGAGGCAGGCTGCAGTCAGCTTCTGGACAATAAGTTCTTCTACCTCCCTTCCCTGGCTCTGGTCCTCATCCCTCACCTGCCTCTGCCTCCTAATAGTGCTGCAGTAGCAGCAGCACCCAATAGAACAAGGAGATAAGCTGTTTGTTTACAAACAACTCCCCCCCATATGAGTGATCAGAAGGTTGTTGCCTTGTAAAGAAGGTTCTTCGAGATAGGTCCCAACATTCTCACAACTGGGTTGTGCAAGTTCAGAATGACAGTTCTTTCCAACCCTTTCTAGGAATATAAGAAAATTCCATGCAGGGCTGGAAAGGTGGGTGTTGTGAGAATGTTAGAAGCCATCTCGAAGAACCTTGTTTACAAGGCAGCATACTTCTGTTCTTCGAGTGGCTCCTCACAGGCCATTTTTACATGGCTCTGCTGGGTGGTGGGTTCTTGGGCATGCCGGTACATGGGCGGGGCGTGCACATGGCCACACACCCATCCCCACTCACCCACTCACTCATCCGCAGCCATGGAGTAACCGCTGTTTTCCCCGCTTGCTCCGTGCATGGGGACGAGTGAAGGGTGAGTGGGGATGCGTGTTAGGCGGGCATGTGAACGCACCCCCACTCACCATGGGCACATGTGCCATGTCATTCACATGGGTCTCCCCCACCCATGAACCTGCAGAAATCTGCGTGTTCATGGCTGGGAGAGGCCCGTGTAAAAAGGGCCACATTTTCACAACTGTCTTACTTAAACTACCTTAGGTAGGAATTTAGGATTTAAAGCAATATCTATTCTATCTTGGAACATCTCCAAATATGGTTCTGAGATTATTATGGCTATTATTTTACTAACTCTTCTTAATGTTATTGCTAACAGGAATACTGTCTCTAAACCCCCACCCCATAACCAGTTCATTTGTCACCCACATATAATCAATTCTCGCTGAACCAGGGGTGCAAATGAACTGGTTATGGGGTGGGGGTTTAGAGACAGTATTCCTGTTAGCAATAACTTCATTAAGAAGAGTTAGTAAAATAATCATAACAAGCTCAGAACCTTATTTGGAGATGTTCCAAGATAGAATAGATATTGCTTTAAATCCTAAATTCCTACCTAAGGTATTGATTATATAGGGGGCAGGGCCACAAATGAACTGGTTATGGGGTGGGGGTTTAGAGACAGTATTCCTGTTAGCAATAACTTCATTAAGAAGAGTTAGTAAAATAATAGCCATAATAATCTCAGAACCATATTTGGAGATGTTCCAAGATAGAATAGATATTGCTTTAAATCCTAAATTCCTACCTAAGGTATTGATTATATAGGGGGCAGGGCCACAAATGAACTGGTTATGGGGTAAGGGCAGTGTGAATGGATTATGGAGGCACAACTGAACTGGTTATACATATGTCTCTTTTCATGGCATAATGCGTTTAATAGGCTGGCTGAATTTTGGGTTTCTTGTGTGTTTGATAGTAGTGCCTCTGGACTGGTCACACTGTGTGCATGCACAAGGCACAGGCAACACCAAGAAACAACTGCCCCTGGAGGCCAGGCTGGCTAAGCTCACTCCCTCTTCCCCCATTAAGGCAGTCAATCTCACCTGGCTGACCCTGCAGAAGTGGTCGTAGATGCTCGGCTGGGGAGGGGAAGCACTGGGAGGCCATGCTTGTCTATGGCTGCTTGGCTGAGCACCAGGTAAGACAGCCAAGAGGTGCCAAATGGGGAGGCTATTCTTCTCCATGGATGCTTGGAGGGATGGAGAATGGGAATCCTTCCTGTCCAGAGGCAGTAAATCTTATGTAAATGTACATATTTGCATCGTTAGATGGGGCCTAATTATGCAAATTAGGTCTCACACCAAGACTTTGCACATCGTCTTACAAACCCTGGGGCCGATCTGGCTGTTGCAGTTCTGTTCCTGGCCAGGGGTTGCCCTGAACAATACCATAGAACTGTGGGAGGCAGCTTAGAGCAGTGGCCAATCCACCCACAACTCTATGGTGTGAGGGAGGAGGACACCGCATGCGTGGACCATGTGCCATGGCAGCACTGGTACTGCTGCAAGTGGAGAGATGCAGGGGTGCATCCCCGGACTTACTCCAGGGTTGAGTGAGCACCCCACACCCGTCTAAAGATATCCAAAGAAACAGACCAGTACTGCCTGAAGTTAAGACCTCTAAACCTGATATGTATCAGCATCACCTACGTTCCTGTGGATAAAACCTGGTTATTCAGGTTTGGAGAACATGAAGCTCATACAGAAGCACACCATTCCATATGCTAGGGCTGTTGCAGGTCCATGGGGCCATTATCTGTAGATACTGGAAACAGGAACTTTAGAGTTGTAGATTTCAAATTCAGAAGAAACCATTGGGATTACCTAGTCTGACCTGTGAGAGAGCACAGTTTACACAGCACAGGGATGGCCACCTTGCCTTAGTCAGGGCCAGTTTAACCCATAGGCTAATAAGGTCCTCATATTTTTAGGCGCTCATTTTCTTATATATATTTCTTTTTTTTCTTTTTTTTTTCAATCTGTCCCAGACCCAGTGGGTCCCTGTCAGTTGCCACATGCACACACACACACACACACACACACCAAGTGGACTTGCTGTGACCTGAAGCAGCATCTGCCCTGCACAACGCTTGAGAAATCAAAGCTTTGTGTGACTGCACATGCGCTGGCATGGAGCCAGCCACAGCTGTGTGTGGAGCACATGAGTACCTGTGCAGTCCAGAGTGCCACAGTTACTACACTTCAGCAGCTGAAGCTGAGAAGTGGAGAGCAACTTGAGGCCAGAGAAACCAAGCAGAGCCCTGAGCTGCAGACTGGGAACAACACGGGCCTGGGCCCCAAGCCTCCTTTTGTCACCATGCGCTACAGCTGGGGTTGGGCCGGGGGGAGTGACTTATGAGGTCAGAGTGGGCCATGGTCCCACAGAGGTCGGAGGGGAGGAAGTTGAAGGGTCCCCAGTCTCGCCCTACAGGCTGCAGCAGCTGAGGGGGAGTAGACACAGGCAGAACAACTCCAGACTGGGAGTGGAACCACTTGGATGTGCCCCAAGCCAGCCAGAGTGCCCTCCTGCTCCCTTCCTAGTAGAGTGATTTCCTCAGTCCCACCCTCCAATCCAGGGACCTGGCCAGGTCTCAGAAGCAGAGAGAGGAGGAGGAGCACAGGTAGTGGTGCAGTGAAGCAAGCAGAGCCTCAACCTGCCCTGCAGCCCTAGAGGAGGAGGAAGATAAAAACCAGTGGTGGTCAGCAGGTGAGCCTGAGATTCCTGCTGCGTGTTCTGCACTGCCGTGCTCACCAGGATCGGCGAGTATGTGTGCCACTCACAATCAACAGTTGAAGCAAGTGTCTGGCTCAACTTTGCTTAATTTGTTCAGTGAAGTTAAAATTTGTTTGATTTCTTTAGTTGGCCTTCACTGCCTAATTTAGTTCACTTCAGTTTCAACCAATAAGTAAAGTAAACCAATTAAATAAAGCCAACTTGAATTAACCTATGTCAAGTTCTGTTTAATTTGCTTCAGTTGCCTGTTTAACAAAGTCTGTGACCATGACCCACAAACCATTTCCTTCAGAGTAGTCCCTCAATCCCACACTAGTTTCTCCTGCGAGATACAGATGAACCATCTTTTCAGTTAAGTTGTTTCAAGTGTATTTTTA
Organism: Sphenodon punctatus; assembly: GCA_003113815.1. Lineage (NCBI taxonomy): Eukaryota > Metazoa > Chordata > Lepidosauria > Sphenodontia > Sphenodontidae > Sphenodon > Sphenodon punctatus. Next base: position 53,430 of record QEPC01006410.1, read on the forward strand.
ATGAGTTAATTAAATGAAACAGGGCCCAACTGTGGGCATGGCTCAGCTGTCTCTGACTTCTCTTTATGGGCTTGGTCAGTGAGTCGCCTCATTATTTTCCATCCACCCATATTGTCTCCTTTCTAATTTAGGGGGTGGGGGTGGATTGGTGGAAAGGTTTCTTTGCTATATATAAATGCTTATAATAATAATAATAATTAATAATAAATAAGTTAGCTAGTGTGTATTTTGAAACATTTCAACTTCTACCAGTAGGGTTTTTTGCATGTTTTCCATTGAATACTAGGCTTAAGATATTAATTTGTTTTAATCCGTTTTAGTGTTTTCAGTTCTGGCAAGAGTGCCTATTCTGGAGTTTTTGATTTTGACCCATCAGTCAGTGGGTAGACACTTATTAATTTCAGAAAGTGCTGGAACATACAGAAATGTAGGATAAATATGCCTGCCCTGGAAGGGAGAATTTTAGAAAGCTTTTGGATTCTTGAAGCCTTCTCAACCAGGCAGATGCGGGCCTAAAGAACTGGTAACTATGACACTGAGTCAGACAGATAGATAGAAAACATAGCTTTTTCTTTAAGGTTTTGACTTAGACAAGGTATGATGTTCTTTGAATATCTTTTGTATTACATTGTTCATATTTGTAACTTAATGAGTTTTCCTTTTTTGTACTAACTGAAACCTTATTTGAATTTAAGTAAATTGATATGTTTTTAATATATTTTTTTGTCTTGAGTCCTCCTTTAAAAATATAGTCATTACATATACGTACTAAGGAGGGTTTACTCTTACCCATATAGTAGGTGTGATCTCAGTTTAACCCTCAGATTGGAAACTAGTACCCTATATTCAGGTCAGATTATGTCTGGTTTGAACCACTAAGTACTTTTTCCTTTTTTGGGAAACTGAGGCATCTGCAACTGTTTGGCACCCAACGTGGGGCCTCAAGACATTAAAGAATTAAAGTAATTTTAAGTACATGTGTGCATTTACAAAACCATTAGCTATTTCAAATTTGTTCTCTTGGTCTACCCAAGATGAGTTAAGCTTAACAATAAGTTATTTTGTTAAATAACTAAAAAAGGATTTTTGTGTAATTAAGTATATCATGGCTATTCAATTGAATTGAGCTTGTTTCACACAATGGGTTGCAAGTTTGCAGAATATTACAGTGGGAGATGTACAGGATTATTGTTTAGAAATGAGAAATGGAGAATGGGGTTTAGGTTTTAGATATCTGATAGTTTCGTTTGATGCAGATGATAATGCAGTAATAGAAGCTATGAGGCTGAGAAATATAATGTTTGATCCAATGACAATGTCTTTATTACTCATTAATAGGCAAAATTTAAACCTGATGGAAGGGCAGATTGTGGAAATAACTAGAAGCATCAGGAGGAATGGGCCTGTTTCTGTGGCAAACGCTGATTATTAGTGGTGGGACCCCGGGCCCATTACCGGCTACCGGATTTACCGGTTACCGGTTCTAGGAAAACCGGATTCCCGGATTAAATCCGGTATGCCGGTACCGGATTTATTTCATTGGTTTCAATGGGGCGCTGTGTCCCCATTGAAACCAATGAAATATCCCTCCCCCTCCCCCTCCCAGGCTGCGCGGGTGGAAGGGGGGACACCCCCCACCCACCCTGCCCAGCCTGGCTTTTTGTTTAAAAAAAGAACAGAGTAAGACAGACCCGGAGGCGAAGGCGAAGGCGAGCCCACCCCCCAGCACCAGCGGCCGCGGCGTCCCCGCAGCCGCCGGTAAGTATGACTCGATCCCTTGGGGGGGGTGTTTAACACCCCCACCCCCCCAGGGATCACCCCTACAGCACGCTTGCCGCTTACCTTTGGGAGCTCCGGCGGCGGCGGGCGGTCCGGCGGCCTCAGCGCCGGCTGTGACTGCCGGCGTCAGGACGCTGTAGGCCTTCCGGGGAACTTCCGGGAACAGGGATATGATTTAAGAAAAGGATCCCAGTTTCCACATAGAGATTTTGAAAGTGACCAAGGTTCTAAGCAAGTCTTCCAGAAAGGAACATTTAGAGGAAACAAGCATGGATTTGGCAAATCGTATAGGGGTAACTATCAGTCACAAAGACATTTTGACCAGTATCCCTCCTCCTTTATCAAAAGTCACAGAATCTTCTCCCATGACTCGGGATGGAAAGCAACAGACAGACACAGATTAATGATTTCCCTCTTGTCAAGTTACATGTTGCAAATGAGCCTGGGGCTGAGTTGTCCTGCATAAAATCTATCAAATTATAAAGCTGAAAGTCACTGTGTTATAAAATCTTGGTTTTGGGAGGAAAAGTTAGTTACTTTAATTAGTCTACCCATCAAAATTGCAGATAGATGTTTAGAAATTAATTTTGCTGTGTTTTATCATCTTGATCAAAAAGTAATAATTGCACATAAAGGGTATTTTCACACGTTACGAGAACACAGTCAACCACAGTCAATTCCTTGTGGTGGTTGTGACCGCGTAACATCTGATGGGGGGAATGGATGTTCACCATGGTCAATCGCGATGGAGAATCACATTCACCACGCAATCGGCTGAACCGGCGGGGTCGACAGTGATCGCGTGGTGAAGGCGATTCCTCGCCATAATGAACCAAGCCCCTGGCACGTCTGTTAGGCCATGACGCGGTGGCCCCGGCGGGGGATCAACAGATTGGTTCCGTGACGGGGTCAATTGGCCCCGTCACGTCTGAAAATACCCAAAGACGTGAAAGATTTATATCCCTTATGTGAAATTAATACAATAGGAACCAAAAAAAAATTATAGGAATGATCAGATTAGTAAGCATGTTGCACTAGGTTAAGGGATGTTCTATACTCTCTTAAACCATTTTTTCAGCAATATGACAATCAGATTGGAACTATAAAAATAACACCTCATGATTTATCTGTACATACTCTCCCAAAATCTCAGAAACAATATCCTATTTAAAAAGCAGCAATTGATGATATACAACAAGTAATTGATGACTTACTTAGACAAGGTGCATTAGTTAAACAATATAGTACTATGAATACTCCCCTATACCCAGTTCCTAAATCTAGTGGGAAACGGCGTATGGTTTTGGATTATCGTGCTATAAATAAAGTGACACCTTCTATAATTGCTACTCAGCTGGCATTTGGGGAAATTTAGAAAGACACAAGTATAAAACCACATTGGATTTATCCAATGGCTTTTGGGCACACCCCATTAGAGAAGATAGATATTTTACTGCTTTTACTTGACAGAGAATTCAGTTCTGTTGGACACGCTTGCCACAGGGCTATGTCAACAGTCCAGCTTTATTTTCAGCTGATGTGATACAATTATTGAAGGATATTCCTGGAGTATTTTCTTATATTGATGACATTTACTTTTCAGACTCTGATTTTGATGAGCATTTAGCTAAATTACAGAAAGTTGTTACTATTCTGGGAGAAGCAGGATATATTATTAATTTGCAGACGTCGCAAATTTGTAGAAATACAGTGAAGTTTCTAGGATTTCAGCTTACAGATACTGGCAGGGAACTCACACATGAGTTTAAAGAGAAACGTTTGATTTTACAAGTCTTCAAGACTTTAAAAGAATTACAGTCAGTTTTAGGTTTTTTTTAATGTTGCTAGAATTTTGATCCCTGACTATGCTCAGAGAACCAAGATCCTTTATAACCTAATTCCATTTCCAAATAAAGGACACTTTTGGACAGAAGAGGTTCAGCAAACTCTGGATGAGTTAATATCCTTGATTAACCAGGCTACAGAGTTACATACTAGAAACAGTGTAGTTTCCTTGGATTTCCAAGTAAATGCCTCACCAATGGGAGGTGTGGCATCCAATTTTAATTCAGGAGATGGAATACCTCTGCAATATATTTCATGTCTTTACAAATGCAGAACAGATTTTTTTACCAATTGAAAGATTGTTATGTATGTACAATATCGCAATCTTAAAAGGAAAGATCTTGCACAAGGCCAAAAAATAATTGTTAAAACTCAAATTGCTTCTTTGAGACATGCTAAAAAGGGCTCTATTCCTAATGCTAAGGCTCTTCACAGCCATTGGGCACAATGGATGTCTCATTTTGAAAATCCTCAAATTGAGTTTGAATATGTGGAGCTAAGTGGAAATATTGATCATTTGCCTGCTTTTTCTATTGAACATATGTCTTTTAAGAATAAAAACCCAGAAAAATCCCTCCATGAATATCGTCAGGTTATGTACACTGATTGATCTGCCATAACTTGTAAACAAGGTAAATACATGTGGAAGGCAGGTTGCGCTGTGGCAATAGGGACATATGATGAGCAAGGAAAATATCATATGTCTGACAGTATTAAAATGCCTTTAGGAAATAATACTGCTCAATATGCCAAGTTGATGGCAGTGCATAAAGCAATTGAAATTTCTGATCCTTGCAAACCCACTTTAATTTGTACTGATTCCTACTATTTGGCTAGAGGAATCAATAAAGAATTGCCAGTGTGGCAATTTGATGGATTTTTGGATAACAAACGAAAGCCATAGAAACAAGGTCATAAATGGCAAAAAAATAGCCAATCTTTTGAAAGAAAAGACATTAATATCTGTTATACACGTGTCAGCACATTCTAAACAAGGAATACATGCTAATGAGGTTGCAGCTCGTCTGCATACGCTCCCAATATCCTCGGCTGTCATCGCTTGAGGACACCACGACTCTCCTGGGGCTGGCCTTCCTGCCACCCCAAGCTCCACCGACCAGCGGGCCAAGAACTGGTGAGGTTGCAGCTCGTCTGCATACGCTCCCAGCATCCTCGGCTGTCATCGCTCGAGGACACCACGACTCTCCTGGGGCTTGGCCTTCCTGCCGCCCCAAGCTCCACCGACCAGCGGGCCGAAAAGCGCGCGCCTAAAGGCGCGCGCCTTACAGGTACTTTTCTCCATTTCTTTTCTACTGTACTTCCCCCTCCTATCTTACTCACTAACATGTCTGCCCTATTTTCTCGCCTTTTCTTTCCCTCCTCTCCTTCTCCTCTTCCTGTCCATCTTTTTCTTCCTCTACTTTTCTCCTCCCAGCTTCTTCCTCCCCCCAACCGATCACCACTCTCTAACCTCCCCCATACATCCTTTGCTCCCTTGGCTACTTTCTCTCATTGCTCCCCTTCCACTCCTGTCTCTAGCCTTCCTCGATGCTCCCCTTCTCCCAATCTTATCCCTATTCCTCCTGTCTCTAGCCTACCACGACGCTCCCCTTCTCCCAATCTTATCCCTATTCCTTGCCTCCCCCCTCATCAACTACCATTTTTCTGCTCCCTCTGGAACTGTCGCTCATCTATCAGTAAAGCTCCCTATATCCATGATCTTTTCCTCTCTCGCTCCCTCCAGCTCCTTGCCCTTACTGAAACTTGGATCACTCCCTCGGACTCTGTCACGCCTGCTACCCTCTCCTGTGGGGGTCTCTCCTTCTCTCACCAACCCCGCCCTGAAGGACGGGGTGGTGGGGTGGGCCTCCTTCTTGCTAAATCCTGTCAGTTCCAACCAATTTCTCCTCCCCCCTCTCTCTCCTTCCATACCTTTGAGGCTCACTCCGTGCGCCTCTACTCCCCCCTCCATCTACGTGTTGCTGTCATCTACCGTCCCCCTGGTCCTCTCTCTTCCTTTCTTTCTGACTTTGAGTCCTGGCTCACTTTCTTCCTCTCTGTTGATATCCCCACTCTCATCCTTGGTGACTTCAACATTCATGTTGATGACCCATCTCAGCCCTCAGTCTCTCGCTTCCTCTCCCTAGCCTCCTCCTTCAACCTCCACCTTTGGACCAACTCCCCCACCCATACTAATGGCCATTCTCTTGATCTTGTCCTCTCTAGAAACTGCTCTGTCGCTGATCTCTCCTTCGATCCTCATCCTATATCAGACCACTTCCTTGCCTCTTTCAACATTTCCCACTGTCCCCCCTCCTCTTCCCCTTCTCTACGCCCCTTCCGTGACCTTCAAGCTATTGATCCCCTGGACTTTGCCTCCTCTCTCTCTCCCCTTCTTCCTACAGTCTTCTCTTCCTCCTCCCCTGACTCCGCTGTCTCTGCTCTCAACGCCTCTCTCTCCTCCACACTTGACTCCCATGCCCCTCTCTCTTCCCGCCCTGCCTTCTCCCACAACCCCCGTCCTTGGCTCACCCCTAGTATCCGCCACCTCCGTTCTTGCACTCGTGCTGCTGAACGACTCTGGCGCAAATCCCATTCTCACGCTGACTTCCTTCACTTCAAATTCTGTCTCTCCACCCTTACTTCTGCTATCTCCCTTGCTAGACAACACTACTATGCCTCCCGCATTGAGTCCTGTTCTCGGGACCCTCGCCGCCTGTTCTCTACCTTTGACTCCCTCCTCAAGCCTCCCTGTCCTCCCCCTCCTTCTTCCCTTTCTGCTCAGGATCTTGCCTCCTTCTTCACCTCCAAGATAGACAAGATCCGCCTCGACATCGCTTCCCACTCCTCTCTTCCCACTCCCACCCCTCTCCCTCCTCCCCCTCCTTCTCTCATGTCCTCCTTCTCCCCTGCCTCCCTTAAGGAAATCTCCTCTCTGCTCTCCTCCTCCAACCCTTCCACTTGCCCCCTTGATCCCATTCCTTCCCGCCTCCTCACCTCCATTACTCCCACTGTCGCCCCTTCCTTCCTGCACATCATCAACCTCTCCCTCTCTACTGGCTCTTTCCCTTCTGCCTTCAAACATGCCACAGTCTCTCCTATTCTCAAAAAGTCCACTCTTGACCCCTCTGACCCTTCTAGCTATCGTCCTGTCTCACTCCTTCCTTTTGCTTCCAAGCTGCTTGAACGTGTTGTCTACTCCCGCTGCCTTGACTTCCTATCCTCCAACTCCTCCCTTGACCCCCTCCAATCTGGCTTCCGCCCCCTTCATTCTACTGAAACTGCTCTCGCTAAGATCACCAACGATCTTCTGGTGGCTAAATCTAAACGTCTCTATTCCATTCTTGTCCTCCTTGATCTCTCTGCTGCCTTCGATACTGTTGACCACTCACTCTTGCTGGATTCCCTTCACTCCCTTGGCTTTTGTGGCTCTGTCCATAACTGGTTCTCCTCCTACCTCTCTGACCGCTCCTTTAATGTGTCTCTCTCCAACTCCACCTCCTCCTCCTTCCCCCTCTCAGTTGGTGTTCCTCAAGGCTCTGTTCTTGGCCCTCTCCTCTTCTCGATCTATACCTCATCCTTAGGCAAACTCATTGCCTCCCATGGCTTCCAATACCACCTCTATGCTGATGACACTCAACTCTATCTCTCTACTCCCTCTCTCTCTCCCTCTGTTCAAGCTCGTCTCATCAACTGTCTCTCTGACATCTCTACCTGGATGTCTCAACGTCAACTCAAACTCAACATGGCTAAAACTGAACTCCTTATCTTCCCCCCTCATCCTTCCTCTCCTTCCTCACTGTCAATAACTATTGATGGAGTCACCATCCTGCCTGTCCCCCAAGCCCGTAGCCTAGGCTTCATCTTTGACTCAGCCCTTTCTTTTAAACCCTACATTGACTCTGTTGCTAAATCCTGTCGCTTCTCCCTCCATAACATTGCTAAGATTCGCCCTTTTCTCTCTGTCTCGTCTGCCAAAACTCTTGTTCATGCTCTGGTCATCTCTCGCCTCGATTACTGTAACCTCCTTCTCACTGGCCTTCCCCGGTCTCACCTTTCTCCCCTCATCTCTGTCCAAAACTCTGCTGCCAGGGTCATCTACCTCGCCAGTCGCTTCGACCATGTGCAGCCCCTCCTCTCTTCGCTTCACTGGCTTCCCCTTCCTGAACGAATCCTGCACAAGCTCCTAGTCTTCACCTATAAAGCTCTTCACAACCTTGCTCCCCCCTACCTCTCTGCACTTATCGCCCTCCATACTCCAGCCCGTGCACTTCGCTCCTCCTCTGTCCCTTCTCTCACCCTTCCACGCCTTCCCTGCTCCCCTAAGCGCCTTCGTCCCTTCTCACTTGCTGCCCCCCATGCCTGGAACTCCCTCCCTGTCCACATCCGCCTTGCCCCCTCCCTTCATACCTTCAAATCTCTCCTTAAAACTCACCTCTTTCGCTCTGCTCTGTCTGACTCTTTATCCTGCTGAGCCACTATTCCTATACCTACGATCTGTTTACCCTTATCCTTGCCACATGGACCTGCCTGCTGTCATTCTCATCGTAACCAAGCCAAGTACGTGCACTTGAGACCTCGCATCTTCATGAATGTTAGACCCCTTGTCTCTCCCTCTGTTCCCCTTCCTATGTCTCTCCCCCAGCTCCTGTCGCTCAGATTGTAAGCCCTAGGGGCAGGGACCGTGTCTATTTTATTACTTTGTAAAGTGCCATGTACACTGCTGGCGCTATATAAATGTTTGTTAATAATAATAATAATAATAATAATAATGGAAATGCACTCGCAGATATGCTAGCCCAGGAAGCGATGAAAGGCTCCTCAATCTGTGTACTTACCTGAGCTCAAGTTAAGAAATACTTAGATAGGGAACTGGCTCAGTATCTAAATCCAGATTCTATTAACCCTAAGGGGTACCCCACTGCCTATGATTATACCTAGAGACTTGGAAGTGTGTTGTAACATTCTCTAACAGGGAGAAACGTGTAATACCCCCTGTTGATATGAGAATAAAATTGATACAAGAGGCTCATAGTGGTCTTGGACATGTTCACCAAGGTGTTAATACCACAATAGAATCATTACAGTGTTCTTATTGGTGATCTGGATTGCGAAAGCAAGGCCAAAAGAATTTGGCCCAGTGTGAACCTTGCTTAAGGACAAATCCTGGTCCTGTAACTAGACCACTTTATTTACAAAATCCTAAGCCTCTGTCTCCTTTTGAAAAGGTGTATATGGATTATATTGGCCCTCTGCCACCTTCCCATGGGTATAATCATTGTTTGGTTTTAGTTGATGCTTGTACAGGGTTTGTATGGATATACCCCACAAGGGATCAATCTGCTAATACCACTGTTAGAACTCTCACTTCCTTCATTTCGTTTGGACTTCCGCGTATCCTACACTCTGACAAAGGAGGTGCCTTTACCTCTCATCAGATGCAAAGTTTTGGGGTAGTGTTGGAATATAGCACACCTTATCACCCTCAAAGTGCTGGGGTTGTGGAAAGGAAAAATTGAGAGATAAAATGAGCTTTAATGAAGTTATTAATGGGTAGATCCCGGCATTGGTAGTCTATGCTTCCTCTGGTACAGATTGGACTTAATAACCTACCTAGGAGTGACTGTCAAATAACTCCTTATAAATTGTTGTATGCAAATGATATGTCTACTCCTTTGGAACAGCTGGCTTTACCTCTTTCTATTTCTTGGCAGGAGCAGTTGGCACTAATGGATGAAATAAGAGCTGAACCTACTTCTCAGGTGCCTAATATTGAATCTAATTTTGCTCCATGTGTTTGGATTCCATAGGAAGGCCAGCTGGTACAAGAGAAGGCTGCTTTAAGAGATCCTTCCTTAAGGCCACGATGGAAGTGACCTGTACCTATTATTAAAGTTTTGAGTCCTCGAGTGGTAGAAATTAAATTATCATCAGGTAATTCAAAAAGTGTGTCTATTGACAATTTAAAGTGTATTCCCATCCACCATGACCAAGGTAATGACAGATTATTGTCAGTACCCTATTCAGCCTAAATCTCTCCCACCTTCAGTACCTGACTGCATTACTGACATAGAAGAAGTATATCAGACTTTACCTCAGTCACGCTTCAGACGCTATTTTTGTTTTAGGTACCGAAGATTTACATCTTGTTTTCTATGGAGCATCTTTGTTTTTCTTTGCTCAATTGTTCTCATATCTACTATTGTTTTTTCAGTTCTTCGCTTGACATGGACTCATACTGTTTCATTGCCTGCTGAACCGCTACATTGGAACCTCACTCAAGCACATGATGGCAGTGTTGTGCATTGGAGGATACATGAAAATGCCTAAACATGCCCTCCATTCAGAGGTCACTCCAGTGCATGTGAAGAATACTGGCATTACTTTTGGGATTGTACACCATCCCTTTCCTAAGCCCATTGTAGCAACACAAAGAGAATTTCTAGTTCCATATACTTTGAACATAAACATGGGAGCATTTGCTTGCATTCTGGTTTGTTTTCAAAAGAAGTTAATACACATCTTGCTAAAACTATTGATGAAGAACTTCGAGACTTGGACAGTTGCAATGCACATTTTCTTGTTCCAGGCACAGATCTTTGGCACCAAAGAGACTATGCAGATAAGATGTGTTATACTTCCTATGGACATTGTTATTTTGTTTCTTATGGGAAATCGAGAAAATGACCACAGCTACATATTTATTTATTTATTTATTTATTTTATTTACAATAAAATTTATATGTCACCCCTACTGCCACAGGCATCTCAGGGCGGCTCACAACATTTAAAAAAATTCTTTAAACATTAAAAAGAAACAACAATAATTACAATTAAAAACAATATAAAACCCCATCCTCCACCCACCCCATCTCCCTCGGGAAAGGCCTGACAGAACAGCCAAGTCTTACATTGTCTGCGAAAAGAGGGGAGGTCGGAAGTCAAGTGGATCTCCGATGGGAGGGAGTTCCACAGTCGCTGCACAGCCACGGAGAATGCCCTCCTCATAGTAGATACCCAGGGAACCCCAAGGAGGGTGCCCCAACTGGCCGCAGGGGTCGATCCAAGACCCAGAGGGTGAGGCTTTCCTGCAGTTAGGTGGGGCCCAAGCCATCTAGGGCTTTAAAGGTCAGCACCAACACCTTGAATTGGGCCCAGAAACCTATCAGCAGCCGCCACCTGGGCATCCAGGGAGAGCTGTGGTTCCAGAAGCACCCCCAGACTCCGGACCTGGGAAATCAGGGGAAGACGGACCCCATCAATGATGGGGGCCACCACTCCCTCAGCCTTCCCCACAACCATCACCTCCATCTTGTCAGGATTTCATCTCAGGCGGCTTGCCCTCATCCAATTCCCCACAGCAGACAAACGTCGGGTAAGCACAGAGACTGCTGTGCCTGAGTCGGAGGAAAATGAGAGATATAGCTGGGTGTCATCAGCATATTGATGACATCTCACTCCATACTCCCTAACAACCTCCCCCAAAGGCTGGATGTACATATTGAACAATAGAGGGGATAAGATGGACCCCTGCGGTACTCCACATGTGAGGCCGTGGGGGGGAAGATGAAAACTCCCCCAGCACCACACGCTGGGGTCTCCCAACCAGGAAAGAGCAGAACCATTCAAGAACAGTCCCACCAATCTCTGCCTCATCCCACAGCCAAGTCACAGACAGCTCATGATCAATGGTATCAAATGCAGCCAAGAGGTCTAACAGGATCAATAGGGTCGAGCGACCCTGGTCCAACTCATAGGAGAGGTAGTCGGCCAAGGGCACAAGCACAACCTCTGTTCCATAACCCGGGCGTAAGCCCAACTGCGAGGGATTGAGAAAGTTAACCTGGTCCAAATGCTCCTGAAGCTGCTAAGCCACCACTGATTCAATAACCTTCCCTAAAAAGGGAAGGTTATTGAACAGGTCAATAACCTTCAACGCCTCCCTTAGGGAAGGTTAGCGACTGGCCGATAACTGGCAAGGTCATCAACATCCAAAGATGGTTTCTTGAGCAGGGGCCACACCACCGCCTCCTTGAGACAGTCCAGCACCCTGCCCTCCCCAAGGGAGGCGTTGACTATCCCTGTCAGCAGCAGCCCTGCTAGCCTTAACCAGCCATGATGGGCATGGGTCTAATTCACAATAGGTGGTTCAAACAGTCCCAAGAACATCCCCTGCATCTGAGGGTGATACCGCCCGAAACTCATCCCATAAAACAGGACAAGAAGGGACTTCTACTGCCTCTGACCCGTTCTCTGCAAAAAAAAAAGTCGCATCAAAACTGTGGTGAATTTGAGCAATTTTATAGTCCACAAACAAATCACAGTAAGCATTTGATGGTTTTACGTCCATGCAGAGGGGGGCTGGTTAGTCCACCACCCGGAACAGCTCAGTCTGGTGGGACTTAGCAGACTCTATGCCACAACTGGTCAACTTCAGTACGCGAATGATGCCACCATCGCTCTAACTGCCACTCTTCCTGCTTCATCTGCCGAAACTCCCCAGTATACCACGGGGAGCTGCGTTGTTAGCAATTTGGGAGTGGATGCCTGGGAGCCACACAGTCAGTGGCCTCAATCAGCCTGATATTCCACCTAAACACGAGGTCATCAAGTGAGTGGTCATCGAGGTCAGAGAAAACATCCCCATGAGCTATTGGGAACCTTTATGCAGATCATTGTGACAGACCACCATTTTGGACTAACACTAAAACTGCAACTCAAGGACTGCCTCAATGGTACCTAGCTATTGATGATTTTTTGGATCACTTGCGATATGCTAAGCAATGACGTTCTGGAGGAGAAGACAGCGAGTATCCCATTCCAGGTGAATAGATTCCCTATACTGGAGTGATCTTTTGCACATCATTTTTATATAATAACTCTTGGTGGGATGAAACAGCTTTACCAGTTAATGGTTCTTTGGAGTTAAATTCTATGTTGACTTCTTGTCTTGTAAATTCTACCACTGGGGAACTCAAAAGTAAGTGTTTAGCCTCTCAGTGGCATGATGGAGGTGCTAATGAGATGTTTACTGGAGTTTACTGGGACTTCGTTTTGTGATAGCCCTAGATATTCTACCTTAATAGATCTGAAAGCATACTGTCTTGTAAGAGCACTTTTGTTAATTTACTTCACCAACCTCTTGAATGTGGTAACTCTGCGTGAAAACAGACATGACGCTAACCACCCTTTAACCAACCTTGGTGGTTATTTATGCATGTTGCAGGGCTGTATTGGTGCCCTATGTAGCCCTGCAACATGCATAAATGACCACCAAGAGTGGTTAAAGGATGGTTAGCATCATGTCTGTTTTCACCCATTGGTGAAAACAGACATGACGCTAACCACCCTTTAACCACCCTTGGTGGTTATTTATGTATGTTGCAGGGCTGTATTGGTGCCTTATGCAGCCCTGAAACATGGGGTGATTTCAGATGTGACGAGATCACGCTGAACCACAGTGAACCACGGTGAACCCCATGGCGGGGCCAAGGCGCCCTGAATGTCTGTTCGGCGGCCGCCAGATGTTCACCACGCTGAACACCCGTGCGGGGCCAATTTAAACCACGCTTCCCGGGCTAGCCGAACCAATTCCCGTGGACGTGTGGTGAACGATATCCCCACCCGTGATCAACCAAAAGTCATGTCTGGATGCCAGCCGCCGCCCGGGATCAAAGGAAATCATCCTCAGGTGTGGGCAATGAGCGCAACGTCACTGCCAGGCAACCGGCATCAACACACTCACCGGAGGGAGATTTAAAGGGGAAAAAGCGGCTGGTGAACGTGGTGGGATGGAGCGAGGAGGGAGGAGGAGGAAGAGAGTGGTGGCAGAGGAGAGAGCGAGGGGCGAGGAGGAGGAGGGAGAGGCAGGGGCACAGGCGGTGGTG
>QEPC01006410.1:75963-90882 GCA_003113815.1 Sphenodon punctatus
GTGTGTGTGTGTGTGTGTGTGTGCCCGGGCATGTGGTCGTGCTGTGTGTTCAGCTGTGGCTCCCCTGTCTGTGTGCCTGCTGTGTGTGGTACCTGTCAGCCTCTTCTCCCTCTTCCCCCCTCCTTTCCCATTTCCCTTGTGTGGGCATTCCATTTTGTGCCTTTTGGCTTCATTTGCCCTCAGGATGCCATGTCTGTGTCCTGCCCCTGCCCGGTGGCTTCTGGGGGTTTTGACCACGGCTGGGGATCGGCATCACATCTGTTGCACTGGCCCGATCTGTGATCTGTCAGCCCGATTCCTGGTCGTGGTCCCGGTCACGTCACGTCTGTTTGGGGCTTTTATTCGCCCCAGGGAGTGGTTGTTTTGTTCACCCCCACTGGGGATCCACTGTGGTGAACCGCCCGCCCATAACGTCTGAAATCACCCATGCATAAATGACCACCAAGGGTGGTTAAAGGGTGGTTAGCGTCATGTCTGTTTTTACCCATTAAGGCTCTTGCTAAAAGGGGCTTGCATGCATGGAATTGTGATCCTTGCAGTAATCTCACAGCAAACTTTGCTGGCAATTATACAGCAAAGGAGAGGGTGAGCCTAGGAAATAAGCATTGGTTCAAATTAATACAAGGCCCCTTGTTTATTAACAGTACTCCATTTTTGTTGAGAATTATGCTGTTTATTCTTTATATAAGAAATGTAAAAGCTTATCTGAAAAACATTCTTTATTTTCAGTGCTCAGGACATTAGAAGATTTTCTTACTGTATTACAGGATGATGAAGATTATATTTGTTCTCATTCCTGTCATAATAATTCTTTATTGCAGTTAAACCCCAAGAGGGATATATGGGAAACAAATAAAACTATTCATGCTATTCATGTTGTAGGTACCCTTAAACTTCAAAGAGTTTTCCTTACTCCACCTACAAAACATGTAAGATTTTACAACATGGAGCATTGAATAATGCACAGATATTTCATAAGACTAATTTTTTTAATGAAGTCTGAATGAATATGAAATTTATTGTTTTAACCATTGGTTATAACATAATAATAAAATTAGTACAATAACAATAACAAAAACTGTACAAATTCCTTAAATCTGACATTTGTGGTAACAAACAATCCCCTAGGTAGTGGTATTCTATACATTTGCCCTAGCTCTTCTTTGGAGCTTAAGTGCAGGAAACTTTTGACCCCTGGAAAAATGTTCCCAAAAAAGAGATCCAATAGTGTATTAATCAGTATATTTTTCAGGCCAAGTTCTAGGCAGCAGTCATTTATCATACAATTATCAAGAGTTACCATTTCTCAAGATATTAGTTATCCAAAGGGGAGCTTTAATTATTTGGTTTTACTTTACTTCTCTGCACTATAAAACCATGGGCCATGTTTGTCACTTTCTTAATAAATCTTTCTTCAGGATTTGGCAGCAAGTAAGTTATTTTCATACATACGTCCCGACCTGGGATCATTTGTATTAATGGCTGTAAGAACTTTGCTCTCACTTCTGCCAACAGCGGGCAATGGAATAAATAGTGAGGAATATCCTCAGGAACCAATGCCCCACATGGGCAAAATCTCAACTCATGGGGGATCTTTGCATATCGACCCCCTAGGTCAGCTGTGGGCATAAATTGAAACCTTAGAAGGGTAAATGCCCTCCTTAACATAAAATTTGTTAGAATTTCCAAATAGTATTCTTGCAAATTATGTAAAGCTGTACCAGGGTGCTACTTTATTCATCCTGGTGCCCTCCAGATATTTCTGCCTGTAAACCTCTTCCAAGTGTTGTTTGCACAAGCTCTTAATCTGGTCTGATGAAAAATCCAACATATAAGGGAGAAATAAGCCCATTTTATCTGTGAAAGTACTCAGTTTAGTCACCGATTTATACCTGTAAACTGAGGCCCTCATTTCCAGCCAACATAACTTTGGCAATCTAGTCTCTGGCATTTGTATTAACCATGTCCAATACATTATTTGTCGAGTTATGACTTGGGGCTCAACAGGAAGAGTCCCCATTTCAGTTCTTAGTAACCATGCAGGTGTTCCCAGCAGGACTCATAGAATTGTTCTCAGTAGCCTGTTTTGTATAGGCTCGAGCTTATTATCTGCCACAATTCCCAGGATTTTGGCGCCGTACAAAGCCTGTGGTATTATTTTTTACTTAAAATACTTATTGCTGGGCTATACAATCTTCCCCCATTTGTTCTCCAAAACTTTACTACACCTGAGATAGTACGAGCTAACTTCAATTTTAGAGAATCAAAATGGTGGTACCATTTGCATTATAGAGCAATCCCAAGTATCTGTATGAGTTTACTTGCTCAAGGGGGTGGGTATCAATAAACCAATTTTTACTCCTCCAGTATTTGGCAAATACCACTATTTTAGATTTATCATAGTTAATTTGTAACTTGTTCATACGACAATAATTTTCCAAAGTGGCAAGTGATCTACGCAGACCAATTTCAGAGGTTGATAAAAGAATCATGTCGTCAGCATAAACAAGAATTCCCACCTGTCTTTGACTTACAAATGCTGGGTGGTGCTCTTTCCCCTGCAAGTTTGGAACAATATCATTTATCAAGAAATTAAATAAAAAGGGTGCCAAGATACAGCCCTGCTTTACCCCCTCGTTGTATCAATGGGGTCCATATAATCTCCAGCTGAGGATATCCTTATTTTAACTTGAGTCCCTTGGTAAAGTCTCTGGACCAGGATCAAAAGTCTCTTATCTATATCTGTCCTTTCTAATTTATCCCACAGGTGCTTCCTGTTGACCATATCGAAAGCCACTTTTAAATCTATGAAAGCAGTGTATAATTTGCTATTCGGTATGTGGACATACTTATCTATCAAAAAGGCCAGAGTAAAACAATGATCTACTGTAGAGTAGTTCGCCCGAAAGACTGCTTGTTCTCCATATAGCAGGTGTGTTCTATTTTCCCATTCCTTGAGCCTTTTCAATAGAAAAGGGGACCGTGAGGCAGCAGCGGTGGGAGCAGAGACAGACAGCGGCAGGGGGGATCCCCAGCAACAACATGACAGTGAGATTGTGTGAGGCTTACACCTGGACTGAGGAGGGATTGTGCCTGACCAGGAGGGGATGAGACTGAGGAGTCCCAGGTCTCAAAGGGATTGTCAGCCATTTAGTCTGAGGATATTCCAGCAATTTCAGCAGTGTTAGCAAGACCTGGGGGAGAGGTGAGCAGTGTATGGTCTGGGGAGGAACAGCGACCAGGACTGAAGGAGCAGCAGCCTGGAGGTGAGAGCTGAGTGGAGGGACATGTCAGCGCAAGAAGCTGCCTGTGGGGATCGAGGGAGCAACCCTGACTCATTTGACAGCAGTACTGGGGGGGGGGGGGGACTGGTTATTGTTTTGTGTAAGCAGCTGGCTGGAGCAAGGCTGGGAGCCCCGCATGACACCCTGGGCCAATGGATTCCCGGAACTTCTGGGCCAGCCCTTTAAACCAGTCACCAAGCCAAGGCAGCCTTAGGCACTGGCAGGGTGCAGGGGCTGGTCATCTCCGTGAAAGGTGTTGGTTAGTACCTAATTTCAGGGGCCCAGCTGGCTGTAAAAGAATTTTGTAAAGGGTTAGCATCTGGGAGTTTCATAAGCGGAAAACTTCTCGCAAACCCTGTGATGGGGGAGGACTTAAGTGTGTTTACAGGGGTCAAGTTGCCAGAAGACAAACCCCATGAAGGGATAGGACCTTGCTACACACTCAAAGGTAACCCTTAATTGGCAAGTAAGGCTAAGATATAGCCAAAATAGAACTAAGTTAAGAAGTAAATCCCCTAGTTGGTAATTCTAGCCCAGGGTATGACTGAAAAAAAGAGGATGAGGCAGGCTTCCTCTCCCTTTGGAACTCCGTACTCTCCAAAGATTAAGCAAGCCAAAATTTCAGACTATTTGCTCCCTAGTGACTCCACGTAAAGTGTAAGAGTAAGATCTCCCTTGGAATTATCTCAGTGATATGCCTGTTTACAGAGACTGGATGAAATCAATGATCAATCAATTGATGACAAAGTGAAGAGAATCCCTCCACCTGTTGAGTTGCCTGGAAATGTAGCCCAATTATGCTCAAACATTAACTCTATAGACTTGTTTTTTGATGTAACAGCGCAAAATCTCAAGGAAATGTTATCTCCATTGCAATCCCAAAACTCTTACATAAAGGACATACGTGATATTTTGTTAGCTCAGTGCATATTGATCTCTAAAACTGTCTCCCTATTGTATATGAATGTCGCTGATATGGGTATGTCCTTAGAAGGTGTTATACAACAACTCAGGGGAATACACAAAAGGTTAGATATTTTTAAAAATGGAAAATAGGAAAACAGGGGTTCTCCTGCAAAGGTTAAAGTGACAGAAAGGAAAGAATACCCTAGAAAAAGTTTTCTTCCCAAGAATAGAGGGTATAATGGTTTGGTTAGGAAGAAAATGTCCCTTGCAGATTATGTTCTGGCCCTAAAAATCCTTCCCTATCCAAATGGATCCTTACCAAATTGGTCCTGTAAGAGCCATGATATCTACTAAAATTAAAACTAGAGGTGTCAAATGTCATCAGCATAACACCAGGGAAATGCTATGGGAATATACAAAATTTAAAATTTAAATTTGACTCTCCGTTGGTGATCAGGAGGTTTTTCCAGGCTAGAAAGTTTCTCTTATCATGGGGAGTTCATGTTGATAGAGTCTTTGTACCAGAAGCTGACAGCCAGTATACTAGGAGAAATACTACACAGATTCCAGAAAATGAATGTTTGATGGATTTTGAAACCATGGTGACCCAGATACCCATGCTAGGAAGTCATGAAAGTAACCTGACTCCAACTTTAGGGGGGAAATATCCACCCAAAACATCAGGCATAGATAGTCCAGAAAAGCTGGCTATACGATGCCTTCAAAAAGATCAGCAGAGGTCAGGAGAAATGAAGGGGAGGCCCTTTTTTGACTCTTTGTCTGTAATAGATCAAGACAAAGTGTTGTGCACACTAAAAAGGGCCCAGGAAAATTTAGAGCAAACACAACTTGATTATAAAGTACCAGCGCTCGAGGATAACCATAAGGCTCACTCCTTCAAACTAACCACAGTGGATTTGACTGAAAGGTTTTTGATGCCTGAGGAAGAGGGAATCAATCTGAAGAAAATAGGGGGGAGGAACTACTTGAGACTGTATACAAAATAAGGGGTAATGGAGCAATTGGGTATGACAACCAAGCAGTCTCTGAAGAAAATGAGGTAAGTCAGAGAATAGAATTACAAAATTCAACATTATGACATGATCCTCAACAAGTAGATATAGCCCCAACTAAACATAGCTTCATGAATGTGGCAGGCTGGAGGGCAAGAGCACAGAATATTAAAAATATGTCAACAAATTTACACATTATATGTGTTCAGGAAACCTGGGTAACAAAAGGGGAGGATGTATTTCTACCAGGGTATAAATCCTGGGTACTACCAGACAGGAAGAAAGAACTAGCTGGGAGACCAGCAGGAGGAATAGCTATCTTGACAATGGCAAGGTTAAGATTAGAAAATAATTTAATAGCAGATCTTCCTGAAAATGTGTTAACAATCTATGTTAAACCTAAAGATAGTATAATTTTGATGATAATAAATTTGTACCTTCCTCCCTCCCTTGGAATCTATGAGAGAAATGACTTTTGGGAGACCATGGAAGAATTTATAGACAGGCTGGAAGAAAAGTATCCCAGCATACCTATGGTAAAGCTGGGAGACTTCAATGCTCATACAGGTAGCGATGTTGATGAGATTGCACATGTAACTGGTGTAAATTCTGATGACCCCTTTTTTGCTACATACAGAAGCTCTAGAGACACAATATTAAATTCTAAGGGGGTCCAAATGTTAAAATTTTTGTACAAAGTTAATTGGGCCATTCTAAATGGGAGGGGGCAAATGGATCCGTGGGGAGATATGACTTATCTCTCCTTAAATGGGCTTAGTATAATAGATTATATTTGTGTTCCTGCCTACTATTATGGGCAGTTTTCAAATTTCAGAGTAGTCCCAATGGGAACAAGCGACAACCAACCCCTAATAGTTGAATTTCAAGTAAAATCACACCAGGCACTTCTTTTTTGATATTGACCATTCTGGGGCAGATTATGTATTAGCTGCTGAGAACACCATAAAATGGGGGCAGAAACTGGTAAGGGACAGTTATAGATTATTTGGAAATGAGGTCATGATGCAGATCTGGAATCTCTTCCTAAGAACAAATATTTTAGAACTAGATGCTCCCAGTCACTATCATGCCATAATACTATATATTAAAGAAGCATTACTTAAAAAGGAATCAAGGAGAAAGAGAAACTGAGAGCCGACGTGGTTTGAATATGACTGTAGACAAAGGAAGATAGCATTGAACAAAGCAAATAGGCTAGCTAAGATTTATAATACTGAATACTCAAAAAGTTGAGACTTTGATGGAAACCAAACAGTTATATAGATCTTTAATAAGGTCCAAAAAGCTAGCCTATCAGAAATTGTTATGGATGACTTTGGAGGATACAGTTAAGAGCAAGGATAGCAGCAATGTCCCGTTGTGCCTCAGTTTCCTCAAAGGGAAAATGCGCTTAGTGGTCCAGGCCTGACATGATCTGGTCTGGATATAGGGTGCTCTTTTCCAATATGTGGAAACTCAGTTTACACTTTGCTAATAAGCCAGTCAGCTCAGTAAAATATTGTAAAGACAATTTATTTATAAATGAAGCTATGAGACTTAAGAATATTATAAATATAAAGCAATAGTTTACTTATGTTCAAATAAAGACATAATACAAAAGAGAAACTGTGTCGGTTAAAAACACATGGTTTGAGAAGACATTTCTGTTCAAAGAACAGCTCTTATTACAAATTCAAAGATCTTAACATCTATAAGATATAACATATGTTCTAAGTATTATTGCTATGGTTGACTCAATGCATCATAAAGAATATACATTCATATTACCCAGTCCTTTGTCCCATACTGCTATATGGATATGAGAAAAGTTCCAAGGAAGGAACTGTTTCTGAAAAATCCATTTCTCCTCTCCCTTCTTATGGAGGGAAATGCTTGGAAGTCATCTAAAAATGATGTCAGGTCAAAACTGCTGACAGGGAGGATTTTCTCAAAGTACATAGTAAAAAGTCTGTTGATACATACTAAAACAGGTTACTATAATCTGAGATAGGATTAACAATGAGTAAACTCCAAACAAACAAGGCC
Organism: Sphenodon punctatus; assembly: GCA_003113815.1. Lineage (NCBI taxonomy): Eukaryota > Metazoa > Chordata > Lepidosauria > Sphenodontia > Sphenodontidae > Sphenodon > Sphenodon punctatus. The sequence goes on from QEPC01006410.1 coordinate 83,213, forward strand.
TTTTCCTGCCCTGCCAGGAAGTCACATATCTTGAAACTGGTCAACAGAAAATATTGATTTCTTGAGAAAGACAGACTTGATTGTGTCTTTCTCCAAGATTACAGCTAAAAGGACATTCTAACAACAGTCCATTAGAAATTAACCATTCAAATGCCTAGTCTAATGTTCAACATATTGAAACACAGATGGTCAAAAATATATGCTTTTTATATGGGATACATCACAGCAAGTTCTCGGCTATTGTTAGGAAGGGACATTGAGGACAACTGCTGGCTGGACACTGGTATCCTGGGTCTAACGTGGTAAATCCATTTTGCAGAAATATTTAACAGCATGGGAGGTGTAAGCCCATTCCCCGATTATTGGGATAGTGATTTGCTGACATTCCCAACGTGGGACCCACTAACTCGAGATTCCATTAGGGATCTCATTGTTCAATTACCTGCAGGGAAAGTTTCTGGAGAAGACGGGATCCTGGGTGAAATCTTGAGAGAATATATGTACTGGTGGGTACCAGTGCTGACACAATTATTTAATCACATCAATTTATTTGGTTTTGTCCCTGCAAACTGGAATCTAAGTATTGTCGTTCCTATCCACAAGAGGGGCGATAAAGGGTTACCATCAAATTATAGGCCTATTAGTCTAATCAATATCATAGCCAAACTATATGTTAATGAACTTGATGGATAAGATCTCTAGATTACGGGATGCTAATAATGAGAATTTGAGGAATCGCATCTATTTGGTTAAAGAAGCTTTAACACAAGTGGCCTTAATAGTTAAACATGATTTGGCTGCTTTATCTGATGAGTTGATTATGGAAGTTATCATTACTCGGCTACAGAGTTTCATTTTTTCTTTGAGTAAAGGGCAAGTGCCATGGTTTATTTTTAACACTACTGAAATACAACACTCTTTGTCTTTAGATGATGAGGACATGAAAATTTTGAGGTACATGGATACTTCACTGATTTTTAATATGAAGCCCATTCCTGATTCAGTTTTAACTGATCCATTAATTTTATGGTACATGCCTAAATCCAGATGGAATATACATTTTTAAATTCATTTGAGAATTCCAGGAATGATTTATTTGACTAATTGGCAAATTATTAATATGGGATTTTTAGTAGCTACTAATAAATATCTTGCTCACGCCCATATGATGCTTCCCTATGAATATGTTTCCACTGATGTTTTTGGGACAGTGAAATATTTACATACTAGAGAGTGTGTGGACTATGGCTATTTGTTTTGTACACGCATAGGGGAAACTCTTCCTTGTGGAGTTGTACATAATAATAGTTCTTCTTGTCCTATAAAGGTTGAATCTATTATTTTGTTTTTATTGATTTTTCTCACGAATGGTTCGTATATAGTGCTTGCAGGAAAATATGAATGTAATAGCCCAGCCCTACACCCAACAATTGTCACAGTAAATGACACTGTTTTCTGTTATGGCACAACGTTTTTTCCACCTGCACACGTGGATTCACTTCATTCTCATTTGACATTTTTTGTCCCTAATTTTTCTCTGCAATTTCCTTTGTTAACAGGAATAATAGCTAAATTGCAGAAGACACAAATTACTCTTTTTAATACACGTGATACCATCACAGACATCTTACAAGATGTGTCAATCATGGTTAAGGGTTGATGTGCATGAAGGGGATTTTCCTCTTTGGCTATCTAGGTTGGCCTCAGCTGTTTCTACAGTCTGACCTCAAGTGAGTGAAATTGCACGCTCTATGGTTGAAGCTGTCATTTTTCTTGGCTAGTCTTAGGAACTAGTCTTCAGCTTTTTTCCTATTTTAAACCTGTTTTGATTAACTTAGTGTTAATCTTTTTATTGATTAATTAACCTGAAAATCTTAATGACTATAATGAATCTCAAATGGTTAAGAGGTCTTTTGCCAAAGAAGCCTGATGACATCTCTTCCCTAGAAGGAATAACTATACAGGTGACTATGAACTCCTGCTCATCTTCTGACTCATCTGAAATACTTGATTTTTGTTGTTGTTTCTTCTTTTTGTACTCTAATGTTTTGTACACATTTTGAAACCTATTTTTGCCAAGGAGAGGGTGTCATGTATTGGTGTGTATTTTGATGTATTTTAATATGTGCTTGGCAAACCTCTGATTCAAAATGTGAAGAGATCTGTTTGACAAAGCTAAAATGCTGAATAGGAGAGAGACTAGGAAGACTTGTTTTTGAAACTCTGTGTTTGTTTGTTATCCAGTTTTCTCTTTGGTTAACCCCGCTTTTCCTTTTCACCTGTGTGTGTTAGTGGCTTGACCTGAAACTCACTTGTAAATAAAGCATTGTGGGAGAAGTTAGCTAGTGTATATTTTGAAACATTCCAACTTCTACCAGTAGGATTTTCTGTGTGTTTTCCACTGAAAGATACTAAGATATTCATCAGTTTTAATTCATTTTAATCCGTTTTAGTGTTTTCAGTTCTGGCAAGAGTGTCTATTCTGGAGTTTTTGATTTGACTGCTCGGTCAGTGGGTAGGCACTTATTAATTTCAGAAAGTGCTGGAACATACAGAAATGTAGGATAAATATGCCTGCCCTGGAAGGGAGAATTTTAGAAAGCTTTTGGATTCTTGAAGCCTTCTCAACCAGGCAGATGCGGGCCTAAAGAACTGGTAACTAGGGGTGGGAAGTTCTGATATCCCGGTATCCGATACTCCCAGTATTTGGCAGTATCAGGGATACTGGATAGATCCGATAATGCTCCATACCAGTGCCGGTTCCTGTACTGGATTTTTTTTTACATTGCGGCCATTGAAATCAATGGCCGCAATGTAAAAAACAAACAAACCAAAAGTCACTTTCCCTTCCCCTCCCAGGCTGCATGGGTGGAAGGGGGGGACACCCCCCACCCACCCTGCCCAGCCTGGATTTTTTTTGTTTAAACCAGACCAGGGCTCTAGGCTGCCACCGGCTGTCCAGTGGCAGCCAGAGCTATGGAGGTAGCTGAGCTCTCCTCCGGGAGCCCACACATGGCTGGCTGGCACTCTCTGGCATCTGGCAGGCAAGACCAGTAACCTAAACCCCCCCATTACCTTTCACCTGTGCTCCCTCCGGGTGGTGGCGACGGCGGCAGCAGCGTAGTGCAGGTCCAGCTTCAGCGCTGGCTTCAGCGCTTCACCAGGGATTTTGGGGAACTTCCAGGTTTCCCCAGAAGACCTGGTGAAGCACTGAAGCCAGTGCTGCAACAGCTGGACCCACGCCACACTGCTACCACTGCCACCACCACCCGGAGGAAGCACAGGTAAAAGGCGATCCGGGTGTGTGTGTTAGGTTACCAACCTTGCCTGCTGGCTTCCAGAGTGCCAGCCAGCCATGTGTGGGCTCCCAGAGGAGAGCTCATCTGGCTTTATAGTCCTGGCTGCCGCCAGGCAGCCAGCAGCAGTTCGGAGCCCAGGTCTGGTCCTAAAACAAAAAATCCAGGTTGGGCAGGGTGGGTGGGGGGTGTCCCCCCTTTCACCGGCGCAGCCTGGGAGAGGGGGGAGAGGTTTTGGGGGGGTTCATTGATTTTGATGGGGACACTTCCCCACTGAAAGCAATGAAAAAAACCAGTACTGGTAAACCGGTTTTACCGATAAAACTGATTTTTTTTGAAACCGGTAACCGGTAAAACCAATACCCATTTTTTTCACTTTGGCCCCACCCCTACTGGTAACTATGACATTGAGTCAGACAGATAGATAGAAAACATAGCTTTTTCTTTAAGGTTTTGACTTAGACAAGGTATGATGTTCTTTGAATATCGTTTGTAGCACATTGTTCATATTTGTAACTGAATGAGTTTTCCTTTTTTGTACTAATGGAAGCCTTATTTGAATTTAAGTAAATCTATATGTTTTTAATATATTTTTTGTCTTGAGTCCTCCTTTAAAAATATACTGTCATTACATATACGTACTAAGGAGGGTTTACTCTTACCCACATAGTAGGTGTGATCTCAGTTTAACCCTCATATTGGAAACTAGTACCCTATATTCAGGTCAGATTATGTCTGGTTTGAACCACTAAGTACTTTTTTCTTTTTTGGGAAACTGAGGCATCCATGACAGTTTTTCTTTCACAAGCTTTTATGGTGTGCTAAGAACTTCACATAATATTGTTGGCTTAAGGTGGTTTGCTTTGCTTGCTCTGTGTTTGCATGTGCACTTCTAGTTCCCCCTCCTCTCCCAGGCCCCAAGCATGTGCAAAGGTGGTGGCCATTTTGTGGAGACCCTCACTGGCCATGACTACCCTTGGTTAAAATGGTCCCTTTACTGTTTTCCACCTAAACTGTCTGCTTTCTGTTTTTTGGGTTTGGGAACCTAGGGGTTTGGATGGTTGGGTGTGATGGATCGAGCAGGGCTATGGTGTGGCGTGGCTTCTCTTCTAGCCTTCAGACAGCCACTTGTTTCCAGGTGGATGCTCCTGGTCTCCACTACCCAGTGGGGACCAGAGAGCCCCAGCTCTCTGTCTTTATGGGCTGCACCGCCACAGGGTTGGGCAACCCAGAGTTGCAGAGAGGTTAACTCAATCCCTTGGGTATGGGAGAAGGATAGGGTTTCTCTGGGTAGACAGAGAGTCAGGCTTCCCTGGAGGTCTAAGGGGCATTTGAACACACACATTCCACTGTAGTGAAGGAAAACAATTTATTTTAACAAGGTACAAGAAGAAAGCCAATTGGAGGAAAAGTCTGACAAGGCAAAGTTATGGCAAGTGTAGGCAACTAAAACAAAGTACAGGGCAAACACACAAGATGGTGTTCCTTTCTCTGGCTCTTCCTAAGTCGGGGATACTCATGACCCTTTATCCTTAGGCCGGGTCTTCTCCTTTGTGACAGCCAATCCCCTTGGATGCTGGGATGAAGACAGCATCCTCTGGGGAGAAGGGCTTTTATACATTTTCCCAGCCTGAAGTTGGACTCTGCATCTCCTATCTAGATCTTTCTGGGTGTAGACAGCAACTTCCAAGCCCCCGTTTTGTCAAGCATGGGCTGGTGAAGTACTCTTGCAGCCCCATTGAGACAAGCTTGGGTGTGATTCGGTACTCATTGTCTTACCTTGACCTGCCCCTCATAGTATCACTTCTCCCAGCCCATAGGTGGGTTTCCTTTACCTAATTGTGCCCTCTGCCCCTACACAAAAATACAATGTCATGTGCCTTAATAGAGAGAACAAAATTATCCTTTCAGCAAGTTACAGACACTAAAGATTATACAATGCCTTTCAATGCCCTAAACGTGTATCATGTCAGCCGACAAAGGGTTTTTAATCTTTGCTGGAATGTTCCATGCATTTTTAAATGGTCCCTTTGAATTTTGGTGGGATGTGGCAGGCTTTTCTGCAAGAAGACCATGCCACATGTTGGTTCACTATGGCTAGTCTTTGGATGAATGTTCCCTGTCTGGTTTCAGCAGATGCTTCATTGCAACAGAACTGTGTAGCATGTTTTGGGGGACAAGTGGAACTCCCCACAGCTGCTTTTGTGGTGTGCTAAGGACTTCAAATAATATTGTTGGCTTAAGGTGGTTTGCTTTGCTTGCTCTGTGTTTGTTGTTTCTCCCCTCCTCTCCCAAGCCCCGAGCATGTGCAAAGACAGTGGCCATTTTGGGGGGGCCCCACTGGCCATTGATGTTTTCTAAATTTGGTGGGGGGTGGTATTGAGTAGAACTGAATTCGGAATTCGGATTGACTAGGCTTTGCCTACTGTTGGCAAGGCGTAGGCCCTTCCCTCATATTAGTCTTAGGCCCCTCATAGCTTTAATCTGGGCCTGGCTTTAGAAAGGGGCAATGGGGAAGTCATCTTGCATTCTGCACTGTGAGTGAGACTGCATTTTGTGGGATGCAGGATGTACTTTCTTTTATTTATTTATTTTATAAAATATTTTTATCCCACCCCTCCTGCCCACAGGGCAGCTCGGGGAAGTGAACAGCAATATAAAAAACAATAAAACAATACAAACAATTTAAAAAGTTTTAAAATGCCATATGAAGCGGGAAAGCAACCACCTACCCACCCCCCATGCCAAAGGCCTGGCGGAACAGCCAGGTCGTACATAAAAGTCAAAATGACAGGAGAGTGGGGGCCATCCAAGCCTCCTTCAGGAGTGAGTTCCACAGCAGTGTCTCTGGTATCCCATTACTGCCAATGCTGAGGGGTCCCAGAAGCCCCAACAATACTACCACCATTCCTGTGGAGTCCCAGCACTACATGTGAGGTTTGTGGTGGTGGCAGGTCTCCCAGGGGCTCTTGAAGAGTCATGTTGGATGGATGCAGGAGCTCCTGGGCCCACCAGAACTTAGCAAGGGATGGGTATCTAGATTGTGCTACAGCAGGAAGATGGAGCCTGGCAGTGATGATGGAGCAACACCCATCCATCTGTAGAGTACTTGGGGAGAACATAAGAAGTGCCATACTGGGTGACACCACTAGTCAATCTAGCCCAGCATCCTGTCCAGAGGCACTGACAGGCCCAGCCAGCAACAGCCCTAACATCTCCTGGCTGGCTTTCACCAACCAGGATGGGCAGGAATCTAATTCACAACTGGTGGCCTGCACATACTCTGCATCAGTGGGTGAAAATGATTGAAATACATACAAATAAAAAAGACAAGGTTGGACCTCCACAGCCCCAAACTCTTACTCTGCCATCGAAACAGTTGTGACAAAGTCATGGTGAATACAAGTAATTTTGTCTGCAAAGTAATCAATAAAAATGTCACAGCAGGCATTGGATGACACCAACTCCTGGCAGAGACAGGCTGGATTAACTACACCTCTCACTACCCAGGAAAGCTCTGAAGAATGAGATTTCACAGATGCTATGATGGCAGCGAAGAACACTTTCTTCACCACCATCACAGCCACAGCATAGCCTTCAAAAACAATCTATGCCGCAGTTGGTCGGACTCAGCACAAATTGAGCGCCACCTGCTTTCTAACTGCCTACCCTCCCACTTCAGTCAACTCAGGTCCTCTGTATACTATGGGGACCTGTGTTGGCACACCAGTGGGAGTGGATGCCTGGGTGCTACCATGTCAATGGCCTTGGTCAAAACGCCATTCCATAGGGTGACCAGGTCATCGACAGTGCAGCCATCAAGGTCAGTAGGTAAATCCCCCAGAGTGCTGCAATCCAGAGGATCCATGGGTTTTCGAGGGCCGACGAACCTAACCAGTCCATCACACAGGACGGCCAAGAACCTAGCCTTCAGGTCTCTGTTCCTAACAGATTGGCCTTGGTGTAATTGTTGAAATCACCCAAAACAATGTCTGGGTGACAGGGGCGGCTGGTGGCTTTTTAGTTTGGAGGGGCAGTAAGGCCAGCGGCAAAGCCGCCGGCGGGCCGGCGAGCCAGTGGGCGGAGCCAGGGCAATGGTAGGCGGAGCCAGGGCAACGGTAGGCAGAGCCAGGGCAATGGTAGGCGGAGCCAGGGCAATGGTAGGTGGAGCCAGGGCACAACCCAGCAGCAAGGAGTTCCCAGGGTGAACATCAGAAGATAGAAGAAAACACAGTAGTCTAAAATGCACTTCAAGCTTAAAATGAATAACGTATAAACCCCAAGCACAGGGAAACAGTGACGAAACAGTGGCACAACCCAGCAGCACATCAAGCTTCAAATGAATAACGTATAAACCCCAAGCACAGGAAAACA
>QEPC01006410.1:102304-114936 GCA_003113815.1 Sphenodon punctatus
GGGCACCCCTGCCCCCCCTTCCCGACCTTTCCCTTGGGTGGGTGCTCCCGCGTGTGCGTGTGTGTGTGTGTGTGTGAGTGTGAGTGTGTGTGTGTGTGCCCGGGCGTGTGGTCATGCTGCGTGTTGTGCTGTGGGACCGCTGTGTGTGTGTGCGTGCCTGCTGAGTGCGGTACCTGTCTGCCGCTTCTCCTTCTTCCCCCCTCCCTTCCTGTTTCCCTTGTGTGGGTGTTCCCTTGTGTGCCTTTTTGCTTCGTTTGCCCTCAGTCAGCCATGTGTGTGTCCCGCTCCTGCCCGGTGTCTTCTGGGAGTTTTGACCACGGCCGGGGATGGTCGTCACATCTGTTGCGCTGCCCCGATCTGTGATGTGTCGGCCCTATTCCCGGTCGTGGTCCAGGTCCCGTCACGTCTGTTTGGGGCTTTTCTTGACCCCGCACCATGGTAGTTTCATTCACCTCCACCGGGGATCCACTGTGGTGAACCGCCCGCCCGTAACATCTGAAATCACCCATTGTCTGAGAGAGAGGTGGCTTTTATAACACAATTTTTGTAGCAATTCACTAGTTTTTTTACTAACCATAATGTAGCCAATTCTAGAATACGTATCATGTCAGGCAGAAAAAAAGTATAGTTGATTTTGATTGCCATTGATGCGCCTCCAAGTATCTATCAAGCCCACCTCCTCAAATATTTTACCCAATTCTAAGGCCTTTTTCAAATGGGCTGCTGTGCGTGGAGGGATCGGTGGGTTGCGTGTTGGGTTGGTGGTGTGTGGGTGTGCATCTCCACGGACACACACCCACCTCCATTCAGATCCACGCATGGATTATCTGTTATTGGCACCTGTTGCTCCATGCATGGATGGTGGATGGAGGTGGGTGGAGTACGGGAGTGCGTACGCACCCCTACTCACCAACCGTGGCATTCAAACGGACGACCACGCAGCACTGCAGCATTCACATCAATGCCCCACCATCACCCACATGTAAAAAGGGCCTAAATTACATATTTTCAGTGGAGCAGACCTTGACTTGAATTTGAAAAAAGAGAATTAAAGTCTCCTAAAATAAATACTTGTCCTGTCATCTCTCTTTTGATTATGGGGAAAATCTTATGAAAAAATGAAGAGGAATCTCATTGGGAGCATAAATGCTAACCCAGGTATAAGTCTCATTATCTAATAGACCAGGGGTGGGGAACTTCAGGCCCGGTGGGCTAAATGCATCCCGCAGCAAGTTTTATGTGGCCCCTTTCCAGTTCTTGGACCTGAATTTGGATCCAGTTCTTACTTCTTACCTCCAATCACTGAAAAACTCATCTCAGGGGAAGGGAGAAGATATGAGGTCATGCAAACAAGGACAGGGGACAGTTCCATGACACCGATCTGTGATTTGGCAGAGATGTACACCAGGGACCAATGTCATTTTTATTTTTCATTTTTGTTATTTAAATCTCTCATTTTTGTTTTTAAAAATATCAAAAATTCTTTTCATTTTCAATTTACACTTTACAAGAAGTGTAAAGAGGATTTTCTCCCCTGGAGAACTGCCTGCTTGATTTAAGCTGCTGTTCTCTGCACGCTGATTGAAGGAAAAAGGTGAGAGCATATAGTCTCCTTAGATTGGGAAGAAAGAGTGGCAAGAGTACAATAGTTTATTATTAATTTACTCTATTAAAGTTTTATTTGGGCTATTTAATCAATATAGATACTTGAATCACCACTGACAGAGAGAGGGAGCAAATATTTTTTTTTCTCTGCTGAAGACTGCAGTGCAGCATGACGGGCACTAGATAAAAGATCCTGGCCCATGAGTATTTTGATGGATTGGGATCAACTGAAGGCTAATTATCTACTGTGACTTTTTGAAATCTTTAAAAAAAAAATTTTTTTGATTATTTGATGCATAGGAAGTCGATGGATAATTTTGATCTTCCTTAGAATTTGTTCTCAAGGAAGATTCACACAGCTTGAGCTCATTTTCTTGCAGATCTGTATGCACTTCTGAATTTGTTCTACGCTCTGTATATTAGTCCACTGAAGAAAGGGTATCCCCGAAACGCATCTGGACTTGGCCTTTTGGAGTCTTTATGAACTATGTAGGCGCATTGATGGAGGAGCATGATCATTTTTCTCATATAAGGCTCATTTCCCCATATATATGGAGGACACGATACGCATATGCCTAATGTACGTATAGTGTATTCCCACTTGTGGCTTTTGAATTATGTTCTAACATGGTGGGATGCAGCAGAGATTTGGTTTAATCCTCCATACATGGCGTGGTATATTGATGTAGCATGTGTGTATATATAGTTTTGGAGATTTGGATATAATTAACCTATGCAAGAGTGATATAGTTCATAGATCCAATTTTAGCTAGGTTTTATGATTATTAATATAATATTTGTTTCACAATAGTAGGTCTTCCTCCTCCTCCTCCTCCTCCTCCTCATCATCATCATCATCATCATCATTCTTTAATTTCTATCCCGCACTGTCCCGCCATCTGGTGGCTCGAGGCGGCTCACAACAACAAAATCCACATGAAACCAACACACTCATTACAATACAAAATAACCAAACTTTACAATTCAATAATCCCATTTCAATAGCACACATTACTCTCAAACCTTTTCCCCCTACAACCACTACCATATCCCCTACCCTGCTGCCACCAGGGAAGAGGCCCACAACCCTTCCCATCTCCCGCTCTCACCAGTAGGGAGAAATCTCTCATCTCATAATTACTAATTCCATTCTCCCCCAATTCATTAATTGAAAAACACAATCATTAAGGGTATAATTCCTAAACAGAGGACCCTAATACTACATAATACAATATAAAGAACATATCCCCAATTATTATTTCCTCACTCCTACCCAGCTCTACAAATAACTACAAAATATTTCAAAATACAAATTCAAATAAAATACCTCCCTCACACCTGCCATTAATTACACAAAATACTAGGGGTGGGAAGTTCAGATACTGCCGGTATTTTGCTGTACCGACAGTATCGGATTAATCAAGATATTGGGGGTACTGGTAGTGCCGGATTATTTTACATTGTGGCCATTGAATGAAAAAAAAACCAAACCAACCACTTTTCCCTCCCCCATCCAGGCTGCATGGGTGGAAGAGGGGACACCCCCCACCCACCCGGCCCAGCCTGGTTTTTTTTTAAAAAAATGTTTCCCTGAATTCCCTGGCTCCGGGCTGCCACCGGCAACCCGGAGCCCACACCAGCACAGCAGGTAGGTACTAGGGTGATCCCTGGGTTGTGGGGTGGTATAACAACCCCCACCTCACCCCAGGGATCACCCTACCCCCCCAGCCAGGGATCGCCTATCTTTGGCGCTCCGGGTGGTGGCGGCAGCATGGGGGTCCGGCGGCTTCAGCGCTGGCTGTGGCTGCTGGCTTCAGCACTTACTAGGCCATGGCAGTCCTGCAGCTTCAGCACTGACTGTGGCTGCCAGCTTCAGCGCTTACTAGGCCTTCCAGGGAAACCCAGAAGTTCCCCGGAAGGCCTAGTAAGTGCTGAAGCCAGAAGCCACAGCCAGCACTGAAGCCGCCAGACCCCCATGCTGCCGCCACCGCTGCCCGGAGCACCAAAGGTAGGCAATCCCTGGGTGGGGGGGTAGGCTGATCCCTGGGGTTTGGGGGGTGTTAAGTCACCCCCCACCCCAGGGATCACCCTAGTACCTACTACCTACCTGCTGGTGCGGGCTCTGGGTCGCTGGTGGCGGCCTGGAGCCAGGGACTTCGGGGAATTATTTTTTTTTAAATCCAGGCTGGGCAGGGTGGGTGGGGGGTGTCCCCTCTTCCACCTGCACAGCCTGGGAGGGGGAGGGATTGTGTTTTTCCCCCATTGATTTCAATGGGGACACTGACAGTTCCACATTGAAATCAATGCAATAGATCCAGCACCGGTAAACTGGTTTTAATCTGGTAAACCGGATTTTTGCAATCTGGTAACTGGTAAAACCAGTAGCCGGTTTTTTGCCCGATGTACCACCCCTACAAAATACATTAGTATTTGAAACATAATATATATTATCAACAACCCAGCAGCTACTATCTTCCTGCATGACAACTGCACATATTATACATACTTATTCCCCTTCCATTTATTACCTCTTTCACATACTGCTGGTCCAAACCATAACCACTCTTGATTCTTCCTAACCACACCCAGAATACAGCTCCCACACTCCTCCCTCCCTTGCTGCCACCAAGGGAGGTCGATCTCCTCTATCTCCTCCCCTCTCTCACCGGGTGGAGATATTGTCACACATTCTGCCAGCAGTATCTGCACATTCTCTCCCCCAAACAATACCCCCTCCACCTCCACCTCAGGGCCTCGCTGAAGGACAAAGCCAAAGAGCACGCCCCTTCTGCATGTGCCCCTTCAGCACATGTCCCTTCGACATGGCCTCCGGCTGCCCCCGATGGTATGGGGAGCGGCCCAGCAGGTGCCCTCCCCCAACCCCACCCCTGCAAGGGTGGGGGGGAAGGAGGGGAAGGAAGAAAAGTCCCATGGCCCCCCCATTGCTATCCAAGGGACCCCTCTCTCCCCACTCCAATTACTCCAAACTCCAAAACAACTTTTGTTATTTTATACTGGGTTCCTACATGGTTGGGGTAGTTAAAGGGCTTTTTGTCTTCACCTTCAGTTTTTGTATGCTGTTTGACACCATGACCAACGACCAAGACTTTATGTTCAGTTATAATGAGCTCAATATCCACATAATAGTGGAAGCAAAATCATTCTTTGGTGCAGAGGAAATCAATGCAGATGGTTATTCATGGAAGAATTATGCTGATTTGAAAATTAAATCTTTAAAAATTGATTTACATTCGAGGGTGCTGGAGGAATATGTGAAAAGTCGAAGGATCCCTAGGGACCTTAGAATGTTGAAAGAACCTGGGGTGTTCCTTCAAGATGATGACTTTAGAAATAAATGGACACAGATCCTTAATAAATGTAGTCTTGACTTAATGGTACTCATTATTGAAACCTCTAATAAAGAGATCCAAAGACTAGAGAATGATATTAAGGAATCAGAAAAGGCTTTACGTGAATTGTTAGGGGATAAGACTTTTGGAGACAAATGTCTATCATTAAATGTGGACTTAGATAAAGAGTATAAACTTTTAAAAGATAGGAAATGGATGAAATTTCAGAGAGACTTAAGGGATTACTAACAAAATCGAGTTTATAATTGGAAAAGGAACAACACTAAAATGAGAGTGAATAAATCAGTAAATGTTAACCTCACGACGAGTGAGGAAGAAGATGGAGCCAGCACTAGTGCAAATGAATTTGAGGAGCAGAAATATGCGAATAAGAGAACAGAGAGTAACCCCAAGGAGTCTTCTTTAGTCCCTCGAGCAAGACGAGGGCTAGTGAAGAGAACATCTATTCAACAAGAAGATCGGTCCAGGACGAGGTCCAGAAAAACCACGCGCAATCGCTAATTGTCAATTTATCATCAAGAAACTTATCTCAGATAGAAGTTGACATTTTAGAGCGTGGTCTTTTGTTTGACCCAACACCCAAATACAATGATTTCACCAGTCGATTGAAAGTTAAAAATTTTTGTAGAACCATTAGGTTAAGGGATTGGTTTCAGACTGATTCAGATAGGGGCAGCAGTGAAGGCATGTTTAAACCCAAATCTACTTTTTGGCCACCCGCTTCCAACGCACGTGTTCAAGTTTTTGAAGAGCTTATGATGGAGGAATTAGACAAGATAGATAAATCCCCTAAAAAGGTATGGCAAAATTTAAGTCATCAGGAAAGACAAGCTTTAGAGGATTTAAAGGGGAATTCGAGTATTATCATCAAGCGAGTGGACAAAGGGGGAGCCACAGTAATATTGGATAGAGAGTCTTACTACCAGGAGGTCTCCTGTCAATTATAGAATGAGGAATATTATAGACCCATAGATAGAGATTTTGTAAAAGGGGTGAAGAGGGAAATTGAAGATATTGTATATGAGGGATTGATGATGGGAGAGATAAATAAGAATGAATATAAGTTTTTGTTGGAGAGTGAGGAAAGGATTCCATTATTCTACGTATTACCCAAGATACACAAAAGTTTGACCAATCCGCCAGGACGCCCTATTGTTGTCACGGCTCTGAGGCCGGAGTCTGGGGAAGGGAGGGAAGGAGGGCAGGAGGGTAGGGGAAAGGGGAAGGAGGGGAAGGGGATTTAACAAGGAGACCTCTCAGACACTCTCCAGTACCAGAGAGTCATGGTGCTCAGCATCAGAACCAAGCAGGCTGGCCTTAAGAAAGCATATGACTCATCACTGAGGTCAAGAGATGGGGAACCAAGGAGGGAAAACCAGAGGTAAGGAGTAGAGAGATCAAGGTAGGATTCAGGAAGCCAATGGAAGGGAATGGGGGAAGGCCAGAGGCAGGGAACAAGGGAACCAAATGCAGGGAGTAAGGGAACCTGGGTTAGGAAAGGGGAAGTCAAGGCCAGGAGTAGGGGGCCAAGGCAGGGATCAAGGAAACTTGAGGCAAGGAAGGGGAAGCCAAGGCCAGGAATAGCTGGCCAAGGCAGGGATCAAGGGAACCTGAGGCAAGGAAGGGGAAGCCAAGGCCAGGAGTAGGGGGCCAAGGCAGGGACCAAGGGAACCTGAGGCAAGGAAGGGAAAGCCAAGGCCAGGAGGAGGGGCCAAGGCAGAGATCTAGGGGGGATTCCAGGAAACTGGGGGGGCAGCAGGGAATAGGGGCACCAGGATAACAAGGCACCACAGGGCCAGGAAGTCAGGGAGTTGATCCTGGTGACTTCAAGGCCAGGGGGAAGGGTGGTGAACCTAAAAGGGAGAACCAAAGGGCAGCCCCAATGGGCTGGACAAGACAATAGACAACCAAGGAACAGGATACACTAGGAAGTATTTAGGGCCTGAGGGAAATAAACCAGTACAAGGACAAACACAAGGTGCAAAGAGGAGACACCCTACATGTCCAAAGTGCAACCAGAAGGCGTGGGGGGAAAGCTGGGCAGGAAAGGCCTGCAATACACACAGACTACAAGGGGAATAATTGTAGGCACATGAGGATGGGCAGGGGTTCATGCACTAGAAACACAAAGGGGGAATACCACATGAGGACTTACCAATACAAAGACACTGACGTAGATAGGGACAAAGGCAGGGTGTAAATGGAAGATGTGTATGCAGAAAGGTGGGCTGAGCTAGAATCAAGAGGGATGACTTGAAGCTCCGCACCTGGCACAGCCCTCAATGGCCCGAAATACTGTAGAGGACCAATCAGGCCAGGGCAGTTGGGACCACACCCTGTTCTAGGTGTAAACGAGGTACAAAGTGGGAGGAACAAGGGAAACTATTAGGTAGGGGAGAATGCTGTCCTTCCCAGCTGGCTACCAGTGGCACAGGNGCACTGATTCAAACAAGTGGTTTGCCACGTGGAGGAGGAGGGGGGCCATGCGCAGAGCTGTGTCTTTTAAAAACAAGGGAAACTATTAGGTAGGGGAGAATGCTGTCCTTCCCAGCTGGCTACCAGTGGCACAGGCGGCAGTTAGCGCCCGTCCCAAGGTGCGGGGTTCAAGACCCAGCCCTGACAATTGTTTCAGGGAATGAATCGGTCTTAGAGCCCCTCTCTCAATTCCTGGATTCCTTCCTCAAGCCTTTTAACCCGTTGCTTCCCTCATATATTAGGGATTCACAGGACTTTTTAAACATCTTGAATGATATAGATTGGGAATGCATCATAGGTAATCTGCTTTTGGTTACCAGGATGTGGCAACTCTGTATACTAATATCCCCCAAACAGCAGCATTAGAGGTTACTGAAGAAACATTAAATGCAAGAGACACATATCAGCCGGAAACCACATTTTTATCTCAAGTGGCAGAATTGGTTTTGACCAAAAGATGTTTTGCATTTGATGAACAACTTTACCTCCAAATCAGTGAGATATCAATGGGCTGCACAGTCACCCCAGAAGCATCAAATCTCTTTATGGGTAAGTTTGAATGAGAATATATCTATGATGAAAGTCACAATCTATTTTTACAGCATATCTTTCTTTACAGAAGGTATATAGATGGCTTGTTTTTTATATGGACAGGAACCCAAAAAGAACTCATCCAGTTTCATCAATATCCTAACACCTGTATGGTCAATATCCAATTCAACCTATAATATGATTCCCATACAATTCATATCTTAGCTATCAGAGTAACATACAGACTGGGTACCATAACAACATCCACGTATAAAAAGAATGCTGATGTCAATTCCTTGTTACACTACACCAACCATCATCCCACACACCTGAAAAACAATTTGCCATACAGCCAATTAATTAGGATTAGGAGGAATTGTAATAGTAATGCGATGTTTATGAATCAGGTTAATAGATGCATGGAAGATTTAAAAAGAAGGGGCTACCCGGATAGAATTTTGAGGAAATATTTTTTCAGGGTATTGGGACAATCATGAGACTCACTATTAATCCCTAAAAAGAAACAAAATTGTAATAGACTGGTTTGCCCATTGACATTCAGTCCAGGGTGTGATGAGATACGGAAGGCAATTTTGAGGCATTGGCATCTTGAATCAGATGCCAATGCCTCAAAATTGCCTTCCGTATCTTATTGAATCATTGAATCATGCATACCTGGATGTGAAAAAAAACCCCTATATTTGCATACAAAAAGACTAAATCTTTGAGGGATATTTTGGTAAGGGCAAACATCAATTTAAAAAATCAGGAATAAGCACCTTACCATTCACATCTGTTCCCATAGGTCATTTCAAATGCACGATCTGTGTGGCATGTAAGCACAGCATCTACACTAAGGATTTCATACACCAGAGAACTGGAGGAAAGTTTGCTTTAAAGAAATTTTCCTCCTGTTTCACTAAGTCAGTGGTTTATTTGATTACATGCCCATGTGGGTTAATCTATGTCGGATACATTTCAAGGATGATAACTAGAATTCTAGAATATTGCGGCAACATTAGACGCAAGGTTATAAAAGAACCATTGGTTTCACATTTTGAGCTGCTTAAACATTCGGTAGGAGATCTTAAATTCCTCTGCATTGAAGTTATTAAGAATGGGGAGAATAATTTTGGCTTTATTACAAAAATGTGAAGAATATTGGATATTTAGGTTGGGGTCATTACAGCCACAGGGCCTCAATGACAATAACCAATGGACGGCATTCCTTTAAAGATTAGAATTCCAATTTCATTCATAAGTGGTTGTATGGTGATGGATTAGTTTTTGTTGTTTTGACAGTTAAGTGCCTTAGAATAATGGATATCACCAACTGCCTTAGGAAGAGGTTTTTATAATTGTATGTTTTATGATATTTAGGAACATGCAGTTTTAGGGAGTTTTCATTGTTGTAATAATATTGCTGTTTTGCTTTGTATAATAATTCCATTGACATGCTATCATTATGGAGTGAATACTGTATTGTGTGCATTCAGCTCTGTATGTCAATGATGGTATACAGGAAGTTATTTGTAGTTTAGTAGGGAGAATTCCTTTACAGGGAATGTTAGATATAAGAAGGGCTCAAAATATGTAGTATTGACCAGGTGTGAGGTTAGTGTGCTTGCTCTTTACATTGCTAATTGGGCTGTTAATCAATTGTCAGCATGAGAGGCCGCAAAAAATCACAGATCATACGCCTCAGGTGGAATGGGAGATCAAGAGAAGTGTGGAGTCACCGGGATATAAGATGGAGATTGGGAGCAGCTGTTTAGGGCTTAATATGCTGTATAGATAGAGACAGAGAGAGGGCAGCTTTTAGAGCAAGGTGAGCAGGAGAACTAGTGCGGTCTTATGGGGAGGTTCATGCATCGAGTCTACTAGCTGTGAGTGACACTAGCGAGACAGCATTGACTATCATGTGGATTTGCACTGTGTGTGCTTGAGGCGTTTAAAGTAGAATATTTGAATTAAAACGGATAAAAATCAGCCCCCTGCAGAAGAAGTGTAAAGAGGGTTTTCTCCCCCGGAGAACCATCTGCTTGATTTAAGCTGCTGTTCTCTGCACGCTGATTGAAAGAAAGAGGTGAGAGCATATAGTCTCCTTAGATTGGGAAGAAAGAGTAGCGAGAGTACAATAGTTTATTATTAATTTACTCTATTAAAGTTTTATTTGGGCTATTTAATCAATATAGATAGTTGAATCACCACTGACAGAGAGAGGGAGCAGATATTTTTTCTCTCCACTGAAGACTGTAGTGCAGCAAGATGGGCACTTAATAAAAGATCCTGGCTCGTGAGTATTTTGATGAATTAGGATCAGTTGAAGGCTAATTATCTCCTGTGAATTTTTTAAATACTTTCTAAAAATTGTTTTTTGATTATTTGATGCATAGGAAGTTGATGGATAATTTTGATCTTCATTAAGATTTGTTCTCAAGGAATATTCACAAAGCCTGAGCTCATTTTCTTGCAGATGTGTATGCACTTCTGAATTTGTTCTAAGCTCTGTATATTAGTCCACTGAAGAAGGGGTATCCCTGAAACGCACCTGGACTTGGCATTTTGGAGTCTTTATGAACTATGCAGGTGCATTGATGGAGGAGCCTAATCATTTTGTGCATATAAGGCTCATATCCCCATGTACATAGGGGACACAATACGCATATGCCTAATGTTTGTATAGTATATTCCCACTTGTGGCTTTTGAATTATGTTCTAACCTGGTTTGTCTATGCCTTAGATCTTGATGGTGGGATGCGGCAGAGATTTTTTTGTTTAATCCTCCATACATGGCATGGTATATTGATGTAGCATGTGTGTATATATAGTTTTGGAGATTTGTATATAATTAAGCTATGCAAGAGTGATATAGTTCATAGATCCACTTTTACATAGGTTTTATTATTATTAATAAAATATTTGTTACACGGTAGTAGGTCCTTTTGTTGTTTTATACTGGGTTCGTACCTGGTTGGGGTAGTTAAAGGGCTTTTTGTCTTCATCTTCAGTTTTTGAAAATGTACAATCCCCAAGCACCACTCGCTGTGATCTATCTACGAGGTAGGAATGGAACCATTGCATTACAGGGTGATTTCAGACATTATGGCAGGCCCCATTCACCATGGGCCGTGGGGTGGTTCGGACAATGGCCCGGGGTGAAGGGGTGCGCTAACAGACGTGTGCCACTCCTCCCCGGGCTGCGGGGACTGGTGAACCATGGCCCATGGTGAATGGGGCCCGCCGTAACATTTGTTGGTGAACTGCGGATCGCAGTGGGGCGGGACCGTGTGGTGCAGCATGCTGCCTTACAGCCCCACCCCCTGCTTTCCACAACGGCCCTCCCCCCGCCAGATGGGCAGCAAGAGAGGCCAATCTGGCCACACTCGCCACCGCAGTTGTGGGGGAAAGGAATCCACCACCAGCAGGGGTGAGTGAGCAAACATTACAATTCACTCACCCCTGCCGTGGTGGCCATTCACCACACTTCTGGACCAGCTCGCATCCTCGGGTCCAGAAGTGTGGTGAATGCAAACGCGGCCCGCATTTGACTGTGGTGACCATCTGGTGAGTAGCAAACAGACTTTCACCACAGTCAAACACGGGCCACGTTTGAGTGTGGTTCAGGCATGGTGAATCTTGGATTCATCACATCTGAAATCACCCACAGTTCCGTCCACCCCCGCCAGGTCCTGCAGGTGTGTCACCAACAACTCATGGTTAACGGTATCGAAAGCCGCAGAAAGATCTAATAGGACCACAAGGGTCATACGACCCTTGTTCAATTCCATGAGGAGATCGTCAACCAAGGCCACAAGCACTGGCTCCATACCGTAATCCGGACAAAAACCAGACTGAATGTGATCAAGAAAACTGATGCTATCCAAATGCACCTGGAGCTGACAAGCCGCTACCCATTCAATAACTTTTCCTAAAAAGGGAAGGTTAGAGACAGGTCAGAAACTGGTTGAGGCATCAACATCAAGCAATGTAAATTAAGAGGAGAAATTTCTGACTGTACAGGCCAGCTATACAGTTCAGCAAATGAAAAAATCTAGATGTTTTTATTTTGGCCCTTTTCACATGAGATGCCCGGTCATGTATTCCTATTATAGGCCTATATATTTTGGCCATCTGTGTTTTTAATGTATTAACTTTGAGTTTTTATATGTTAACTTTCTGTTTCAATGTATTGGAATTATGTTTCGCATCATTGATTTTTAGAATCAGTTTTTGTAATTAGCTTGGTTCAAGCTGAGGCCCCTCCAGCCACATTCCAAGGCCTTTCTTCCTGAGCTTCCCAAATGGACATTTGACTGTTGGCAAGGAAACAGTCTGTTGCCAAGGAAACATAAAATGAGGCCCCTTTGGATAACTTAGATTTTCTTAGATTAGGTGTCTGGAATCTTATCTGTGACCTGTCTTAATGACAGACAGTACTATTCACAGAAGAATCTCCAGACTAAGAAGGAGTAAGTTGTTAGTTTTTTCAAGCTAACATATCTATTTAATTTATGGATGAAATAACTTAAGGATCTGGTTATTTTCTCTCTAATCTGACAATTATCTTTGATAAAAATACAAGGTTTCTATTCAATATTAAACCTTGATAAACCTTGAAGGAAGTCTAACACTGATTGGTTTCTTTAA
>QEPC01006410.1:138594-167605 GCA_003113815.1 Sphenodon punctatus
CCCAGGCACCCCCACCTACACCACCACGTTCACCTGCTGCTTCCTGCCCTTTAAATCTCCCTCCATGTTCCGCTTGTTGTAGGTTGCCTAGCAACGACGCTGCGTGCCGTCACCACGATCCGTGTTCATTTCCGGTCACCACGACCAGGGGTTTCCCTTCAGAAGTTACATTTCATTCACCCCTGCCATGGTGAATATTAACCACACTTCTGGCCCTCCTCCCGCCCCAACCTCATGAAGCATGGTTAGATTCACCCCGGGTCGCGTTTGACTGTGGTGAACATCTGGATGCGAGCAAACAGATGTGCACGGCTCTTTCACCACCACCCACGTTTGACTGAGGCTTACTGTGGTGAATCCCAAAAACGTAACGTCTGAAATCACCCCTTGTCTTTAAGTGATGAGATCATGTGACTCTTACAGCACATAGCGCATGCTTTGATTTTTAACATTAAACCATTACCAGATTCAGTTCTTACTGACCCTCTAAACGTGTGGTACATTCCTACTACATGATGGAATATTCATTTTTTGATTTATTTGAAAATTCCTAGTATGATTTATTTGACTAATTGGAATATTTTAAACATGGATTTTTTAGTAGCTACTGAAACAAATATTGCTCATTCTTATATGAAGCTTCCATATGAATATGTCACCACAAGATGTTTTTGGAAACATAGCATACTTACATACTGACGAATGTCAAGATTTTGTATATTTGTTTTGCAAACAAATTACACACGTTTCTCCTTGTGGACTAGCTCCACCTAGTACGACTTCTTGTCCTATTAGGATTCAATCTAGCAATGCTTCATTTGTTTTTATTGATTCCCTTACAAATGGATCATATATAGTGCTAGCTGGAAAATCTGAATACAACATTCCAGCTTTGTAACCTTCCATAGTGACAGTGAAAAGCACAATCGCTTGCTATGGCAGACAACTTTTCCCACCTCCTAATTTGGGATCAATGCATTCTCAGGTTACATTTTTTGTACCTTACTTTTCTTTGCAATTTCCACTATTAACTGGCATCATAGCTAAATGGCAAAGGTCAGAAATTACACTTTTTAATACACATGATGCAATTGAAGATATTTTGCAGGAAGTCAAGCAACTTTTATTAAGGATTGATATCCATGAAGGAGATTTTCCTTTGTGGCTCAATAGATTAGGTTCAGCTGTCTCTGCAGCTTAGCCTTCTTTAGCGGGCATGGCTAACTCTGTTGTACATGCGATAACTGCTATTGGTTCTTCAATTTTAGGTTTGAGTATTCAACTACTCAACTACCTCAAACCAGTTTTACTTGTTATTGTGTTGATTATTTTATTAATAATAATTATTCAGATTTTTAGATTCCTCTGTGGGATGTGACAACATAAAGCGTCAGCCCCCAAGGAAGACTGATGTCCCTTCCAAGACCACTTGTGAAGAGAATCCAGTGCCTGTCGAGCCTAGGAGATGTTTTCCTGATGATTTGGAGGACTTTGAGTTTATTCTTAATTTTCTTTATTATTGTTTCTATACATTTTTGAACACATTGGGTGATTTCAGACGTGACGAGATCACGCTGAACCACACTGAACCACGGTGAACCCCGCAGCGGGGCGAAAGGCCCCTGCACGTCTGCACAGCGTGCGCCAGATGTTGGCCACGCTGAATCTGCAGACGGGGTCAATTTGAACCACGCTTCCCGGGCTAGCCGGGGGAAGGTCCCGGGAAGCGTGGTCAAATGGACCGCGGGCCGTGGCGAACAAAAAGTAACGTCTGGTCGCGTGCCACGGGCCGGGATCCCCGGCGGGATCCCGGGCCGTGGCACGATCGGCCAGACGCGGCGGCCGCATTGGCCCCGCCGCCCGCCCGTCTCCTCGGAGGGCGGGCGGCGGGGTGCGTGGAGGGGGCGGGGCCGTGCGGCCGCACGTTGCGCCGCGCGGCCCCGGCTCCTCCCACTTTCCCCGCCGGGATCCCCCCGGCACGTCTGTTGGGCCGTGCCGGGGTGACCCCGGCGGGGAACGAAGACGTTCGTTACGGTACGGGGCCAAAGGGCCCCGTAACGTCTGAAAGTACCCATTCTCGCCAAAGAGAGGGTGTCATGTATTTCCAATTATGAGCATATATTTTTTGACCATCGGTGTTTCTAATGTACTGATTTTAAGTTTCAATATATTAACTTTCTCTTTCAATGTATTGAACTTGTGTTTTTCTGCATTGATTTTTAAAATCAGTTTCTGTGTTATCTTGGTTCAGGCTGGGTCCTCCTCAGCTGCGTTCCAATGAACTTTTTTTTTAAACTTCTCAGTGAACTTTTCACTGTATCCAAGGAAACAAGGGGGGAAATGGCTAAAGTTGGAGGCCAGACCAAGGACCTTATCAGTCTATATGTCTAAAAGACAAATGGTACCAGCCACAAACATCACCAAAGTGAGAAGTTTTAAGTTAGTTTCGTCTAGCTAGCATATCTGTTTCCACTAATTGGTTAAAAAAAAACTTGAAGCTGTGGTCAGGTCTCACTGTAAATCTGACAATTAATTTTGATGGAAATATGAGGTTTTGTTCAAACCTTGAAGGAAATCTGACTCTGTTTAGTTTCTTTACTTACTCAGCATTAAGAGAGCCAATTAGAATCCTGTTTATTTCCATGCTAATTGATGCCATCAGCATCACTGCTAGGAATGTCAGCTTCTGGCAAACTTTGCTTTAAGAAGGGAGACATGATCTTTGCTTTTTCAGATTGAAATCCTACACTATGTTGGGGTTTCTTTCTCACCATCATGGCAGAAAAAGGGAAGAACTGGGAAGAATGTAATGTATTATTCTTGATATCTTTGAGCCAATGAATTGAGCATATGTTAAGCTTTTAGAAGCTATTTTCTTAAAATAGAAATATTTTTAATATCATGTAACTTTGATTGGCTATCAATACCATTCTATGTAAGCTACTGATATTTTCTATATAAAATTTAAGTAAACTATGTCTATATTTTTATTATATTCTGAGTCTCATGTTCCATTTACTTATAAATATAGTGTCATTTTACAATACTTGCTTTGCTGGCTTGGCATCAAAGTAAAGTGTAAACTCATTTTACACAACTTGGAAAAGAGTGGCCCAATCCAGTTAGACCAGATCTGCTGGGCAACATAGCTCTCTTTCCTTTCGTAGAAAAGAGACATGCAACTCAACAGCTGGACATGTGTCACTGGTGGCACAACCTCTCCCAGGCCCAAAGCACCTCCGGGAGGCATCCCTAGCTGACTGTCCTGTTTTTCATGTTCCATTTGTTTTCCTGTTTAAAATAAATATTTTTCTATTTCTTTGTCACGCTGTCTGTGGTGTGCTTTCTACAGGGGATGTTCTGGTTTCCTCACCTGAGTGTTGTTGGGAATGGCCCAAGGTCCATTGTTTTGTTCCTCCTCCCCCATTGCATTCCTGTGCTGTTACCAGTGCCACCATGGCTTTTCCAACAGCCCCTGTCGTCATACTTTTGGCTGCTCATCTTGGTCATTTGGATTCCTGTGCCTGAACCTCTCTCTGCAGCTGATGTGTGTGCTCTTTTTTCCCCCTTTTGGACCACTTTGGTACCGCCTTGTGCTTTCCACTGCATGCTCTGGTGCTATACTGTTGTCATATACATCCCTGCACCATGCATTGCACATTTTGTTGCAGGAGTGTTGTATGTGTGTTTGGATGGGGTTTACTTTCTGTCTTTTGCAAAGGTTGCATGTAGTGGTTTGGGTTGTATGCATTTTGCTGTCCCATGTGCTGGGTAGGAGTTCTCCTCGCTCTGGGTCCCCCACTCCCCAGCATGCCTTGTTTTGGCTGGGTTCCCCTTGCTAGTTTCCCCTTTTTCACTGACCAGCCTGTGGGATGCATGCTGTTGCTGGGGGTGTTTTTGCTTTCTGGATTTTTGCTTTCTGGCACCCACCTGTCTCACCGGTGTCTGGTGGCTGCAGCTCTGCTACTGTTTCTCTGATTTCCTTTCACTCACCCCCCCTCCTGCACCCATTGGCCCAGAGTCTATCTGGGTATGGGCAGTGTTATCTGCAGTTGCTTTATTTGCCCCTGGTCATCCATGTTGCAACATCATGCTGTGGGGTGTGGATTTGGCTCCAATTGGTGTAGTGGCTGCCCATTTAACCAGTGAGCATGTTCGAACAGTGGACGGGCAGGTCAGTTAGTGTCAGATTCATGGGTGCTGTGACTTCCTGTGACCAGCAGCCCATGTGACTCACTTCCCACACATTGCCCTTGACAGACTGGCTGGTGTGTGGTTTCCTACACCCATCTCCACTGATCCACCCCTCAGACATGCCCATATAAAAAGGGCCTGAGTGTTCAGCATAGAGGCTCAGTGTTGGGCAGCTTGCTGGAACCACTGTATGCAGGCTTTATTCACCTTGAAGATGCCTCTAAACACCACCTCAGTGGCATGAAGGTATTACTGGAGTGCTGCAACCCTTCCATCCACCATTGCTGCTATGGATGGGCATCACGGGGTGATTGATCGCTCCCTTCGTGCACCTTTATACTGGGGTTACCTTGTGCCTGTGGGGCCTCTGTCAGCTCTGTTCTGTGTTACTGCCACGCCCCTTTCTCTCACCCTAGTCTTGCTGTGATGATCCATGCCCAACCTACTGGTGGACATGACCTCACCCTCCACATGCCCCACTGTGCCCTGATTAGGCTTGAAAAATAAAGTCCAAGTTGAATACATAGTAACCAAGCCAACGTGTTTCAAATTAACTTTCTGAGGACTTCATGAATCTCTTCAAAGATAGCTTGACTCTACGAAAACAGAACAATTAACACAGTGCGGGGGGGGGGATAATAAATAGAAGGGGTATATAATTTGAGGCCCATGGCTAAAAAAATTATTTTATAGATAAACTCAACTCAATCTTACCTACAAATGAGAACAAGGTAACACCATTGCAGGAAGGGAAACCCAGAGGTACTCCCAAAATGTATACTATCATTGGAGCCTAACAAAGAACAAATCGCTTATTACAATATGATATATAAGATTATACATTGGAAAAAAAATTTGAAAAAACTCTATGGGTAATTTCAGATGTGACGGGCCTTTCGGCCCGCCATGCTGAACCCTGGACCTGGATCTGTCTCAGATCCCGGGCCGTGATCAGACTAGCTGTTCTTTATATGTGCTGGCCTGATCACGGAGGGGAATTGGGGAGGGCTGCACAGTGCAACATGTGGCTGTTCAGCCCCAACACACACCCCCCGTGCTCCACCAGTCACCCACCCTCGGGGAGATGGGTGGGCACAGTGGCCGATCCTGTACCGCGGTCTGGACCATGGTCAAGAACAGGGTGAGGTAACAGATGTTACTTTTGCCCCATTCCTGACCATGGTCCAGCTAACCACAGTTCTGGAGGTGAGACCAGCCTCACCTCCAGAACCGTGGTTAGCTTTGAACCCCACCAGGAATTCACCATGGTGAACATCTGGCGGGGCTCCAACAGATGTTCACGCAATCACAGCCATCACCCTGAATCCACTGTGTTGGATGGTTGACTGTGATCCTGTAACGTCTGAAATTACCCCATATGTTCCTTAAATCCTATAATTTAATGTATCATGAAGAAATCTACCATTAATCCATAATTAATGGAGATATGTATATGAAGATGAAACCACCAATCCCTAAAGATTGGGCATAATATATAGCAAACTTTAAAATCTATTGTAGATTTTTTAAAGAAACTTGATATAAAAATAAAAATGGACTTAAATAAGGTAAGAAAAACAGTTTCTCACAAATATCAAAAAGGGTTTTGAAAATAAAAAAAAATTACACTTGTTCCAATTTAACAATCATTGAAGGAAAAGGGAATGACTTCAACAAACTATCAATTCCCTGCTGAAAAAAACAAACCAAAAAATCAATATTTTCTTGATAGAGAACTTTATAACAGATCTTTCTAAATGTTCTGATACCATGGTAGTTTCACCCTCCTCAGCTGGGGAGGGGGTTCTGAAGCCTAACCCTGTGAAAGCACACACATCCCTTACTTGGCAGGGTGTTCCTGTATCACCAAGGGGCCAAGGTTGCTGTCTCCAATAAGGTCACCAGCATTCCTGTGTGGGGTTCTGTGCTTCTATTATCTATCGTCCTTGGGCTACGCATTAAACTAGTTGCATGTGACTGTAGTGCTAAAAATCACCTGCCATCCACACTGGGCAGTCTTTGTAATCTGTGGTTTTTCCAGGTCAGCCATATCTCAGGTCCATTACCCCCCACCCCCCCATCATGCAGTCAGGGGGTACTGTAAAATGAAATATCTTTGGAACCATGGCACTGGCTGAAGTGTAGCTTAGGGGTGATATCTAGCAACTGCTGATGGATCACTTGTCCATGTGTGATGGGCATGGCCTGTTGTCATGGAGCCTTTTGCTCCTGGGACATCATGTGTGCAGCCGTGATTGCCAGTTGAAAGCTAGCGAGTTAGGGTTTCCTATTCTGGTGCCAGCTGTAGATGTGCCTCTGGATGGACATGATAATATGTGATGAAGAACCAACACAAAACTGACCTTAAACCATGGTGTTTAGGAATGGGATTTTGGTCAAAATCTCAGTACTGGTTTTATATTGGTATCAGAACTCCCTTGTCTGTTCTGTTGGATCTTTAACATTGCAGTTTTCGCCATTGACTTCAATGGGAAAACCACAATGTTAAAAATCCGATAATGCAAAAGAACCGGTACTGCCAATACCGAGAAATATCAGTTTATCGAATTAGAACCAAGAGCACCATTATTGGCCGCTCTCAGTTCTTGGCAATACCGAGAGTTCCATCCCTACTGTTTATTATAGTGGACATATGTACAGAGGAGTGCAAATCATGGAGGATGCTCAGGAGGAAGTTGGCTACTCACTGATCCCTCTGCATGCGGGCAATATGGCAAAAAGAGTGTTCCTGTTATGCATTTTTCAGCACCACCCTGGTCCCATTGGAACAGGGGCACCAGTTCATCCAAGCAAGGTGGAAGGGGACTGTCCAGGGCACCCCCATGGGTTTTTCAGATACTGTAGAGGATACAAGCTGCAATTATGAGCATGGGTGCCTTATCCAGGTCAAATTCATTCCAGTTCTATGCATCTTCAGAACCCCAAAAGCTTGTTCCACTGCATTTTGAGTGGCACACAACTTGTTATTGTAGAGTGCCTGCACAGGTGTCCATGGCACAGGGTACACCTTCATGAGCCACAGCATTATTGGATAAGCAGGATCTCCAATCACAACCGGACACATGGACATGCCTTCAGTGACCCTGATGGTGGCTATTTCCCTCATGTACATTCTCACAAAGAAGGGTGAGGTGCAGAGGATACGGGTGTTGTAGCTCTTCCCCGACACCCCTATGAAAGGCATCTGGGAAGAGGCCCCTGTGGTCCACAATGGAAGGGAGATGGAGGACTGACCCTTCTGGTTTAGATAGTTGCCCTTGCTGTTTGGGGGTTAGATTATGGGAATGTGGGTTCCATCTATGGCCCTGATTCAGTAGGGAAAACCCAGTTTGGTGAATCCAGAGATCACCTGCTCAGCATCAACCAGCTGGATCACTTGCTTCATTAATTGCTTAACTATGACTATGAAAACCTCACCAAGAACCCCGGCAACTCTGAAGGTTCCCACCCTGAATTGCTGTGCTACACTGTAGCAGGAATTGGGGGTTGCAGCCTCCAAATGACTATGGCCACATGCTTGCCCACCAGTAAACAGTCTCTCATGTTGTTGGTCTCCTTCTGAGGAGTGACCATAGGATACGAGCAACGTGGAATAATAGACTTAAGTAAGAGAGAGAAAAAGAAAGCAGTAGGTCTGCTGCTCGGTGAAAATGGTGAAATGTTAACAGGTGACAAAGAGAAAGCCAAACTACTATGCCTCCGTCTTCTCCCGAAAGGGAGACCATGTCCAAGCTGGCAAAGGTAGCATGAATAATAAGGGGAAAGGATTGCAGCTCAGGACAGATAAAGAGTTGTTCAGATAATACGTAGCTACTCTAAATAAGTTCAAGTCTTCAGGGCTGGAAGAATTGCATCCTAGGGTACTGATTTACTCTCAGAATCTCTATCATCTTTGAGTACCCTTGGGTAACGAATAACCGTAACACCCTTCTAGGTCTAAAGCTGATATTGCCCAGGTTTCTTGTAATAAAATAATATGAAAAGTCTGCAAATATTCAAGCAAGTTCGGATCACTCCCATGCACCTGCCACCCCGCAATATTCCATGAACAAAGAGAAAGTGAGAGGGAATTTAAATCTTCTCTTAGTCAATCTATTGTGGTTATTTGTGGGGTAGTTGGCTCTTCATTCATTAAATCTAGACAGGGAGGGTGTCCTTTTTTCTTTGATCCAGGCCCCTTAAATAAATCTACTTGAAGCAAATCCTGCCTCTGGGGCTTTATTACTTCCCCCTGTTTCACTTGAACCCCTCCTTTAGGGCCAACATACGTCCTAGGATTGATCCCTTTTCCCATGTCTTGGAGAATTTTGGGGGCCATTTTTGGGGCTAAGACTTCTTCATCTCCTCCTTCCTGCAAGTAATTGCCAGATCGATTGGTCTGGGCAACTGGGCCTACAGATTCCCTAGATAGTCTTCGCTGCTCGTGGGACTCAAAATGAAAACTATCACTGGCCTCCTGTACCAGAGATCCAATCTCTTCAGAGAGAGCTACTAGATCTCTGACTGATTGTATTACTACCCCTTCTGCTGGGCTTGTACTCCTTCTCCTGACTATGCTCCTGAGGGGCCCTATCTCCCTTTAGAAGTCTATCATTAATGTTTAAAGCTTTTACAGTGTTACTAATATGTGCCGAAGGGCTGTATTATAAGTTTTTAAGTACAAACCTATACTTAGGTTTATATGTCGTGTATTGTGTATTGTGAATTGTTTGTGAACACAATGACCTATGGTCACACTTAATAAATTATTTGGACTTTGCAGAATGGGTGAGGTGCTGGTAGATTAGAGAAGGGCAAATGTTGTCCCTAGTATCTTCAAAGAGGTGGGAAAGGAGGATCTGGGAAACTATAGACTGGCAAACCTGACATCAGTACCTGGAAAGATAGCAGAATTAATTATAAAACAGTCAGTCTGTAAGCATCTAGAAAACAGTGTAGTGATTACTAGAAGTCAGCATGGATATGTCAAGAATAAGTCATTCCAGACTAATCTTATCTCCTTTAAAATATCTCATAGATATTCGATTAGACTAATCTAATTAAAGGAGATTAGACGAATCAAATCTCCTTTTAGATGTGTCATGAATAAGTCATATCAAACTAATCTTATCTCCTTTAAGATATCACCAGACTAATCATGGGTATTTTCAGACGTTACGAGATCACAGTCAACCACAGTGAACCACGGTCAATCCCACAGTGGGGCCAAAGTGCCTTGAACGTCTGTTCAGCGGCTGCCAGATGTTCACCGCAGTCAATACCCACCAGGGGTCAAAATCAACCATGCTTCCGGAGCTCCGGTCTGGACCATCTCCGAAAGTGTGGTCAAAAAGATTCCCAACAGGAAACAATAAAAAGTAACATCTGAATGGCAACTGCTGACCGGAATCAAAGAAAATGATTCCCAGCCGGGGAAAAACCATGCAGCATCTCTATCAGGCAACCAGCAACAACACAGACTGTGGAGGGAGATTTAAAGGGCACACGGCAGCAGGGAAACATGGCAGGTTGGAGCGAGGTGGAAGGGAGAGGAGAGTGGTGGGAGAGAGTGCAAGGGAGGAGGAGGTGGTGGAAGTGCAGGCGGAGGAGGAGGTGGTAGTGCTGCACATAGAGGAGGAGGAGCAGCAGCAGCAGCAGCAGCAGCAGCAGCAGCAGCAGCAACAGCCAGGACAGGCCACCCCAGTGCCTGATGCCATCCCAGGGGAGGAGGCACCCCGGAAACGGGTAAGGAGACTGAAAGGGAGGGGGTCCAGTGGCACAGGTGCACCCAGGGGGGCGGGTGCCCAGCCGGCCAGCAGGAGGGGGGAGGGGGCAGGCCGCGGGACAGAGGCAGAGGCAGAACAGCAACCAACCCCCCCCCGCCCCCTTCCTCCCATAGACACAGAAACGGGCCTGGGATCCTGAGCCCCCGGATGAGCCGGGCACTGCCCAGGTGGAGGAGATGGAGGAGGAGGAACTGGAGGGGAGAAGGGGGAGATGGTCCTACCACAAGGGGGGGGTCAATGGAGTCTATCTGCATCTGGGGGACCCTGGAGCATCAACTGGAGTTCACGTTCAATCAGAGAAACAAGCACGTGTTCTGGGAGATAGTGTGGGAAATGGAGGCGGCGGGGCATCACCGGACCGTGGCACAGTGCCGCCAAAGAGGTCAAAGGCCAAAGAGGTCAGAGGGGGTACAAGGTCATCAGGGACAACAACCAGAGGTCTGGACACGGAGCCCGGACCTCCCCCTTCTATGATGCCATGGACCTCATCCTCCATATGAAGGGCTTGATAGTCACCCCATGCCTTGTGGGGAGCGCTGTGGTCCAGGGCAGGGAACGGATGGAAGAACCTCCTCCCCTCACCGTCCCCCAGGAAGGCACTGGCTCCAGGACCCCAGACTCCCAGGAGGAACACCCTGGAACCTCAGAAACCAGCAGCCCCCCCGGATACCAGCCCAGAGAGCCCCCACCGTCTGGCCGGACAGGCGGAGTCTGAGGCCGGCACACTCATCACCCTCAGCCAGTGGTCGCAGGGGGAGCACAGCAACATGGATGGGCCGGCCTCGGAGGGATCGGAGATGGACATCGAGGGTAAGCTGGCAGGTGTCAGGTGGGAGGGGGACCAGGGGTGAGGGAGTGGGGGTAGCCCCGGCCAGGGGGCAGGCCCCACCACCCCAGACACCCAGGGATGGTGACCTGGGGGGCCGCCCGGGCAATCCGACACCCCACCACCAACCAACCCCCCATACTCCCACAGGGCACGGAATGCCCCAGCACCAGAGGCAGGTGGGTGAGGAGGCCAGTGCAGGGCAGTCCGGGCAGCAGCCAGAGAACCCAGGTGAGGCTTACAGGCAGGGTGGAGGGGGTGGGGATGGGCCCAGGGAGGCCAGGTGGAGGACTGGGGGGGCCAGGGGGTGGGGATGGGGAATGGGTGGGAGAGACCCCCAGGCCTCCCCCAGGCCCATGGGCAGGCTTGTGAGCGGCAAATGACATACCTCCATGTACCCTACAGGGCAGCCAGAGGGGCCACAGCAACCCATGCCCATGCCCCCAGCACAGCGGATGAGGCAACACCGGGCACGGGTACGGCGCTGGAGGGAGGACCAGGTGGATGACATCATCTGGACCACAACGGAACAGGGGGAGAAGATGATAGCAGCTGTGGACCGCATGGAGGCGGCCATAGAGCACTCCCTGCTATGGGTGGAGGCACGGGACCAGAGGCTCCAAGAAAAGGTGCACCTGAAATGAAGGCAAGAGCACCGGGAGCACAGCAGGCAGATAGAGGCATTTGGGTGACTGGAAAAGGCCATTGCAGGGATGGTGCGGGAGCATTCAACCAAAATGGACAGGTCCCACCACATCGGGACCTCCCTACTCCTGTATGCTGGCACTATGAGTGCTTATATGATGGCAGTCAGCCCAGGTCCTGATGCTGGGCCCCTAGGCACCCCCATCTTCCTGCCAACCGCCCCAGCCACCTCCATGAAAGCAGGGACCACGCATCCATCTCCCTGGACACGCAGGCCTCTCGAGGGAGCAGCCACCACAGTGATGGGTTCGGGGTTGGACACCCTCATGCCTCAGCCTCCCGGCTCATATGCCTGGCTAGGGTGGTACCGAAGCGCTTGGCATACCGGTACTCCCTCGGGTTGTCCACATTCACGTACAGAGGCGCCAGGCTGGGAGGGTGACATGGGACGGGGTATTCAAGGGCTGCCCCCTCGGTCTTGCACACGTTGTGCAGCACACAACAGGCACCTATCACCAGGCCCGAGGTCTCCACCGTGTAGTCCAGCCGACCAGCGAGGCTCTCCAGTGCTTCTTGAGGGCCCCGAACGCCCGCTCAACCATGGTCCAGCTTGCACACAGGCGGGAATTGTAGAGCGCCTCCACCAGGGTCCAAGTGACTGGATACACCTTCATCAGCCACTGGGTGAGGGGATAGACTGGGTCACCCACATACAGGGGGCATCAGCACCCCCTCGATCTGGGTCATCCCCATGTCTGCAAAGTCCCCACTGTACATTCGGGCATATATAGGGGAAATGGTCATGATCCGGGCATCGTGGCTGTGCCCAGAGTTGTCCATGAAGATGTCGATGAACCACCCCCGGTGGTCCACGACAGCCTGCAGCTGCAGGGAGTGATACCCATGCCTATTGAAATACTCAGCGGCCTCCCCAGACGATGGGCAGAGGATCTCTATGTGGGTGCTGTCCACGGCACCCATGCAACTGCAAGGAACCCTCCAGCTGCAAAGCCGGCCATCACGGTTGCCTGGTCCACCAGCTGGATCACTTGGTCCAGGAGAATGCCCTCCACAGCCTCACAGACATCCCATAGGATACATGCAATGGTGCTCACCCTGACACTGAAGTGCTGGGATCTGGACCAACAGGAGTCAGGCGTTGCTAGGG
Source organism: Sphenodon punctatus (assembly GCA_003113815.1). Classification (NCBI taxonomy): domain Eukaryota; kingdom Metazoa; phylum Chordata; class Lepidosauria; order Sphenodontia; family Sphenodontidae; genus Sphenodon; species Sphenodon punctatus. The sequence goes on from QEPC01006410.1 coordinate 151,214, forward strand.
CCCAGACCCTGATGGCCACCCACTGGACCATTGGGATGGGGGTCCTCATAGAGGTGTGCTGGACCATGGGGATGGGATGGGGGTCCTCATAGGGGTGTGCTGCCACAGTAGGATGAGCTTGTCCATCTGAAATTATGCCCTCCAGATGGTCTCGTCCCACTGAGCCAGTGCCCGTGACCACCACCCCTGTGCCCCTTCTGTGACCCATACCCATCGGGCAATGGGCATAGTGAGCAGGGCGGCCTGCTGCATAGTCTCCCTCCACTTTTGGAGGCACCTGGTCGCCTCACAGAGCACAGAGATCCTGTTCCGGCTGTGGCTCATGGCCTTCTGGTATGCCCCGGTCACCTTCTGAGCCCTGAGCCAGGCCAGGGCGCGCCTGTGGCCGTGGTGGGTTCTCCAGGCCCTAGCAGTGCTACAGGCCAAGCTAACCCACAGGTGGATGCCCAGGTGCACCTCAGCGGTCGGGATGAGCAGCTGATCGGTGTGGGCATGATACCACTCAGCAGAGAGTGCTAGGTGCATCCTGCAGGCACCCAACCAGTCTCGCTCCATGGTGCAGTCTGCCCCGGGTGGGGTTCAGCTGGCCCTGGTATAGTCTGGGACACGTGCTGCCCCACCCCCGGGTCAGGACCCAGTGACCGGGCGGGGGCACCCATGTGGGCCCGGGGTGCCCCCCTCCTGGCTGGCCAGGCCGCCTCCTGCAGGGCGGTCGGCCCGGGGCAGTGGGAGTGGGCTACAGAGCACACCTGATGTCCCTACATGGGGCCTTGTGCACATACAGGTGTGCACCTGGGGGTGCAGGTGGAAGCTGCAGTCCTTCTGTCATCACCTCCCACCTTTCTCTGGTGGCAACATTGTGTTCTTGCTGGACTGATTAGTGTATCGCCTGTCCTGTCTGTGTGCTCAGTTCCTGAAGCTGTGCTGGGTCCGCACCCCATGCCTCGCTCTGTTGCCATGCCTTGTTGCGGCCTGTGGCCTTATTGCTTGGTCTTGGGGGCCACCCCGAGTCCCCTCCCACCCCTCCGGGGAATGTGGGCCTCACTGTTCATGCTATTTCTCTCCCTGGCTGGCTGGACCATGGCCGGCTGTGCTTCCACCGGGCTCCCGGACCCCAAGGGGCCCCCCATATGCGGACCTTCCACGAGACCATGGCCCTGTGTGACCTGTGGCATACCCCAGCTGTGCAATTGCTCCTGAGCTGCCCAGACAACCTTTTGGGTGCCTATGCAAGTCTGAGCTCTGGCCTTCATTACTTCAGCTATGAGGCGAGCACCCGGGATTGCCGGCTGCATGCTGAGATGCTGGGGCTACGTCCCTTCCCCAATGGGTGCATCCTGGAGATGAGGTGCTCTCATGTGGGTTGGTCTGCCGCGGAGACCGTGTCTTCCCTGTCTGTGTGCAGCCTGGCTGTCTACATGGTCTGTCTGGTGGAGGGGGGCCCTGCCTTGGCCATGTCCTACTTTGATTGCGTTCACGTGGCCCGTGGGTACCAGCACTCTCATGGGGCAGTGTATCACCGGCTGTTGGAGCTCGGTCACCTTCCGTGGCCCCCTGCTGCATACTACTGCATGTTTGAGCCTACCATGGCAGAGCTGGCAGTGCTGTCTGGTGTGTGGTCCCATTCCGATGTGCAGTTGGAGCTCTCCATGCAGGAGCCATTCAAAGTGTACTACCTGGTCACCCACCACATGTTCATGCTGGGGTACCACCGGGGCATGCTTCATTGGCCCCACTTCGTTCACCTGGTGGGGCACCCAGCCCCTGGCCCCTTCGTGGCCCCCAGCAGCTGGCTGTGAGTCCCCCAGTGCCTTCTGGGCCCCAGCTGCTGGCCCCCCTGTCGGCTCCCACCTCCAGGAGCCCCCCTGTCTGCCACTGCACCTGGTGTTCCACTCCGTGACTGCCTTCTCCAGTGTCTGAGTCTGGCTCTCTGCATGCCCCCTGGCTCCCCTGGGTGAAGCTGACTGTCCTCATCCTCCTGCACTCCCTCCTGCCCCCTGCCCCCCCATGGGTGACTGTAAGACCTCGGGGTTCTGGGGCCCCCGGACTGCACCTTCCTCTCATGGGGGGGCGGGATGTGACTTTGGACCTGCTGCACGGCCCCAGCTCTCCTGGCTCCCCTCCATCGCACCCTTGCCTGCACTTGGGGTCCATGTGTGCCTCCTGGACCATTCCCAGGCCGCTCCCAGTTCCATGTGGCCTCCCCCAGTGCCTGTGCCCCGACCCTCTGGGGGCCCCCATTCCGGGACTGCCTGTGTTGCTGGGGGGTGCCCATGCAGACTGTGCTGTTGTGGGGGTTCTGGCTGCCATTGCCTGTGTTCAGCCCTTCCCCCGGGCCGTTCCACCCCCCTTTTTTCTATCCTGTGCCCCCCTCCTCCCCCCATGCCCATTGTGCCATGTGTGTTGTCTGTCCCACTGTGTCCCCCCCTTCCATTCCTTTTCCTGTGGGTGGGTGTGTGTGCACCCAGGCATGTGTTTGTGCTGTGTATTCCACTGTGCCCTTGTTGTCTCTGTGCCTGCTGTGTGCGGTACCTCAGTGGTTCTTCTCCCTCTTCTCCCTCCCTTCCTGTTTCCCTTGTGTGGGAATTCCCTTTTGTCCCTCCTGGGTTCATTTGTCCTCATCCGTCCATGTCTGTGTCCCGCCCCTCCCCAGTGCCTTGTGGGTGTTTTGACCATGGTCAGGAATCAGCATCACGTCTGTTGCACTGCCCTGGGCCATGATCTGGCGTCCCGATTCCCTGCTGTGGTCCCAGTTCCATCACATCTGTTCGTGTCAGGCTCTGGGGTACGGAGCCGTGGGGGAAACAAGGAGGGGGAAGGAAGGCCGGGGTTATCAGACTCCAAGGGTCAGAGCCAGGGAGAGGGAAACAAGGTGGGGAGAATCAAAGCCTAGGCACGGGGGGGGGGGAAAGGGTGATCCCAAGGCGAACCTCCCACACCTCTCAGTCGCTCTTTCGTACCTAAGAGATTATGTACTCTGCATTGCTACCAGGCATGCTGGTCTAAGAAGGTACACGACTCATCATCGAGGTCAGGATCCGGAGCCTGGGAAAGAGCCCCCACCGGGGAGTGGGGGGTTATCCAGTACCCTAGAAGCCAGGGGGAAACTAAGCCTAAGCTCACACCGAGCAAGGGGACGGAACTAAGCGTACTCGCCTACTGAGCTGGGGGAAAGAAACAAAGCATAAGCTCATACAGAGTGGGGAGAAGGAACTGAGCAGAAGTTCGTACCGAGCAGGTGGAGGAAACTAAGCATAAGCTCCTTCTGAGCAAGGGGATGGAACTGAGCATAGGCTCCAGCAGAGCAAAGGGAAGGGACTATGCATAAGCGTGTACAGAGCAGGGGGGAGGAACTGAGCATAGGCTCATACAGAGCAAGGGAAGGAGCTACGCATAAGCGTGTACAGAGCAAGGGGGAGGAACTGAGCATAGGCTCCAGCAGAGCGAAGGGAAGGGAATGAAGCCTCAGCTCCCACAGAACACAGGAACAGCAAACAGGGGAGACGCACAAGACAAAGGGGTCCAACAGGCACGGGACGCACACACAAGACAAGGGGGAATCAACAGACATAGGACACGCACCTGAGAAGGGGGAAACAAGCAAGCCTAGGGCGTACCCTTGGGGAGGGAATTGCCAAGCCCTGAACGCAAGGCCAAAGGAAGGGGCAGGACACACACCCACCTTATAAAGAACATACCATGGGGAGACAGGGGGGTACAAAACACAGTCTTACTACATACAGAGGGGGCACACACAGGGCTCGCTCGCTCTCACACACACTAGCTCGCTCGCTCGCTCTCACGCTCGCACGCTTTCCATAAACACAGCAACCAAGAATGGGAAGGGGGAAGAGATGTTGCTCCACCAGCTTGCTGTGGCCACACCAAGGCTTAAATACTTCCTGTGGCCAATCAGGAAGCTGGGAGGCAGGGCTAAAACAACTGGCTACAGCTGGGGGGGGCATGACACACAGGGAGCTAGCACACAAGGGAGACAGAAGGGGGGAAACCCAACACTCTCACAAGCCCACCAGGTGGCAGAGGATGCTGGAGAGCCTGTTCAGCATGCCATGGGTTCAAGACCCAGCCCTGACAGTTTGGGGCTCTCCTTGACCACAGGGGGTGGTTGTTCAGTTTATCATCACTGAGGATCCACTGTGGTGACTCCAGACCACATAACATCTGAAAACACCCCAATATCTCCTTTTTTATAAAGTTACTAATTCAGTGGATCATGGGAATGCTATGGATGTAATATATCTTGATTTCAGCAAGGCATTTGACAAAGGTCCAGTTGCTCCGAGCTGCTGGAGGCAGGAAAGAGAGAGAAATAAATTAATAACAATATACAATAATCAGTCATAAATATCCTTGTTGACAAGCTAGTAAAATGTGGACTAGATGATAATACCTGGATGCTATGCTTCTATTAATGGAGCTTGAATTTGCATTAGCCTTTTTAGCAGCTGCATCACACTGCTGACTCATGTTCAGCTTGTGATCAAACAGATCCTTTTCACATGTACTACTGCCAAGCCAGGTATCATCCATCCCATACTTGTACGTTTGATTTTTCTTACCTTGCCAAAGGGGGGAGTACCCTGGTGCAGGGAGTAGTGGGGAAACACCCACTGGCCCCTCCAGCAGGGAATCTCATTTACCAAGCCTTGTTACTAGGGATGTCCAAACGCGGTTTGGACGTTTGGTGTTTAGCCCGAATGTGGCCTGTTTGGATGGCCGAACCGAACGGCCAAACCGAACGGCCAAGACCCCAAACAGGTGAGTTCGGGCACATTCAGGTGGGAAAAACAAGGGCTGAAAGGCCCGGGGGGGGGTAGCTTAGGAGCAGACTTCCTGGTGCCAGGGGTGGAAAGGCTTGGACTAGCAGCCAGCCTGCCCAATCACATCCCTCTTTTCCTCAGACCATTGGCTTCGCAGTCTGCGATTGGCCACGGGCTAGGCTACACAGAGCCAATGGGGCTTGTGGTAAGGCGGGCGCAGCAAGTAAAAAAAGTCATTTCCCTCCCCCCTTTCAATTCCTTCTGAGCTAGCCACTGATCCTGTCAGCAGGCTTTTTCAGAAGTCTCCCTCTCCCAGCAGTTTGTGTTCCTCCCAATCCACTGCCATCCTCCTCCAATTTCACCCATTTCCACACATTTACCTCCATAGTTTCATTTATTTAGATTAGATTAGATAGATTTAGGTGTTATTTTTATTTTTTAACCCTCCCTGTGTTCTTTTTCCCTACCGTCCATTGAATCCTTCCCTCCTCCCTGTATATATTCCATCCCTGGTTCCCTTCCCCTGTTTTGGGATTTATTTAGAGTAGGATTAGATTGATTTAGGTTTCATTTCAGTTTTGTACCCCTCCCTGTGTTGTTTCTTGTGAGCTGTCTGTTTCCCCCCCCATCCCTGTGTAGATAGATAGATAGATAGATAGATAGAGGAGTTAGCTTAGTTATAAAGATCAGTAGAGATAGTGTGTAGTGATTCCGTTTTAATATTTTATAGAGAGTTTGTAGGACTAGGCCTTTGTAGATATTAGATACTATTCCATTCAGTTCCATAGGTTTTAGAATAGTTAATAGCAGTTAGAGTTAGTGTAGATATATATAATATTAGATTACCAATTAAAATAAATAAATAAATAAATATAGAATCTTCGTGTGCATTCTTTGGGTGGGAGAAATGGAGAAGGGAAACAGGAGAGGCTGGTATGCTGCCCATAAGGCGGGCAATGGGGTACATCGCAGAGGTGTCTGGGGCCATGCCAGACGCAGCAGGCAGCAGCAGCAGCCTGAGTCCCTCACCGTGCCCCAAACTGCACAGGCCTGATTTTGGCAGTCAAGCTTCAGAGGCTCCCAGCAGTGGCATTAGAGCAGTGGTTCAGTGGTGCATCCTGCCAGAGTCCTCCACTGTCACACAGGGCACTGGAAGGCCTGCACTCTAGGAGGCTATGGCTGGTTCTGCTGCAGCTGAAGGAGCAAATGCAAGTACTTCAGGGTTAGATGTTCCTCCAGGGCCACCAATGTCCCTGACCCCCATTATTGAGGTGATCCCCAGCAGTCCAGGGCTGGTGGATCCCACCGCGTCTGCTAGAGGCACGGTCCGATCCCCAGGCAATGGCAGCAGGGAGAGGAGCAGAAGTAGCAGTAGCAGTAGCAGTAGCAGTAGCAGTAGAAGTAGCAGTAGCAGCAGCAGCAGCAGAAGCAGCTATAAGGGGACACAGGGAGAGTGGCAGCAGCATGGTGGGCAGCCCATCAGCCTCAGGGTCCCAGTACTCCCCAACACGGGACAGTACGTCCCTTCACAGGACATCACTCTGATTGGGGACAGTGAGAAAGTGTTAGTGGGGAGGGGAAAGGAAGGGAAGACGAGGGTTGCCCAGGTGCACCACACACTCTCGGGGAGCTCTGTTGTATTTGATGGGGGTCCCGGAGGCCCGTCAGGATAGTATGTGGGCCATTCCTTGGGCTTTCGCACCTGGAACTTAGGCCCCTATCATCATAGGGCACAGAGCTTTGGCTAGGCAGGGTTCTCACACACCACGGGGGAATGGGAGCAACTGTGGGGACTGGTGTAAGGTAATGGAGGCAAAGGACCCAGGGTAGAGGGAACAGGAATACAAGGGCTTGCACACGGGAGAGGGGTAGGGGAGACAAGGTGCCCAGGGAGGGGGGAGAAGGAGGGAGAAATGCCAGGCCCGCAGGCCATGTCACACTACCCACTCAGGCACTCAGGGAACACAGGGAGCAGGGGCTCAGGCACACGAAAGGACAATACAGGGGATCACTGCTAATCACACCAAAACAGGGAGGGGGGAAGGAGAGGGAATGCGGAGGCAGGCAGAGGGAGACACACACAGGAGTATTCAATATCAGAACGTTCACTTAGCTTTCAGGCAGGGGGGCTAGTTCATCCAGGCTCAAGCTCTGTTCACCGGCCCAGAGCTTACTGTGAGGCCGGCTTTTGAAGAGGAAGCCCTGCCCCCTCCACGCTCCTGGAGGCGTGCAGATAGGCGCAACAGGGGGTGGGGCCTTGCTGCGTTGTGGAGCGGGTCAGCTGTTGGTGCCACGTCGGTGAGTGTAGGAGTCCTGGTCGGCTGCGGCGATGCCTCTGGAGGGTTAGTGCTGGTGTGGGCGGGGCCCCTTGCGTCTGGGAGCAGCCGCTGCACCGGGGAGCGGCCACCGCGGCTGACAGTACCCCCCCTCGAGGCCCCCCCCAGGCATCATGCGGGGCCCGGTTTGTCAGGGTGACATTGATGAAACAACAGAAGTAGGCACGGGGCAAAGACATGTGCTGCAGGTTCCCAGGACCGCTCTTCGGGACCAAAGCCCCACCAATCAATGAGATAGTGTAGCCTTCCGCGCCGGAGTTTGACGTCAAGGATGCTACGAACCTCATAAACAGGGTCGATGGTCTCTGGTTCTGGCTGCAGTCCAGGATCGGCAGGTTCTGCGTTGTTCGGGGCAACGGCTGGTTTGAGTAGCGATACATGGAAGGTGGGATGGATGCGCAGCCTCGGGGGTAGTTGAAGGGTGTAAGTCACCTCATTCACCTTCTTTAGGATTGGGAATGGTCCAAGATATCTGTGATCTAATTTTGCTGAAGGCCGTTTGGAGGGGTAGTGTCGCCGATCTAACCAAACCAAATCGCCGGGCTGTAGTTGCGGGGCTGGCCTTCGGTATCGATCGGCGTAATGTTTATATTGCTGATGGGTTTTTTCTAGTGTGCTCTTGGCAAGAGCATGCACCTGATGTAGTTGTTGCGCTAGTGTCCCTGCTGCTGGAACTGTTACGGATGTGAGATTGGGAGAAACCATTTGTGGGTGATATCCATAGGTTACGAAAAAAGGGGAATCTCCAAGAGAGGCATTTGGAGCGTTGTTGTAGGCAAATTCTGCCAAGGGTAACCACGTATACCAGTCATCTTGAAGGTAACTGATGTAACACCTCAAATACTGTTCCAGAGTCTGATTGGCTCTTTCAACCTGCCCGTTAGCTTGCGGGTGGTACGCGGTAGTAGGTTTTAATTTGATTTGTAGGGCCTTAAANGTAGGACTAGGCCTTTGTAGATATTAGATACTATTCCATTCAGTTCCATAGGTTTTAGAATAGTTAATAGCAGTTAGAGTTAGTGTAGATATATATAATATTAGATTACCAATTAAAATAAATAAATAAATAAATATAGAATCTTCGTGTGCATTCTTTGGGTGGGAGAAATGGAGAAGGGAAACAGGAGAGGCTGGTATGCTGCCCATAAGGCGGGCAATGGGGTACATCGCAGAGGTGTCTGGGGCCATGCCAGACGCAGCAGGCAGCAGCAGCAGCCTGAGTCCCTCACCGTGCCCCAAACTGCACAGGCCTGATTTTGGCAGTCAAGCTTCAGAGGCTCCCAGCAGTGGCATTAGAGCAGTGGTTCAGTGGTGCATCCTGCCAGAGTCCTCCACTGTCACACAGGGCACTGGAAGGCCTGCACTCTAGGAGGCTATGGCTGGTTCTGCTGCAGCTGAAGGAGCAAATGCAAGTACTTCAGGGTTAGATGTTCCTCCAGGGCCACCAATGTCCCTGACCCCCATTATTGAGGTGATCCCCAGCAGTCCAGGGCTGGTGGATCCCACCGCGTCTGCTAGAGGCACGGTCCGATCCCCAGGCAATGGCAGCAGGGAGAGGAGCAGAAGTAGCAGTAGCAGTAGCAGTAGCAGTAGCAGTAGAAGTAGCAGTAGCAGCAGCAGCAGCAGAAGCAGCTATAAGGGGACACAGGGAGAGTGGCAGCAGCATGGTGGGCAGCCCATCAGCCTCAGGGTCCCAGTACTCCCCAACACGGGACAGTACGTCCCTTCACAGGACATCACTCTGATTGGGGACAGTGAGAAAGTGTTAGTGGGGAGGGGAAAGGAAGGGAAGACGAGGGTTGCCCAGGTGCACCACACACTCTCGGGGAGCTCTGTTGTATTTGATGGGGGTCCCGGAGGCCCGTCAGGATAGTATGTGGGCCATTCCTTGGGCTTTCGCACCTGGAACTTAGGCCCCTATCATCATAGGGCACAGAGCTTTGGCTAGGCAGGGTTCTCACACACCACGGGGGAATGGGAGCAACTGTGGGGACTGGTGTAAGGTAATGGAGGCAAAGGACCCAGGGTAGAGGGAACAGGAATACAAGGGCTTGCACACGGGAGAGGGGTAGGGGAGACAAGGTGCCCAGGGAGGGGGGAGAAGGAGGGAGAAATGCCAGGCCCGCAGGCCATGTCACACTACCCACTCAGGCACTCAGGGAACACAGGGAGCAGGGGCTCAGGCACACGAAAGGACAATACAGGGGATCACTGCTAATCACACCAAAACAGGGAGGGGGGAAGGAGAGGGAATGCGGAGGCAGGCAGAGGGAGACACACACAGGAGTATTCAATATCAGAACGTTCACTTAGCTTTCAGGCAGGGGGGCTAGTTCATCCAGGCTCAAGCTCTGTTCACCGGCCCAGAGCTTACTGTGAGGCCGGCTTTTGAAGAGGAAGCCCTGCCCCCTCCACGCTCCTGGAGGCGTGCAGATAGGCGCAACAGGGGGTGGGGCCTTGCTGCGTTGTGGAGCGGGTCAGCTGTTGGTGCCACGTCGGTGAGTGTAGGAGTCCTGGTCGGCTGCGGCGATGCCTCTGGAGGGTTAGTGCTGGTGTGGGCGGGGCCCCTTGCGTCTGGGAGCAGCCGCTGCACCGGGGAGCGGCCACCGCGGCTGACAGTACCCCCCCTCGAGGCCCCCCCCAGGCATCATGCGGGGCCCGGTTTGTCAGGGTGACATTGATGAAACAACAGAAGTAGGCACGGGGCAAAGACATGTGCTGCAGGTTCCCAGGACCGCTCTTCGGGACCAAAGCCCCACCAATCAATGAGATAGTGTAGCCTTCCGCGCCGGAGTTTGACGTCAAGGATGCTACGAACCTCATAAACAGGGTCGATGGTCTCTGGTTCTGGCTGCAGTCCAGGATCGGCAGGTTCTGCGTTGTTGGGGGCAACGGCTGGTTTGAGTAGCGATACATGGAAGGTGGGATGGATGCGCAGCCTCGGGGGTAGTTGAAGGGTGTAAGTCACCTCATTCACCTTCTTTAGGATTGGGAATGGTCCAAGATATCTGTGATCTAATTTTGCTGAAGGCCGTTTGGAGGGGTAGTGTCGCCGATCTAACCAAACCAAATCGCCGGGCTGTAGTTGCGGGGCTGGCCTTCGGTATCGATCGGCGTAATGTTTATATTGCTGATGGGTTTTTTCTAGTGTGCTCTTGGCAAGAGCATGCACCTGATGTAGTTGTTGCGCTAGTGTCCCTGCTGCTGGAACTGTTACGGATGTGAGATTGGGAGAAACCATTTGTGGGTGATATCCATAGGTTACGAAAAAAGGGGAATCTCCAAGAGAGGCATTTGGAGCGTTGTTGTAGGCAAATTCTGCCAAGGGTAACCACGTATACCAGTCATCTTGAAGGTAACTGATGTAACACCTCAAATACTGTTCCAGAGTCTGATTGGCTCTTTCAACCTGCCCGTTAGCTTGCGGGTGGTACGCGGTAGTAGGTTTTAATTTGATTTGTAGGGCCTTAAACAGTGCTGTCCAAAAATGTGAAATGAACTGGGACCCTCGATCACTCACTATTTCTGTAGGCCATCCATGAAGTTTTATCACGTGACGTATGAACAAAAGTGCGGCTCGCTGTGCGGTAGGGAGACCTTTACAAGCTATAAAGTGACCTAGCTTCGTAAAGTGGTCGATGACAACAAAAATGGTATTATACCCTCGGGATGGTGGCAACTCCACTATAAAATCAAGCCCAATTCTTTGCCAAGGGCCAGAGGGTACTAGGGTAAGTTGGAGAAGACCTGTTGGTTTTTTTCGCACTACCTTGGTGCGTGCACAAGTTGTACAAGCCTGGACGTGGCGTTGCACATTGGTGGTTACTGAAGGCCACCAGAACTGACGTTGGAGGAGGGCTAAGGTGCGCTCGTTCCCGGGATGGCCTGCCAAGGGGGCGTCGTGGTGCGCCCAAAGGATTTGGTCTCGACAGGACGGAGGTACCATGATTTGGTTTCCTCTTTTATACAGATCCCCTTGTAGGATAACCTTAGGATCATTTGGAAGTTGCAGTTCTTGCCTGGAGGCCCGACGAAGTTGTTCCATGGAAGGGAGCGTAGCAGCGAATACTTGGGTATCAAGAATGGGACCGCTGGGTCGACTGTCTGTTTCTTTTCCCTCATGATATCATGTAAGAGCATCTGCTAGAATGTTCATTTTCCCAGGGCGGTACTGGATTATAAATGAAAAGCGTGCAAAAAAGAGCGCCCAGCGGGCGTGTCGCGGGTTCGTGATTTGTGCAGTACGAAGAAAGGTCAGATTTTTGTGATCTGTAGTTACTATTATGGAGTGTGGGGCCCCTTCTAAATAATGTCACCATGTATCAAAGGCGACCTTGATGGCCAAAAGTTCACGATCAAAAAACATGTAATTTTTCTCGGCTGGGGACAGTTGTCAAGAATAGTAAGCACAGGGTCGAGGCAGTTTCTCTGTGTCTTGTTGAAGTAATACTGCCCCAATGGCAATGCTAGAGGCATCTGCTTCGACAAGGAACGGCTTTTGAAAATCTGGATGCTGTAGCAGAGGCGCTTGCATGAAGGCCTGTTTCAAAAATTGAAAGCTGTGGTCCTGTTCCGTCCCCCAGACATAGGGTTGATTCTTTTTCAGGAGTCATGTCAGCGGGCTCGTGACTTCAGCGTAATGGGGAATATACTGGCGGTAGTAATTAGTGCTACCGAGAAAGCGCTGAAGGGCTTTCACTGCCCTAGGGGGCGGCCATTGCTGAATCGCAAGCACCTTTTTTTGGTCCATTTGGATTCCCTCTGGGATAATTACAAACCCCAAGAATTCGACTACATTGAGATGAAATGCACATTTCTCCTGTTTACAATAAAGTTGATGAGCCTGTAATCGTCGTAGCACTTGTCACACGTGTTGTACATGCTGGGTATAGGAGGAGGAATAAATAAGAATGTCATCGAGATACGCTATTACAAAGGTGTCGAGTATGTCTCGAAAGATGTCATTGATAAAATGTTGAAGCCCAGCAGGGGCATTGGCCAAGCCGAACGGCATCACGAGATATTCAAAGTGTTCGTACCATGTACGGAAGGAAGTTTTCCACTCGTCCCCTTGTCGTACGCGGAGAAGATTGTAGGGTCCCCGAATATCTAATTTTGTAAATATTTGGGCTCCTTGAAGACGGTTGAGCATCTCTGGTATCAGAGGAAGCGGGTAGCAATTTTTAATTGTCACGTTGTTGAGACCCCGATAGTCTACAGAGGGTCGTAAGCTTCCATCTTTCTTGGAAACAAAAAAGATGGGGGCCCCCGCGGGAGAGGTGGAATGCCGGAGGAAGCCATTGGCGAGGGCCTCAGCAAGGTAATTGCGCAATTCGGTTAACTCGGGGTTTGAAAGGGCATAGATACGTCCAAAAGGGGGTTCTTTCCCTGGAACCAATTCAATAAGGCAATCATAGGGACGATGCGGAGGTAATTGAGCAGCGTGGACCTTGCTAAAGACGTCCAGGAAGTCACTATATTCAGAGGGAAGTGTCTGGTTATTTTTACTAGAGGGACAAGGAACCGTAGTCATGGCCTGCTGAGCTGGAGCTGGTAAGAGACAATGTTGGGTACAGTAAGGAGAGGTAAGGTGCACCTGTCGTTGGGCCAAACATATGCGAGGTTTGTGCCGCATGAGCCAAGAGAGGCCCAGAACCACAAGAAAAAGAGGAGTGCGGACTGCATCGAAGGTAAACGTCTCCTGATGTTTACCTATCACACACTCCAAAGGAGTGGTTTGTTGGGTAACAGGGCCCAAACTGAGGGGGGAACCATCGATTGTTTGGACTGCTTCAAGGTATTGTTTCCCCTGCGTAGGAATCTGGTGTTTTTTAATCAGGGTGGTATCCATAAAGTTTGCAGATGCTCTGGAATCCAGCAAGGCCAAATCTATCAACAATCGGCACGAGGCGACTGTGATGGTCAAAGGTACACGTAAGTGAAGCGAGTTTTAAATTGTAAGGGATGGAATAATGCTCAGGGTCGAGACGCCCCCTGTCACTCTCGACCCCTGGCATTTCCTGCTTGGTGTCGGGCAGTAGGTAATGCCGGGCAATCTTGTATGAAGTGTCCCGGTTCACCACAGTAGAAACAGGCTTGGGCCCGTCGACACCGCTCCCGTTCTTCCACTGAAACAGGCCCTCGAGAGGCACCTAACTGCATAGGCTCTGTGTCGGGGACAGTCGGTCCAGAACTTTCCCCACTAGGGGGTGTGAAGGAGATGGGCCTGACGGGGAAGTTTCGGCTATCCTGACATCATTCTCTTCGCCTCTCAGCAAGCCGCGCATCTATCTGGAGTGCTAGGGTGGCTACTGCTGCCCAGGTATCTGGGGAGAGCAACATATGCAAGCTGGTCCTTGATGTCATCTGCTAATCCTCTCCGGAAGTGTACCCGAAGAGCGTCCTCGGACCAGCGTAATTCTAGGGCAAGATGCTGGAACTGTGTTATATATTCCATGAGGGGCATTCGCCCTTGGCGTAGGGTCAAAATGGCTGTCTTGGCATCCAGCAGGCGATGCGGGTGGTCAAACAAGAACCGAAATTCGCTTTAAAAGTCCTGATAGTTAGTCAAAAGGGGGCTCTTGCTGGTTAATAAATTAGTGGCCCACTCTAGGGCTACACTCCTCAAGTTTCCAATCACAAATGCAATTTTTAATTCATCTGTGTGGTAGGTGGCGGCTTGGGTAGTAAAGGTGAGGTCACAGAGGGCTAGGAAGGCTCCGCAAGCCTTACGATCTCCCTGAAATTTGTCAATACATGGTCCTCTTGGTTCTCTCGGTAACCCAAGGGGTAGTGGAACAATAGGAACAACTTTCAGGGCTGGGGCGGCAGCCTCGTCGGCATTGGCAACCGCAGGGGGTGCCACCATCACTGCTGCAGGAGGGGGAGTGGCCTGTTGTTGTGCCACAGCAGTAACCAGTTGCGTGTGCTGCTCCTGCAGATCCTTGATCTGCATGGCCAGGGTCTGGACCGCATGGACGAGTTTCCCAACTTCCTGGACCACATCCATGGTTCCAGGAGGGGAAGGAATGCGTGGGTACGTGCCGGTGAATCTGTTAGTGAGGAGGGGAAAGGAAGGGAAGACAAAGGTTTCCCAGGCGCACCACACACTCTCGGGGAGCTCTGATGTATTTGATGGGGGACCCGGAGGCCCGTCAGGATAGTATGTGGGCCGTTCCTTGGGCTTTTGCACCTGGAACTTAGGCCCCTATCATCATAGGGCACAGAGCTTTGGCTAGGCAGGGTTCTCACACACCACGGGGGAATGGGAGCAACTGTGGAGACTGATGTAAGGTAATGGAGGCAAAGGACCTGGGGTAGAGGGAACAGGAATACAAGGGCTTGCACATGGGAGAGGGGTATGGGAGACAAGGTGCCCAGGGAGGGGGGAGAAGGAGGGAGAAATGCCAGGCCCGCAGGCCACTTCACACTACCCACTCAGGCACTCAGGGAACACAGGGAGCAGGGGCTCAGGCACACGAAAGGACAATACAGGGAATCACTGCTAATCACAACAAAACAGGGAGGGGGGAAGGAGAGGGAATGTGGAAGCAGGCAGAGGGAGACACACACAGGAGTATTCAATATCAGAACGTTCACTTAGCTTTCAGGCAGGGGGGCTAGTTCATCCAGGCTCAAGCTCTGTTCACCAGCCCAGAGCTTACTGTGAGGCCGGCTTTTGAAGAGGAAGCTCTGCCCCCTCCACGCTCCTGGAGGCACGCATATCGGCGCAACGGGGGGTTGCGCCTTGCATCTGGGACCAGCCGCTGCACCGGGGAGCGGCCGCCGTGGCTGACAGAAAGACACTAGTCCTGCGCAGGAGATGTCTGGTGCAAGGTGATGGCTGTCCCTCCAAGAGCTGTGTCACCACCATGTTCATCTTCTCCCAGCAGCGCTGTCAGCGGTGTGTTACCTGGTGCAGGCCAGAAGGCAGGAGGGGGCAAAAAATCCTCGGTCTGGGTGCATTTTAAGTTGGTGCAGCTGGATGATTCCAGGGAGGTGCAGTGCAGTTTTTGCCAGAAGGTGGGGAAGCGTGGGCAGGTGCTCACCAACCTTGGCACAACTGCCATGGCAAGGCACCTCAACAGATGCCACAGTGCTATGCTGCTATGTGGGCAGGCAGGGGCAGTGGATGCCAGCGAGTTCCCAACTGCAGCAGCCAGTCGTCCATCTCCATCAGCGGGCAAGCATCCTGCTCTAACAGCTGCCTCTAGCAGCAGGCGTGGTATCACTGCTAGGGGGGAGCAGCAGCAGGAGAAGCATCAGTGCACCATGGAGGAGCTGGGGTGGGGGCAGCTGCCAAGTCCATCAACAGCCATGCACATGTTGGGAGAAACGACAGCGCTGGATTGGCAGCCCTTCTTGGTGGTCAGGGACATGGGGTTTAGGCGCCTGATTGGCTTCCTGAACCCCCAGTTTAAGCTGCCCTCTTGCACCAACCTGAGTCGGCAGTAGGGATGGGTGAATGTGGTTCAGAAGTTCGGAGTTCGGACCGAACTCGGTCTGTTCGGACGACCGAACCCGAATCCGAACACGAACTGACTGAACCGAACTAGATCTGAATGTCAAAATGACCGAACAGTTTGGTCTGTTCGGATCGCATTTGGGTGAGTTCGTGTGGCAAAAAAAGTGTCACTGGAAGGTCAAACATGACAGGGAGGGTGAGTCAGCTGAGAAGCAGACTTCCAGGCACCAGGGGTGACGAGTCTTGGAGTAGGAGCCAGCCTGCCCAATCACCACCCCTTTTCGCCTCAGACCACTGGCTTCGCTGTCTGTGATTGGCCACGGGCTAGGCTGCATAGAGTCAATAGGGCTTGCAGTGAGGCGGGTGCAGCAAGAAACAAAACTGATTGCCTCCCCCCTTCCCAACACCTGAGCTAGTCACTATTCCTGACCCCTCTCTGTGTTCCCCGTGTTCAATCTTCCTTCCTCCCTCCCCCCTAATTCAATCCTTTTCCCTCTCCCTATTATTCCATCCCTGATTCCCTATTTTAAGTTTTGGATTTAGTTAGAGTAGGAATATTATTATATTGATTTTCATTTCAGTTTTGTACCCCTCCCTGTGTTCTTTGTGTTTTCCCCTGTGTAATATTGTATATATAGATAGGTAGTTATTAGATAGACAGTTACTAGATAGATATACAAATAGTTAGCTTAGTTATAGAGATAGATATACAGTGTGTTTGTAGGACAAGGCCTTTGTAGTTAATTATTAGGCTATTCCATTAAGTTCAATAGGTTTTAGAATAGTTAATAGCAGTTAGATTTAGTGTAGA
>QEPC01006410.1:167705-186034 GCA_003113815.1 Sphenodon punctatus
TCCTAGGACAGGAGTGGAAGCTTCTTGATGACGTGGATGGACAGCCCTCCCTTCCTGGAACATAGACCCCAGAACCCTGATGGTGGGTCAGCAGAGTGGCTGGTTGTTTCTTGATGCAGTGGAATGATGGCTCCCAATGAGTGGAATGATGGCCCCAGAACCCTGACAGCGGATCCTGGGGCTGCAGTGGCTGGCATACCCACTCGTCTGGGAGTTTCAGGCTGGCTGGAATTGGTGGAGCAGCGGCAGATGTCCAGCCAGAACTCGGTAACTGACACCCCTGCTTGGCCAGGTGTTGCAGGCTGGCTGACATGGATGGAGCAGTGGCAGAGGCCTGGCCAGCGCTTGGTGGCTGGAACCCCCACTTGACCGGGCTTTGCAAGCTTGGGTTGTACTCAACTGAACTCAATAAGCTTTACTTCAATGTGGCTAAGCCATGCCTGGTGTGAATCTCATGTTCGCCCAGGGAGCCGGGTAACCCACCCACTACCACCAAGTGACCTCCCAACACCTTCCCCTGCTGCCACCAGGATTTTGTGCTGGGACACCCCCTGAACCCACCCTATCCTCTAACCAACCCTCCTACACTCCCCCACCCTGAATAAACAACACCCCTACCTGCCAAACAATCCCCCTAAGTCCCCAGCTGCCCCAAAGTGCCCATAAGTACCACGCCCTTTGGCCTCAGACCTTTGGACCGCGGCCAGTGGCTCACGGCCTACTTAACCCACTGGCCACTGGGTTAAATAGCCCCCAGCCACTTCCGGGAGGGGAGGGGGCAAGCCGGCCCATGTGACCAGCTTATTCGCTGCCCCAACCCACCCCCCGGAGCTCACTAGTGTCTTTTTCTTCCCCCACAGGTCCTGGAAGTCCCACAGAGCAGTGGAACAGTGGCAACAGCAGCAACAGAAGCAGCAGACCCCCCTCTGCGACCAGATGACTCGGCGCAGGTAGGTAACAATCCCATTGGAGCCGCTAGCCTCTGGGTTAAATAGCCCCCACCCACTTCCGGGTAGGGGTGGGGGCAAGCTGGCCCACGTGACCGGCTTCTTCACTCCCCACCCCACCCCCCAGAGCTCACTAGTGTCTTTTTCCTCCCCTGCAGGTCCTGGGAGTCCTGTGGAGCAGCGGAGCAACAGTGGTGGCAGGAACAGCAGCAGCAGACCCTCCTCAGCGACCAGATGACTCAGCACAGGTAGATAACAATCCCAGTGGAGCCACTGGCTGCTGCGTTAGATAGCCCACAGCCACTTCCTGGTAGGGGAGGGGGCTAACCGGCCCATGTGACCAGCTGCTTCGCTTTTCCCCCCCCCCCCAAAATCACTAGTGTCTTTTTCCTCCCCCGCAGGTTCTGGGAGTCCCGTGGAGCAGTGGAGAAGCGGTGGTGGCTGGAACAGCAGCAGCAGACCCCCCTTGGTGACCAGATGACTCAGCGCAGGTTATCCCAGTAGAGCTGCTGGCCGCTAGATTAAATAGCTCCAGCCACTTCTGAGTAGGGGAGGGGGAAAGCCGGCCCACGTGACCGGATTCTTCACTCCTCCCCAACCCCTGAAGCTCACTAGTGACTTTTTCCTCTCCCACAGGTCCCGTGAGTCCCATGGAGTAGCAGCGGTGGCTGCAGCAACGGCAGCAGTGGACCCCCCTCTGTGACCAGATGACTCGGTGCAGGTAGGTAACAATCCCAGAGGAGCCACTGGCCACTGGGTTAAATAGCCCGAAGTCACTTCTGGGTAGGGGGCAAGTCAGCCCACGTGACCGGCTTCATCTCTCCCCCCCACCCCTCAGAGCTCACTAGTGTAGTAGTAGTAGTAGTAGTAATTTATTATAACAATGTTGTTTGACCAGTGGCCAGTTACAACAATTTAAAACAATAAAATATATCCAATACTAATAATATAATAATAACAAATGATATAAATCCACCATTCGAATTAACAAATAGGCAGAACACATAAAATAATAACCCAAATATGCCTAAAATACAGTTCCATATCAGCATACCGAAAATACAGAACCCCCCGCAGGACACTCAGGACCATTCATAAACCCACTAATAGCCAATAAAAATAAAGCATGATGCATCCAAGGTATACTTATACTTTTAGACCCCCTTCGCCAGGGGCAAAAGCTGATATCACGGTGAAACAGATCATCTCCTCCCCAGTTGATATGTCCACTTTGCCAGCCTAAGCATTCCCGCAGGGGAGTTTGACTTCATGCATAGTTGGAATAGCAGGGAAGGGGGCAAAAAGAGGCAGCTACGAATCCGGGATGGCAGATATAATTCCCGCCAATAGCTAGTCAAAGGACACACAAACAAAACATGGAGGAGATCCTCGACCAACCCCAGATTACAGCAACAAACCCACTCCTTGTAAGGAATTCCCCTACGCCTTCATTCCAATACCCTAGTTGGGATAAGGTCAAATCGGAGGAGGGTCAAAGCCCTCCGCAGGTTGGGGTCAGTCAATGCCATCAAATAGGGCTCACACGAGAAATCTTTCTTGATAGATTGGTACAACGGGGCACAATGCACCACCTGAATAGCCCCCATGTCCTGTTGGACAGCTTGGTCTCTCAATTGCTTGGTTATTAGTCTGGCCCTCCCCATTGCCGGTATCCCCAGCACCAGCTCGGGAGACAACCCTAGTTTCAGCAATTGTAAGTGGACCCTGGACCACCATAAACTAGAGGAAGACCACAAAGAGGCCTCTTCCAAGCATAAACGAGGCAGCCGATCCACTTGCATATTGATCACTTTTAGCCAATACCTTAAGGGGTAAAAGGTGAGCTCAGTACTTAAAGAAAAAGAAACTGTTTCCGATCTTAGCAGGCAAGCCGAGGTACTTCGCGGAACTCCCAACAGAGAGCTCAACAACAAATTTTGAAGAGCCTCCAGCCCCCTGCCTACAAAGTGGGCCCATATTTCTGCCCCATACAGATTGCCTAGTTTATATTTTAGATTTAAAAGTTTCAGAGCCAGGGGAATGAACCTACCCCCATGAGATCTCCAAAACCTAAGGAGGCCCCCGATAGCCTGCCTCAACTTAAGGCAGGCAACGTTGAAATGGGGGGACCAAGTTGCCCTACTGCTAAAGGTCAGTCCCAGGTATCTATACGTCACAGCCTAACCCCATCAAGCAACCAAGAATGGTTCCTCAGGCCCCACCCCACCACCACCACCTTGGATTTCTCATAATTAACACGAAGCTGTGACTCAATACAGAATTGGCTATCCACATCCAACATTCTGTCCATTCCTATCGCCGATGGTGAAAGTAACACCATATCATCGGCGTATAGTAAAATTGACATGGATCGAGACCCCACCCTTGCAGGCAACAAAATATCTCTATGCAATCTGTCCACAATGCCATTTATAAAAAAATTAAATAAAAAAGGAGCCAGCATGCAGCCCTGCTTGACCCCATTTGTGGCTGGGATTGGTTGGGAAAGATGGGCACTACCTCCTGGTCTGACCCTAAGGACTGAATGAGAATATAGGGTGTGTACCAAGAAAACCAGCCGCCAGTCCATATTAGTGGCAAATAATCTGTCCCACAGAATGTCCCTATTGACCAGGTCGAACGCAGAGCGAAGGTCCAGAAATGTCATGATAAGTCTGCCAGATCGAATTTTAACGTATTTTTCTATCATATGCCACAACGTAAAGGCACTATCCACAGTCGAACAGCCAGCACAAAAACCTGCCTGCTCCTCTGGGAAGAAGTTAGCCATTTCGGCCCAAGCCTCTAACCTGAGGAGAAGAAAATGAGCATATACCTTGGTCACCACGCAGAGGAGACTGATGGGCTGATAATTCTTTGGCAAGCTCCTATCCCTCCCCCCTTTGTAAATAGGTAACACAATGCTGATGTTCCAACCAGCCGGGATACCCTCGCTGTCACTAATAATGGTAAATAACTTAGCGAGGATAGGCGCCCACCAACCCAAGTTATGTTTAAAGAGGTCCACGGGTATCCCATCAATACCAGGGCCCGATGAGATTTAAATTTAAGCTCACTAGTGTCTTTTTCCTCCCCCACAGGTCCCGGGAGTCCCGTGGAGCAGCATACCAGCGGAGGCGGAAGCCACAGCAACATCAGCAGTGGACCCCCCTCGGTGACCAGATGACTTGTCACAGGTAGGTAACAATCGCAGCGGAGCCGCTGGCCGCTGGGTTAAATAGCCCCCAGCCACTTCCGGGTAGGGTAGGGGGTAAACTGGCCCACGTGACCAGCTTCTTTGCTCCCCCCCACCCCCCAGAGCTCATGTGTCTTTTTCCTCCCCCGCAGGTCCCGGGAGTCCCATGGAGCAGCGGAGTAGGAAGCAGCAGTGGTGGCAGGAACAGCAGCAGCGGACCCCCCCCCCCAGTGACCAGATGTCTGTGCCATGGGTTCTTCTACCTGGCAGGCAACCCAATGTCTTCTGCTGCTGCCTCTGCTGTATGTGCCATGGGTTCTGTGCCTTGGCAATCCAATGTCTGCTGCTGCTGCCAATGCCACCTTTGCTGTCTGTGGCATGGGTTCTGCTATCGGGCAATCCAGTGTCTTCCTCTGCTTCCAATGCTACCTCTGCTGTCTATGCCACGGGTTCTGCTACCGGGCAATCTAATGTCTGCTGCTGCCAATGCTGCCTATACTTTCTGTGCCATGGGTTCTGTGCCCTGGCAACCCAATGTTCAATTCTGCTGCCTCTGCTGTCCCATGGGTACTGTGCCTTGGCAATCCAATGTCTGCTACTGGGTCGCCATGTGATTCACCTCCGGGCATGGCTTGACCAATTGGCAGAATAACTTGTTGAGATCCGGAGAGTAGGATGCAAGCCTGCAACACCCGGGGGTGCAAGCAACCGAGGCCTGGCCAGGCCTCTGCTGCTGCTCTGCCATTGCAAGCCAGCCTGCAAAGCCCAGCCAAGCAGGGGTGCCAGCCATCAAGTCCTGGCTGGTCCTGTGCCACTGCTCCTCCGATGCCAGCCTGCAATGCCAAGCCAAGTAGGGGTGCTGGCCACTCCAGCCCCAGGACCTACCATCATGGTTCTGGGGTCTATGTTCCAGGCAGGGATGGCTGTCGTTCCACTTGTCTGCAAGTATCCCACATCAAGGCCAGTCAGCCTGCAACACCCGGTCAAGTAGGGGTGCTAACCACTGAGCCCTGGCCTGGCCTCTGCTGCTGCTCCACTGATGCCAGCCAGCCTGCAATGCCCGGCCGAGCAGGAGTGCCAGCCTCAGTTACTGTACCCAGGCAATTCAATGTCTGCTGCTGCTGTTGGTACTCCACGTCAGTCATTTGCTCCTCAATCTTGAAGATGGGCATAGCTCGGAAGAGTATGCCAGCGGGTGGGAGCTGGGTGTCCACGAGATTCACCTCTGGGCAAGGCTTGCCCATTTTGTAATAGAGTTTCTTGAACTCAGTCAAGTAGTATGCCAGCCTGCAATGCCCAGCCAAGTAGGGATGCCAGTCACCAAGCCCTGGCTGGGCCTCTGCTGATGCTCTGCCAATGCCTGGCCAAGTAGGGGTGCCAGCCATTCCAGTCCCAGGACCCACCATCAGGATTCTGGGTCGTCATTCCACTCATGGGGAGCCATCATTCCACTTCATCTAGAAGCTGCCACTCCTGTCCCAGAACCCACCATCAGGGTTCTGGGGCCATCATTCCACTCACGAGAAGCCGTCATTCCACTTCATCTAGAAGCTGCCACTCTAGTCCCAGAACCCACCATCAGGGTTCTGGGGCCATCATACTGCTCATGGGGAGCCATCATTTCACTTCATCTAGAAGCTGCCACTCCTGTCCCAGAACCCACCATCAGGGTTCTGAGGCCATCATTCCACTCACAGGGCCCCATCATTCCACTTCATCTAGAAGCTGCCACTCCTGTCACAGGATCCACAATCAGGGTTTTGGGGCCGTCATTCCACTCACGGAGAGCTGTCATTCAATATCATCAAGAAACAGCCAGCCACTCCAGCCCCAGGAGCCACCATCAGGGTTCTGGGGCCTATGTTACAGGCAGGGAGGGCTGTCATCTAGAAGCTGACACTCTCAGATGGCCAGCCCTGGCACTACGGGCATCCCCATGTGCAAGCGCCGAGCCTGCCTGCCCGGGCAACCCAGAGTGCCAAGCACCAAGCCTTTCCAGTCTCTGTTGCTGCTGCTGCCACTGGGTCTCAGATGGCTAGCCTTGGCACCACAGGCACCCCAGGGGCAAAACACTGAGCCTGCATCCCAAGGCAACCCAGAGTGCCAAGTGCCAAGCCTTCTCAGTCTCTTCTGCTGCTGCTTGGTCTCTGACAAGCAGCCCTGGTGCCACGGGCACCCCCAGGGGCCAAGCGCTGAGCCTGCCTTCCCGGACACCCCAGGGTGCCAAGCGCCAAGCCTTCCCAGTTTCTCCTGCTGCTGCTGTTGGGCCTCCAACGGTTTGCCATTCCACCACAGGCACCCCTGGGGGTCCCTGGAGTGCCCCAAGCCTCCCAGCAGCACCAAACTCCACTGAACATTTGGGGGGTCTGAACTCCACCAGACTGAACCTACAAACCTGAACTAAGTTTTGGTCTGAATGGCTGAACATCCAAACACCATCCTGTTCACACATCTCTACTTGTTACAGCCCCACTGTGCACAACTCTTGGAATGTGGGGGAAGAAATATCTCTCTCTGGCCACTGTATACACAGCAGTGCCCAGGCTGGGGGCTTGCTAAAGGAAGGAGTACCCTGACAGAGGGAGTAGCAGGTGGTAAGCCACTGCTCCTTCCATCAGGATATCCCCTTTGACAAGCCCCCAGCTTGACCCCACTGCACAGTGCTCAGCAGGGGGAGAGAGAGCTCTCTCAGTGCTTTGACATTTTTATGGATTACTTTGCAGACAAAATCACTCGTATTCACCATGACTTTGACATGACCATTTCTATGTCAGAGTTTGAGGTTGTGGAGGTCCAGACTTGTCTTTTTTATTTGAATCAAGGAGGAGCGGCGAGCCGGACTCTTGGGGCTAATTACTTACCTGACACCTGCATTCGGGAGCGGAGCTGGGGCAGAGCCTGAACCTGAGGAGGAAAGAAAAGCAGAGAGTAAACCTATGGCCACAGGAATGAGCAGTGAGCCAGACTCTCGAGGCTAATTACTTACCTGACACATGCAGTTGGGAGCAGAGCTGGGGCGGAGCCTGAACCCGAGGAGGAAAGAAAAGTGGAGAGTAAGCCTACAGCCAAAGGGAGGAGTGGCGAGCCAGACTCTTGGGGCTAATTACTTACCTGACACCTGCAGTCAGGACCGGAGCTGGGGCAGAGCCTGAACCCGAGGAGGAATGAAAAGCAGAGAGTAAGCCTACGGCCACAGGGAGGAGCTGCGAGCCGGACTCTCAGGGCTAATTACTTACCTGACACCTGCAGTTGGGAGTGGAGGTGGGGCGGAGCCTGAACCCAGGGAGGAAAGAAAAGCAGAGAGTAAGCCTATGGCTGTGCTGTAGGCGTGCACCAAGGTCGCACGCCAAAGGGCCGCACGCACAAAGGCGCACCCTTTTGCGCTCGCTTCAGCGCGAGTCAGCTTCAGATGTGAGTACTTGCTGGACTTTCGCTGTGCCAGTGGTGGCTGGAAGACAAACTCTCCAGTGAGGCCATTTTTGCCTTTCCTGCTGATATAGGCTTTGCTTTCCCTATTCTGTTTTTCCCGGGGGTGGGTATCTTGCAGGCCTTTGGGTACTGAAGGATTTTATATGGGTATTTTAGTGTTTATGTATTAATTTTATTGTTATTGCGCTAATTCCAATTGCCTTTAGGTGAGTTGCGCACTTGGGGGAAGTGTAAGCTAATTTGGGTTGTGTGGGGCTAGAGTAACACTGAGATAACCCACAAGATACCTTACTTAACTAGTACAGCTGTGTGGTTTAGGACCGTCATTTATGGATCTTCTGTCACAAGTAATTGGGCGCAAACCATCACTGGCTGAGGAAATAACACAGGCCGAAAATAATTGTTATGGTGTATATCCTCTCCCCCTTAATCAAGCCAAGCTTATGCAGTTTTTCCAGTCCAGTAGTAGGAGGGGAAGACTCAAGGAAGTCCCCATGGGTACCCCCTCCCCTAGTGTACAAGCGAAAGAGATAATACCTGATGGATCAAACCTTACAGAGACAGGGTTTCTGCCACATATGGACAATTTAGAGAGGTACCTTAATCTATTAAATTCCAAATTTGATGATTTGGTGGTTAGGGTGGACCTCGATATATATACTCACTTTAAAGAACTAGAGGCCAAGCTTAATTATACGCATGAACTCCTATGGCAATGAAGATCTTGGTAGGAGTGCTCTGGTTGGAGTTCGATACATGGACAGGCAAAATGGGAGCATGGCAGGTCAGTGGTCTAACTCAAAGGGAAGTAGGTATTCAAACTTTACCTCCTCTGGAAGAGCAGGAATCTAAACCCAAGCCAAAAAGAGATGTTGCCAAGAGTGTAGAATCCCAGCCGCCAATTGCAGCGGGGCGGGGGGGGTCCAGGATCACCAAGAAGTTACCCGTAGCATGGAAAGGAGGGGTGGGGTGAGCTCCGTGCCTCCCAAGGAGACGAAAAAGGCTGAGGATGAAGAAAGGAGGAAATGGAATAAACTAAGTGTGTCACGACCTAACTCACATAAAGTTTGGCCTCAGGAGACAAGTGAGAGGTGGGCACCAGAGATGCTTTTCCACTTTAATTTTAAAAAGAAATTTGGTTTCCTTAAAAAGGGAATATTGGATCTGGGGAGCTTTATGGAATTTATAGAGGAGAAAATGGAAGTGAAGATATGCTGTGAGGAGGTGATTGGAATGACCCCTCTGCTCAAGAGAAGTAGATTTGGCAGATGGGAATTAGAATTGGGCTCGCTGCTAAAAAGCCAGAGCCTATGCAGAGTGAGGGCTGGCCTAAAAGAGTCTGGTATCTTTATGAGCAGGGTTGAAAATACATTAGCAAGGTTCCTCCTCTTGCAGAAGCCAAGGGGAACACAGGATGCACATATAGTTTCCTTTTCCAGACTGACCCCAATTTCAGTATCACAGAAATTGAAAGTTCTAGAGCAGGTAGGCTCCCTGGATTCCATGGGCTCACCGGAAATGACAAGCCTGCCTCTGGTAAAGGAGAAAGAGAGGTTGGGTGGAAGTGAACAAGGGATGAGTTTTAACCCTAATTGTTTCAATTCACCAAATTCAGAGGACACGGTAATCTATAGGGACCTCCTATTGGATGAGAAGCGTCACAGTGTGTTGCAGGATGTTGTGAAGGAGGAGGGAAGCCGGACGTCACATGAGGGGGCTTTACCCTCTAACCCTCAGCAATGACTAGTGTCGAGCTTAGGGCTGAAATGTGTTTCATGGAACATAGAAGGACTTAAAGCAAAGTTGAATGACGGGGAATGGAGGGAATTTGTCAGGAGATTTGATGTTATTTGTTTTCAGGAGACATGGCTAACTATGATGGAGACTGCCTCCTTTTTTCTTGCAGACTATGTTGCTTGGGGGGCTCCAGGGGCAGTCAAAAACTTGAGGGGGAGGAGGTCAGGGGGAGTCATTACTTTGATTTCAGCAGACCTGGGTGCGGATGCTGAACAAATTAAGACGACGTTGAAGAATGCGGTTGTGGTTGTCTGCAAGGCGCCTACTCTGGGCCAGGTAGTTTTAGTTAATGTGTATATTCTGCCCGAAGGCTCCTCTTTTTATGAGGAGCCTTGCTGGAACCAATTAGGTGATTTATTGACCGGGCTTCAGAAACAGTATGGTAGCTCCGTCGTGTTGGTTGGTGATTTTAATGCGAGAATAACGCCTCAGGAAGAGGAAGTACTGAATCCTGTGAATAGCTATCTATGGTCCTTGCTGTCTAGATGCTTGTGTGATATGAAGGTGAATAAACACTGGAGGAAATTTGCTCAATTGTTGATGGAGCAAGGTCTTGTCATAGTGAATGGGCGTACGCCTTCCGACTTGATAGGCAATTTCATGTTCAACTCCTGTGTGGGAGCGAGTGTTGTTGACTATGTTTGTTTAATGCCCAGGCTGTTTGATTGGGTCCAGCATTTTCAAATTTGTAAAATACCGGAGGGGTCGTACTCCCCATTGATATCAACTTTTACGCTTTTAGAAGCTTATGAAACAGAGAGGGAGGAGAGGCAATATATAAGGAGGACAAGGTGGTCCGTGACGGGAAGTTTGAGTATCGCACAATTACTGTTCTCTGTTGAGGGAGATATGCTCAGGATGGATATTCTGATGGTTCAAGCCCCTTTAGCATATTGGGTAGACTGCGGGATTTGTTAGGGAATCTCTCCTCTTTTATTGAGTCGCCTCCCCCGAGGAGTAAAGGTTTAAGGCATGGGGAAGCTAAAGGCTGGTAGGATAAGGAGTGTAGGTTACTTTAAAAAGATTTAATTAAAGCAAAGAATAGATGGACCAGATGCAGGGTAGGTAGAGATTGGGTAACTTTCATCCAGCTGAGGAGGAGCTATCTGAAACCTCTGAGGGAAAAGAAGAAGATAAAGGCCTCCCAACTCTGGGCTGAAATCCAACTGGCGGCTCGTGTTTGGGACTCCAGAAAATTCTGGAAGTTGGTAGGTGGGTGGGTGGCCGCTGGGGGAAAGGAGAAGGATGGTATATAAAGGAGAGAGTTTGGTTAACATTCTATTCGGAGATGTTTGTCAGCTCCATTTTGTCCTTGGAAGATCCTGATAGTGAATTGAGTCAAGTGGTTAGAGGAGAGGATAATTTTCTGTTTTCACCCTATGTAATGGAGGAGGAGGTTAGGGTGGCAATAGATAAATTGGCAGTGGCGAAGGCACCAGGGATTGACGGGATTCCGCCTGAACTTTTTAAACACTTTAGTGCCTGGTGGGTCCCTGTTTTAGCTAGGTTTTTCACTATTCTGAACACTACCAAAATGATACCCCCAGAGTGGGCAGTGACAGTGATAGTGCCAATTTTCAAGCAGGGGAATCCATACAATCCAGCCTGTTATAGGCCAGTTAGCCTTCTGCCCATTGTGGGCAAACTGTATGCGAGAATATTGCTGTCAGCATTAGAAAATTGGATTTCCTTGGATCACCCCCTTAAGGAGGAACAGGTGGGCTTTAGGAAGGCTAAGTCAACACTACATAACTGTTATGTGCGACAACACCTGATAGATAAATACTCAGGGATCAGGAGGGGGAGCCTATTTGTTGCATTTATAGACCTCACCAAGGTACACCTCCCCCTAGAGCAACATCTTGCCCTATGCTGAGATTGGAGCTGGGGCTCCTACCCATCTCTGCTCACCTTAATTTGAGATTTCTTCTCTTCTGGAAGCAATTGGCTAAAGAAGGTGCGGGTATGGCCCGAATGTGCTACCTGGAGCAAAAAGAATATCAGGGGGTGCCCCAATATCTCTGAATGAGACACCTTAAGAAATAATCTGCAGTCATGGCCCTACCGTTAGGAGAGGACGGGCTCCCACCTGAGAGGTTTAGTAAACATGAGCTTAGAGTTAAAGTACACAGGTGGGCCCAACAAAAGGATCTAGACCTGCTGTGCAGATATTTAAAGGTAAAAATGACATTTGGCATGGAGCCTTATTTAAGCCAGATACAGGACCCTAGAGTCTGAAGATTCTCCATGCTGGTACGTTTTGATCTTTTTGACACCGAGGAAGTACGGGGAAGGAGAGATGCAATTCCCAGAGAGGAGAGGACCTGTAGGTGGTGCTTAACCTGTGTGGAGTCATTACCATATATACTTTTTGTATGCCTGCACTATGAGATTTTAAGGGAACAGTGGATTGGCGATCTCTTTCCACCCAGCAGTCAAGACCTGGAGGACATGTTTGTTCTTTTAGCAACGAGCGCAGATGTCTCGCAAATTAAGCAGTTTGCCTTGTTTGTGATGGCTGTACAGCAAGAGCGTAGAGCCCCCTAGGAAACGGACACTCAGTTTATGAGTGCTCAGGCTAAGGGCGCTATTGAGAATTCAATAGTATGAGCTGGGGTTGGTTATTCCAACTTGTCCGATGGATTTTATGTTTTAATGTGTATTATAATGTCGGTAGAGGTCCGACTTGTTCCTCTTGGATGTATGATTGGAGTTTTAATTTTGTTATATGTTTATTATGTTATTACTGATAATAGCAAAGTGTTGCTGGTCAATAAAATTACTTACTTATTTGAATCAATTTCAGTTGCTATCGCCCACTGATGTGGAGGATGTGCTCGGGGCTGTGCAGTAGGGGTGTGCATGTCATTTTTGTTGTTACAATAACAATAATTAAAAATGTCATTTTCATTACTGTTATTGCAATAATGAAAATAACAAATAATAATAATGAAAACAGAAATGAAAACGACATTTTGTTTTTGAAATAACGGGAAAACACTGAAAAACATATTTCTGACTATAAATTTTGTTTCTTATTCAATTCTGCTGACACATGGGGAAACTGTACCCCCAATGGAGGGCACTATATGTACAAATATTTGAAATGATTAGATACAGAGAACCGATTACAGAAGCAATTGAATGTTGTAATTTTAAGAAAAGCTTCATACACATTCATGGATACAACTTCTTTATCTTTCAT
Source organism: Sphenodon punctatus (assembly GCA_003113815.1). Classification (NCBI taxonomy): domain Eukaryota; kingdom Metazoa; phylum Chordata; class Lepidosauria; order Sphenodontia; family Sphenodontidae; genus Sphenodon; species Sphenodon punctatus. The sequence continues at coordinate 180,280 of QEPC01006410.1, forward strand.
TTAATTTGCATTAAACCTGGGAATATTATGTCCCTCCAAAAGCTTACAATTTCTGCCAATTGTCCAAAAGATTGGATAAAGGGTCCTGCTGGCATAAATCATTAACTTGAAAATACATTTCCAGCAGTAACATTTTTCTATTCCATCCTGTTTACAAGATGTTTGGCAGGAATGTATCACATACCTTCCCTGTCATCTCTGCTAAACTACAGCACAATTTGATAAAGGGCCTCAATTTTAAGAGGAATTTAAGATGTCCCCTTGAAGACCATTATTCAGACAAATAGCAGCACATGCAGTGCCAGTCAGAGGCAGGCACCTGGCATGGCAGGGGGAGGGAAACTGTAGGAGGGAGGATGTGGAGCAAGCCAAAAGACTGACAGACACATTAACTGGTCAATTATTGCATGCATCCAGCTTTACAGGACCAATCAGTAGTGGCTTCGAGGCGGGCATAGGGGGTGGCCCTGAGGTGGGCATGGAAGGGACATAACTGGGCCTTTTGGGATGGCATCCCAGAAATCAGGAGATATAGGGTGTTTTCAAATGTTACGTTGTCTGAAATCACCACAGTCAACCACAGTCAACAGCGGAGGGGGTTGAAAGCAGGTGAACGTCTGGTTGCTCGCATCCAGATGTTCACCTCAGTCAACCATGCCCCGCGGTGACCCTAACCACGCTTTGTTCTCCCGCACCATGGCGGTGAACAAAGCGTGGTTAGGGGGAATCCGGAACGCGGTGAAGGAAAAGTAACGTCTGTTACCTTACCTTCACCACTTCTCCTAGTGTCTAAGGAGAGATCTAACTAGATGAATGTTTCCTTGGAATTCAAGGCTGTTGTTAGAAGCCATATATGGAATGTGATTAAAGTGTCTTCTATGAAGGTATTTCTTTTGCACTAGTTCATGCTAAGTATGAAATGGGAGAGAGAATTTTTGCTTTTGCTCTTGTTTTTATAGTTGGTCCGTGAAGTCCAGATGCATGTATATTGGAAATTGTTAATTGAATTGAATGTTTGTTTGTTATGTGTTGTTTGTTATTTGTCCCATTTGTTTGTTATTTGTTTATTTGATTCTTTGTTTGTCTGACCAATGGCGGAAGCTAAGGTCGTAATAAACTATTCATACCTTCACCGCAGTCCGGAGTCTCGGTGGTGGGCAGCGGGCGGCAGCAGCAGCAGCCAGATAGGCTGCAGTGGCTGCCAGTCTTGTGGAGGGTGGGTGGCCGGGGAGCGCAGGTGGTGGGACCGTGCAGCCGCATGCTCCATCGTGCAGCCCCGCCCCCTCTGGGGGATGGGGGTTCGCAATAGACGTGATGGCCGGCAGCATTGACCTTGGGCCATGGTTTGGTGGTCCCCGGGGGCAAAGGGGCGAACATCTGTTGGTGCGCCCCTTGACCCCCACCCATGGTCCGAACCACCCCATGGCCCAGGGTTAATGCTGCCAGCCGTCACGTCTGAAATCACCCAGAGTTTACCCATCCAGGATGGCCAATTATCATCACAATCGCATCCTACAGCACTGTGATAGAGGACATAAGAGAATCTCTATTGACTCTTTCCTAAATAGATGCTCCAATTCCCCAAACATGAGAACCAAATTCCCCAAGTATTTATATTTGTCAACTTGCTCAAGAGGAGTAGAGTTAAATTCTCAGGAATATTTTCTAAGCTTCTTGGAAAAAAACAGAATTTTGGTTTTATCCTGGTTTACACTCAGGTGGTTAGCATTACAGTATTGGTTTAAAGTTAACAGCAACCGGTTCATTCCAACTTTAGAAGTGGAAAGAATGACCATGTTGTCAGCATAAAGTAATATCAATACAGGTCCTCCGCCAATCGCCGGGGGGTGGCCTCCACATCCTTGAAGGTTTATGACAATGTCGTTAATGAAAATTTTAAATAGGAAGTAGGCCAACACACACCCATGCTTGACCCCGTTGGTAACCTGAATTGGGTCTGACATTACCCCTGCTACATTCAGCCTAACTCTCAGCCAAGTGTTGGTGTATAAAAGGTGGACTGTCGAGAGGAGATGCTCATTGATGTTAAGGGCCCGTAATTTCTTCAATAAAATTGCCCTATCTATGCTACCAAAAGCAGTCTTAAGATCTATGAATAGAGCAAACACAGAACTGTCCTGCAGGTGAACACATTTGTTCACTATGTGGGACAGAACAAAGCACTGATCCAATGTTGATTGGCCACCTCAAAATCTAGCTTACTCTTCTACAAACAAAGAGTACTTGGCCTCCCAACTCTCTAGTCTACTCAATAAAACTTTGGCAAAAATCTTGGCTATAGTGTCTATTAGACTAATTGGCCTGTAGTTAGCAGGGAGTGCTTTATCCCCTTTTTAAAAGATTGGCACCACAATACTCAAATTCTAACCACCCGGTACTATCCTGTGTTGTATAGGAGAGAGGTGGGAGGGGGTGGTACGGGAGCAGGAGGAGGTGGGTGGGAGGCAATGTCCTGATGGATCTTGTCAATCTTTGAGGTGAAGAGTGATGCAAGATCCTGAGCAGCTAGGGAAGAGGGCGAAGGAGGGCAGGGGGGTTTAAGAAGGGAGTCAAAAGTAGAGAAGAGATGGCAAGGGTCGTGAGAGAAAGATTCGATCCTGGAGACATAATAGCATTGTCCAGCTAGGGAGATAGCTGAGGAGAGGGAGGAGAGGGAGAATTTGTAGTGGAGGACGTCGGGGAGGGAGAGGGATTTGCGCCAGACGCATTCGGCAGCCCGGGTGCAGGAGCGGAGGTAACAAATGTTAAGCGTCAGCCAGGGGCAGGGGTTTTGGGGCCGGACGGGGTGGGAAGAGAGGGGGGCAAGAGAGTCAAGGGTCGAGGAGAGAGAGGTGTTGAGAGGAGGGGGAATAGAGAGGAGGCAAACTCCATGGGGGTAAAAGCTTGCATATTGCGGAAGGGGTGTGGGGAGGGGGAGAAGGAGGGGGGTCGGTGGGAGAGGCTGAAGGAGGCGAGGAAGTGATCAGAATTAGGGCAGGGATCAAAGGAGAGGTCAGCAAGAGAGCAGTTTCGTGAGAAGATGAGGTCGAGGGAGTCACTGTCGGTATGGGTGGGGGAATCGGTCCAGAGAAGTGTATTACACCATGCAAGGGTTAGGAGTAGCAGAGAGGATCCCTTCCCCTGTGCTGTTCCCATATAGTTACTAGGGATATAGCCGCTGCTGATCCAATGGCATTTTCCGTCAGTTTGTGACAATTTCTCACATTTTGTGACACTTTACGATATAGTTATATTTCTGCCATTTACAACATTTTGCAACAGTTTCTGGCTTTTGCGACAGTTTCCTCCTTTGCTTCCTGGCAGTTTCCGACAGTATTCTGACAGTTTCCATCACTTTCTGGCTGTGTTCTGGCAGTATTCTGACACTTTCTGGCAGTATTCTGACACTTACCAACACTTTCCGATATTTTCCAACTAACATCGGAACAAGTGTCGGACTTGAGTGGGTGTGCTGCATCAGAAAAATGGCAACAAATGTACAGTTTCCAACAGAATTCTCAAAATCTGTGATGTTGTTTCAGGTCTAATTTTTGTCCAATCACAGTGTACAACTGGATAGAAGGGTATGACTAGAGTTGGGACATATGGGAAAAATTAAAGTACTTGTTTCATATGGGTGGGGTGGCAGAAGAGGGGAGTCCAAGGAGGGGCAGTAGCAACAGGGGAATTTAGTCAATTTACATTTAAAAAACCAGGGAAATTCTTTCTTTGATCAAAGCCCCTTTGGTTTAAGAGGGGAGTCTTCTCGGAGCATCACTAGGAGTAAGGCTAGGAGTGCGTGAGATATTGTGACACTGGGTGTGTTCCGATGGACGCAGGGCTGTCCACCCCGAGAGCTGCTCCAGGGGTTCACCGCAATATCTGCCTGCATCCAGCCCCACCTGGGTCAGTGTGACAGAACACTGGGCACAATCCTCCTTCAGTGCCCTACTTAGTGAATTAACTCATGCTGCTGCCCACAATACATGCCCCAGTATCTCTTTGGTTGTACTAGGAGTAGGAGTGCTTTTAGTCCACCCTCCACACTCGCCTCCAGGCAGTCCCATTCCTCCAGGTTATTGGGGCTTCTCCTAGCCTCACTGGATCCCTTTGCAGTCTAGTCCAGACAAAAAGTCCTTAGCATAAACTATGTAGCTCCCAACTCAGTCCTGTATCCTGACTGCATTTGATTGGCTTGGTTCATCCAAGCTTTTGGACTTCCAGGCAGCTCTCTCTTCAGGCTTTGCTCCTGTCTTCTGGGATTATTACTTTGGAATTCGCCAGGAATGCTGACCCCATTTCCAAATGCCTGAGTTCCAAAGTTCCAAGGACCGAGGCTAGTCCACGGAAAACATTGGAAAACGTCAGAAACCTCAATTAAGTGATGGCACCACTGCATGCCAGGCCGGAGTGACCCATATGGTTGACCCTAGCTTCTCTGAACTAGAAAACAAAACTTAGTACCATATTTGGTAGACAGGGAGGTATGGGAGGGAACAGGTGAGTGATGGACAAGGCCCAGGACATGTTTTGATTGGCTGGCAGAGTCAAAATAAAAGTGGCTGTAGGGCTGTTTCCCATTCTTTTTGGTGAATTTGGTTGTGTGCTACTCTGCTGATCTGTAAGTATTTTGGCTGGGGATATGTGTGCCTGACCTGGTTTGGTCTGTCCATAGGGGCAATGCTGGGGGGTTGGCAGTGTCACACCAATGCCATGCCTTTTTAAAAAATAAGCAGGTGCCACTGCTGACTGCTGTTTGCACTGCTTGGCATCATGGGAGCCAGAGGGATATGCCTTGCTCCACTTCCCCTGGCCTGGGATGTCAATATTAGTTATTTATTTATATTATTTTTATGCTGCACACACACACACACACACCAATGGCAGCCCGGGGTGGTGTACATCAAATATAAAATACATAGTGAAAATCATTTAAAATCCCCATTTAAAAAGTCCACCCCACCCAAACCCTTACAAACAAAACCAAGAAAAAAACATAGAACCCCATCCACTACCCATCCCCCTCACCAAACGCCACACAAAACAACCATGTCTTACATCTTTTGTGAAAGGAGGGGAGATCCAGTGAGAGCTGAATCTCCACCAGGAGGGAATTATATAGCTGCAGCACAGCCACCAAGAACACCCACTCAAACGTGGCCACCCGGGAAACCCAGGGGACCACCAACTGGGCATCCCCAGTTGATCACAAAGGCTGATCCAGGAAACGAGGGGTGAGGTGGTCCACACACAAAAGGGGCAATGCTGGGGGTTGTCAGTGCCACACCAATGCCACTCATTCCTGCTTGAATCGCTTCACTCCCTGGGACTCCAGGACTTTGTCTGTGACTGGTTCTCCTCCTACCTTTCTGACCGCTCCTTCAATGTATCTCTTCCTAACTCTTCCCCCTCCTCCTCCCTACACCTCTCGGTCAGGGTTCCCCAAGGCTCTGTACTTGGCCCTCTCCTCTTCTCTATCTACACCCTATCCCTAGGCAGCCTCATTGCCTCCCACGGTTTCCAATACCACCTATACGCTGATGACACTCAACTCTATCTCTCCACTCCTTCCCTCTCACCGTCTGTTCAAGCTCGTCTCACCAACTGTCTCTCTGATATCTCCGCCTGGATGTCTCAACGCCAACTCAAACTGAACATGGCGAAAACTGAACTCCTTATCTTCCCTCCCAATCCTTCCTCTCCCTCTTCCCTGTCAATTGCCATTGACGTGGTCTCCATCCTCCCTGTCCCCCAA
>QEPC01006410.1:187432-217692 GCA_003113815.1 Sphenodon punctatus
TCTAAGTGGGCAGGCATGGGCAGTGGATGCCAGCAGGTTCCCAACTGCAGTGGCCAGTCATCTGCCTCCATCAGCGGGCAAGCATCCTGCTCAAACAGCTGCATCTAGCAGCAGGAGTGGTATTGCTGCTAGGGGGGAGCAGCAGCAGCAGCAGCAGCATCAGTGCACCATGGAGGAGCTGTGAAAGTCCATCTGGAGTTGCAGGACGTGGAGGGTGGCGTGGCTTTCAACTGAAAGCCACGCGCATGTTGGGGGAAATGATCGCGCTGGATGGGCAGCCCTTCTCGGTGGTCAAGGACATGGGGTTTAGACACCTGATTGGGTTCCTGGCCCCCCAGTTTAAGTTGCCTTGTGCACCACCCTGAGTCGGTAGGTGCTGCCAGCCTTGTATCAGGCTTTAAAGGAGTGGGTGAGGGAGCAACTGGCAAGGGCTGGGGGTGCCACCATCCACTTCACCATTGACCTGTGGTCGAGGAGGAACGTGCAGCATGCATACCTGTCAGTGACGGTGTACTGGATCCAGAAGCAGGGTATTGGTGGGCTCTGCTTCAGGTGGAAGCCATGGGCGGCCCCCACACATCTCAGAACATCAAGGCAGTCCTGACCACCATGATGAGGGAATGGGTCACGCCAGGTGCGCCCTTCACCAAGGGATGCATGGTGACGCACAATGCGGCCAACATATTGAGGGCAGTCCCACCAGCATCCCTTGCGCTGCACACTTCCTTCTTCTGGTGGTCAGGGACGCTCTGGACTTTGGGGAGAAGGGGATTGGGGCAGGCAAAACCCCACTGGGAGTCCTCAGCAGCTATTCCAGCTATCCAGCGGAAACCCACTATCACACCCAAGAAAAGGATAGCAAAATATATAATATAAAAAAAGTTTTTATATGATATACAGAAATAAAAAACAATAATCAATAATGATCTATAACAATCAATAATAATCAATAACAATAACGGCTGTTTGTTACATTAGAAATACATGGCACAATACAATTATACAAATAAATGTAGCAAAAGTATTTTTTTTAAAAAGCAAACACGTTTTGGATGGAATCCTTCCTCAGTGCATTAAAAAGCTACACTTTCACCAATACCATAATTACAATAAACAGATACTGTGAAAACAATAACAGGAGAGAAGAAAGGAAAGAATTGTTAGTGATAAGCCGTATTTCTTTCCCACCTGTTTTTCTACTGGGAATGTATCTGTGGTTTTTCTCAAAAAACCAATAGATATCTTTAGGCTTACCTCCAAATGGTAGTCCCATAACTAAGTCTAAATAAGTTTGTCTTTGCCAAATGCCAAATAGCACAATGTTAGGGCAAAAAGCCTCTTCATGGGTCTCCTGATAACCAACAACCTGTGAACAACAGTAGAAAACCATCATAGAAACACTAACAAACATACAATCTTCCCCTGCTGCTATAAAAATAGCCACTCACAGGTTTTTTCTTTCTGATTTCTGCTCTTCTCCTCACAATGATCTCTTGCAACCATCTCAGGCTTCCAATAGCTGTATATTACTAGTGTGTAGAAGATGGTATCCACTCTAAGATTCCTGATAAAGATCATTTTGAAACAAGAATATAACCCGGGATCTCGTCAACTGGATATGTAGAACATTAGTCTTTATTACATTGTTTGGTTGTTTTTGATCATTCATGTATGATCAAAATATTGTATAATAAACTTTTTTTGTATAATATTGTATAATATTGTATAATAAACTTTTTATTTTTATTTTTATTTTTATTTTTATTTTTATTTTTATGTGGTTGTCCCCCTATTTATATATATGTACATGTTCCTCTTGGGATCATAGTCCCTTTTATTTAGCCTTCCAGCTTGCTGTCCATGTGTCTTTGCACTTGTTTCTTCCAATAGCACACTACTTTTGGAGGACGTTACATAGCTGGATTGAGCCCTCCTAATATAGGGTGAACTTCTTTTGATAGAAGGCAAGAATCCTTTCCTATAATAGTAGCTATTTGTTTATCACTATAGCTCAAAACCTCCATGGATTATACAGTCAATAATGAGCAAACAATGGGTAATTTCAGACGTTACGATACCACGGTCAACCACGGTGAACCCCCCGTGGTGGCCATGGTACCATAACATCTGTAGGACCCAAAAGAGATTCCCATCAGATGTTCATCCCCGGCAGGAATCGCTTTGACCACGCTTTCAGCCCTCCAGCCACCCGGAGCTCCGAAAGCATGGTCAAAGCAATTCCTGTCAGGGGTGAACACCCGGCAGGAATCTCTTTTGGGCCCAACAGATGTTACGGTCCCACGGCCACCACAGTGGGGTTCACCGTGGTTGACTGTGGTATCGTAATGTCTGTTAAGGCCCCATGGCCTGGAATCAGCGGATGGTACTTGCTGCTATTGCCGCTGATTCCGGGCCATGGTCAAGACCATGTCCAAGACCCCAGGGTGCAGGTGGGTGCAGCAGACGGATTGGCCATTGTGCCTGCCAGGCTCCCGGAGGGAGGCCAGACGGGGGAGAATGGGGGGGTGGGGCTGTGCGGCCATACATTGCACCGCACAGCACAGCCCCCTCCCTGATCCCCCTCCAGAATCTGGCTGGCACATCTGTTGACCGGCCAACCAGACCGGAGGGGGATGAAATGGTGATTCTGTGTCGTGGCCAAAGGAAGGCCCGGCACATCTGAAATCACCCTATATCAACAAATAGGCTAAAGGTTACAAAAAAGTACAAACTCCACAAGAAATTTAACCAAATATGGGGCAGGACCAGCAATTTAATACAGCAAAATTGCAGGAAAAAAAATGTTTTAAAATTCACAAGAGGTCAAAGCCACAATAAATTCCTTATAGAAATTAAGCAAACACCTGGAATACAGAAGGCAACGTTCACAACAAAGGACAGCATTACAAAGAACTGCAAATGGAGAAATTGCATAGAAAATAACAGGTGAAGAACAGAGCAATGGGAAAAGTTCCAAAGAACTAACCGGACACGTTCCTTTTCATCAGGTGGATTGTGATATTGGCAAAATAGCTGTAAATTCCTCCTCTCCAACGTTTAGCTTATAGCTTCCTCAGGAAGTAGAGGAAAAATGAAAGAAATGCACAAGAGATAACTCCAGCAGCAATGTGGCTACAAGTTTTTTATAGGTACAATTCTTAGACAATCAACAATAATAATAAATTTATTTACGGCCTAGGCCAATACAATACAAAAGACATAATACACAAAGTACACAAAAACAGAACTGTATACACCATACACCAAGCCGTAAATCCGCTGCCAAACTTGTCCAGCAGATATGGCACTCAGAATTACTAATTATTTACAAACAGGTACCACAAACTAACCTTCATTAAATGGGCTGCCTAAACTTTAAAAACAAACTACGCAAATTAAATGCTGGCGTCAAGGAGTGGGCCACAGCACTTGTAATTGAGTGGTCCACATCAGACAAGGCCAAAAGCTGAAGGTTCCATTCTGTTCTCCCTGGAAACCTTCGAAGAAAGGGGGTAAGAAACTCTAAGCAAATGGAGTCATATAGATGACAGTTGAATAAAATATGATAGACTGTCTCCACACATTGCACATCAAAGGGGCAGAGACGCTCAGCAAATGGTCTAGCCCTCANGACGCTCAGCAAACGGTCTGGCCCTCAACTGCCCCTCAAATACGGCTGTAGGCAAGGCATTGAACCTTACACAAAGGAACAGGTACTTCCCCCTAGGCGAAATGGCTGAAGATAGATAAGCTGCCATCCCAGGATCTAATAAAGGGGAGGTAACCCGCCATGTGATCCGAGGCTCTGATTTGGGCTGTCTCCTCCTGCAGGTTCTGATCCTGTAGCCTTCTTAATATGATGGTCAATATGGTTCCCAGGTCTTTACCCACCCAAAAAGCGGGGGGAAATCCTAGTTTACAAAGCAACAACTCTACTGCCCATTGCCAAGGACTCCTATAGGTATCCTCGTTCCAAAACTTGATCAGCCCCCTCTCCTGCGAGAAAAGAAGCTTGGCCCAAAACTTTAGAACAAGGGCCCAGGCTTCCATGGACCAGCGACGTTGACCTAGCTCGGCCCTAATTTCTGCAAAAGGAGTACCCTTAGGGATATTAAGGAGCCTTTGAAAGAAGCACGCCTGCAGGCTATTAAGTTTTCCTGCCCATGAGGGTACAAGGGGGATCCAAACTTTGGCCCCATATAACACCTGAGCACGAACCTTTGAGTTTAGGACCTTGGTCGCGGGAACAATTGCACGTTTCCCAGAATGAGCAAAAAGCCTAGCAAGCAAAAACACAGTGCCCCTTGCCACCACCAGTGCACTATCTGCATGCGTCTTCCATGTCCCTGCGGCCTGAAAAAGAAGGCCCAAATAGCGGTACGAACTAACTTGCCTAATGTTGTAACTACCCACCCTCCATAGGGAAACCTGCCGTGAGCGCGAGAAAACTAAGACATGAGATTTCTCATAATTTATCTCCAGTTTGCTCTGGGAACAGAAGTCGGAGAAACACTAAAGCTGTCGCCTTAACCCAACCTTAGTTTGGGACAAGATTGCTATATCGTCTGCATAAAGCAGAGAACCGACTGGATGCCCAGCCAGTTTGGGAGGATGAAAAGATGACACTGCCAACAAAGGCACTACTTCATTAATGAATAGAATAAACAAAATGGGGGCGAGAACACAACCCTGCCTAACACCAGTATAGGTAGGGATGTCTTCTGTAATATGACCGGTCGAGTCCGTCTTCACTGCAACTGAAGTATTATCATGCAGAGAGTGCAGTAATCTTAGTAATCGCACTTCCATACCCATGGAAGCTAACCTTTCCCACAAAAGCGGCCTGTTAACTAAATCAAAGGCTGCTCGCAGGTCAAGAAATGCCACATAGAGCCTTCCATTTCTGGCCCTATATTTCTCCATGAGATGGAGGCGAATCAGACAATGCTCCACAGTGGAGCGACCTCGTTGAAATCCAGCTTGTTCAGGAGATAGGATTTCATTTTGGGTTATCCAAGCACAAAGCTTGGTGAGCAGCCATTTACCATAGATCTTAGAGATTGTACACAAAAGGCTAACAGGCCTGTAATTGGCTGGGGAGGCCCAGTCCCCCTTTTTGAAAATTGGCACCACCACTGCTTTGCTCCAGATTGGTGGGAACCTATCTGTGTTATTAATGGTCATGAAGAGAGCAGCCAACCTTGGGGCCCACCAATTGAGGGTATGTTTTATCAGATCTATAGAAACAAGATCAGGATCTTGACCCAGCCTTGCCCTTCTTAAATGAGCTGACAATCTCCGCTACTTCCAAGGCCGAGACCAGGAGCCAAAGGGGGGCTATAAATTGCTCCGGGTGCAAGGAGAGAGATTCAGGGGGAGCCTGTACTCCAGCATAAAGTCCACGAAAATGGGCAACCCAAAGCTCGTCCGGGACTGTTACAAGTGATCGGCCTACCCTGGCCTTGCAGTGTCTATTTATTAGATTCCAAAAAATCCTACTGTCATTTGTAGAGACTGCGGCCAATATTTTGGCCCAATAATCATCCCAATAGGAAATTTTCTTGGATCTAAGCATTTTCTTGTACTGCTTCCTGACCATGAAATACTGGTCGGGCAGTACTCCTGCCCCCGTCCCCCTATATTCCTTATAAAGAGATACTAACTGCAACCTAAGGGCCCGACACTCCTGGTCATACCAGGCTTTGGAATGGGAGAAAACACAGCTGGTTTGAACTCTCTCTGGGATCTGGTTATGCAGAAAATAAGTTAGTTCCCCCATCAACTGGGAGAATTGATCAACAACAGTGGATTGGTTACCTTCTCCAATATCGTGCCCATTGCCAAAGTCATGCCAAGATGCCATAAGAAAGGCCCTGACTTAGGAAAGCCTTGTCTCATCCAATTTGATTGAAACATGGCGAGGGCCGCTAGGTGGCTTAACACGGGGTAGTAAAGCAGGACCCAGATTTCAAAGGGCAAGTTCCAAAGTCAACAGGAGATGATCGCTCCCTTGACAAGTTCCGACTGTGAAATGCCTAATCATAGGAATTACGTCCGGAGAGACAGCTATATAATCCCCAACACTAGATCCTGTTGGGCCAAGATAGGTGAATTCCCCTGGGTAATCGCTGAAACCAGCACCATTCAAAATGACCAAGGATACCTCAATCAGTAATTTAAAGAAGATAAGACCAGAAGAGTTAATGGTCAAATTCTTGGAAAGCCTAGGTCCCAGAGGATTTATTACCTGATTACTACAGTCATAAGGGACCAGGGCCTCATCTGAAGAACCCAGCCGGGCATTAAAATCCCCCACTAGTATAATCCTAGCCGATGGATAAATATGGGCAGCTTCCTCCAATACCTCCCTGATTTGGGCCCAATATCTGATGTTATAATATCTGGCATTGGCGGGCGGAATGTAGGCGCTAAGCAAAATAATGAAGAGCCCTCTTAAATTAAGAACTACTAAGAGCAAGTTTGGTGACTTCGGCAGAACCATAACAGTATCCTTCGAGAGGGATTGGGCAATGAGACAAATAAGTCCCCCACAGGGACAGCCCCTATTACAGTGTCTAATGGCTGGCACACAATATACCGTGTAGGAGCCGAATGAGGGCTGTACAGTAACCCAAGTTTCCTGGAGGGCTATGACATGAAAAGTGTTAAGAAAGGCTATAACCTCCAGAATCCTGGACTGGCTGGCCCAGCCAGCAACATTCCAGGAGCATATCTTATAGAATCAGATTTGTGGCACTGCCTGTATCAGGCTTCTGATGAGCCCAAATCTAATAAAGACCCGACTTGAGCATTATTGACATCAGGTACGATTGCCTGATGGCACGTCACTCCCTTTTCCCCATGTGCTACTGGCACAAATGAAGTGGGAAGAGAAACCGGTTCCTGGCTTACCCCGTTTCCACAAAAATTTCCCAGGCTGGCCAGGTCAGAAAAAACTGAGGCAGCAAAGTCCATGGGATCCGACTCCATGGGCAGGAGCTGGGGAAACATCAACTGGCTAACCTGTGATGAGGGCAATGGAGCTGCTTGAGCAGGGGGCAAGGGCTGCACTGGGGGCATTGCAATCTGAAGCAGTCTGTTATTTATAGGCACAATGGGAGCACTATTGTGCACCCCCCTGGGGTCTCCCTGGAGAAGGCTTAATGGGGGAGGACTTTATCCCTACCAAGGTTCCAGCTCCAGGGATGGCCCAAAGGGGTCGAACGGTTGTATCCACAAACACCTCTCCCATAATAACCCCCCAGGAAGCAAATAAATCTGATTTAGATAAGAGGTACTCTCTTATCTGGGGGGAAGCGAAAAAAACTACTACTCTTTGTAGAGGCCCAGGTACCATCAGAACATGCAGTTCCCTTATCTGGCAGTATGGGAAATTATGGGTCAGTATAGATGAAAGGTGGCATTGAACAGCAGACTTAGAAGACCAGCTGGGGGAGAAGTCATTAGGTAAGGGGTAGATCACAAAGGAAATGGCATTTGGATTAGCCGATAAAGGAACTGAAGGGGGGACTGGAGGGCTCCGTCTCCCATGGACCCAAACCTGGGTCCTCCCTCCACTCTCTCGCCCAGGAGCCTCTGCCCCCTGTGCTCCACCCTTAATTCCATTGGCCTCCTTTTCCGCCCGAGGGTCCGTAAAATGATCTACAAGCAATTTCAAACTATCCCCCTGGGAGGCCAAACTGCTCCCAATCTCTTCAAGTTGAATGAAGAGTTTCCTGGCCAAATCCAAAATAAGCAAGCATTGGTTCCCAAGCAGCTTGTAAAAAAGAGTATAAATGTCCAGCGACACAGCTTACCCAAAGGCCGATTCCAGCCGCCCCTCTTCAGGGCAAAGAGACACTGGAGGGGGGGGAGACAATTCCCCGACCGGGACCTTCTTCTGGTAGATGAAAACTCTCCTGTTGATGGCATGAAGACAAGAGGCCCTCCAGAGAGTGACAAGAAATACCCTCTTCCTCATCCACCTCCTCACCGCACTTACTGGGAAAGAAGGAGTCCAGTTTCTTCTGCTTAGGGGAGGGTTGATTGGTAAGCCGCTGAAGTCTCGGTCTCGGATGCTTCCTAGACATAGTTAGGCAATCACCAGGGCGATGATTAAGATCGAGGCGGCCCCAGCCCTACCGGCGCCTAAGGCCGCGCACACAAGGGCACGCCCTTGTGCGCGCAGCCCTTAGGCATGCACGCCATGGAATGAGCGGCGTTTTATCCCCGCTGGGCCGCTCCGGCCACGCCCCCACCAAGAGTGGCTCCAAGCTCAACTGTTGCCCTGGTCTGCGTCTCTGCTCCCCCGCTCCGGTAGGCAAGATAACTGGACAGGTAGCTCTTGTGGTCCCAGCCCACGCCCTCAGCGTTCCCATGGCCACTGCTCGAATACTGCACGGGATGAGCGGCGTTTTATCCCTGCTGGGCCACTCCGGCCATGCCCCCTCCCAGAGTGGCTCCCAGCTCATCTGTTGCCCTGGTCTGCATCTCTGCTCCCCCACTCCGGTAGGTAAGATAACTGGACAGGTAGCTCTCGAGGTCCCAGCCCACACCCTCAGCATTCCCACAGCCACTTCTCCTGTTGAAAACGCACTACATTTTCCTATAGTCTTGTTCTTCTAGATCCCTATATGAGGCTGTGAAGTGTAACAAGGAGGATTACACCCTGTGAAGACCAGCCTGTCGACAATCAACAATGATTTTACACAAAATATTGTCCCAGGGTAATTATACAGTTTATGATGGTCATACATTTCAGATATATGTACATTCAAACATAAACCCAACAACTACTAACTATGTAAAATTCTAGCAGCTTTAGTGGCTTGCAACTGTAAGTTTTGCTATTTAAAATATGGCAGTCTAAACAGCTCTCCTTTTTAACTGACCAATATCAAACCAATATCAAATTTTCAAGATAACTCCAAGGCTTCACATAGTTAACAAATAATATATATCACCCAATAGCTGTTGGAGAATGTATTTCCTTAGTCCATACCCAGCCTTCTTTTCATATACTAATTACCTAAACCAAACAAAATTTTCACATCTTCATTGTGTGAATAATAAACTTAACTGATTCTAGTTGTCATCTATAATGTAATTATAGATTTTACCTTATTCCCTCTATTGTGTTCCCCTTGGTTCTGCAGCCTGATAAGAGCAGCTAACTTCACAATTTCTAGGCAGACCCTCAGGGCTCCTCTCAATAAACAAAATTGAATACCCTTCTCTTCAAATGTTACAATATATACTCTCTCCTAATTCTCCCAGCTGTGGGGCTCAACTATAACACCTGTAGAAGAAGAAGAAAAAACTTTTTTTGGTAAGGGGAAGGGAAGATGTCTCAGGTAACGGCTCAATAACCGAGCCTTTATCCCAATTTCTGGAACACTTCCTGAAACCCTTCGTATGTATGCTTCCCTCCTATATTAGGGATTCACAAGCTTTTCTTTGTGTATTAAAGAATGTATATTGGGAGCTGGTAAAGGAGCCAATGATAATGGTTACGATGGATGTTTCATCCCTATATACCAATATCCCCCAGAAGGGTGTGTTGGGGACAATTGAGGAGACACTTTGTTTGAGAGAGGCACAGTACCCTGATGATTCTTTGTTAATGCAGATGGCAGAAATGGTGTTAACTAAGTGTGATTTCAGACGTGATGGGGCGCTAGTCGCCCCGGCACGGAATCACCATGGGGATTCCCCGCCGGGATCACACTAGCATGTCCAACAGATCACAGCAGGGAATTGGAGAGGGACTGCGTGGTGCAACGTGCAGCTGCACGGCCCCGCCCCCCCACGCTGCCTC
Organism: Sphenodon punctatus; assembly: GCA_003113815.1. Lineage (NCBI taxonomy): Eukaryota > Metazoa > Chordata > Lepidosauria > Sphenodontia > Sphenodontidae > Sphenodon > Sphenodon punctatus. The sequence goes on from QEPC01006410.1 coordinate 197,250, forward strand.
ACCACCGGCCCTCTGGGGAAACAGATGGGCACCGTGGCCAATGCGGCCACAGGGCCCTCCCAAATTTACCACGGCCTGGAATCCTGCCGCGGATTCCAGACCATGGTAGCCATCCAGACAGGACGGGCCCCTTCANAGGGAGTCCAGCAGGGTCTGATGGCACCGCCGGAGCTCCTGGTTCTCCTTCTTTAAGTCCTGGACCTCCATGCTCAGGGCCTGCACTGTCCTGAGCAGTTCCTGAACCTGGGGGTCTCCCTCCATGGCTCTAGGGTAGGGTAGGGGAATGGGTCAAGGGTAAGGAAAAGGAGGGGAAGGGTGTATGCCGGTAATTCTGTCATGGGAGAGGGGTAGGGAAAAGGGGGAGTAGCAGCGGGGAGGCCAAGCTAACTCTCCGGGGCCCTTGCAGAGTAGTAAGAATCCCCTCAGGTTCTCGTATGGGCTTTCCACTTCAACTAAGAGGCAACCCGAGTCATCACAGGGGAGGAGAGAAGCAATAGGCCAGAGACAAGGGGTACAAGATAGTAAGTCACATGCACAGGGAGCACACGCTCTGGGCCCGGGACCCCGTGTTGGGGTGCACGGTGCTGGGCAACGTGAAGGGACAGAGGGGGCAAGGAAACCAAAGGGAGTGAACGAGAAGGGGGGAGCGGAGAGAGGGAGAGGGGGGGCTGGTCAGGGTACTCACTCAGGAGGGGGACAAAAAAGGGGTCCACAAAGGGTAGCAGGTAGGGAGGATGGGAAGTTACGGAGGCAACAAGGCACATGCTCACCAAGGAACTAGACAACCGAGGAAACAAGAGGGGGGAGGGAATGACACGCTCACCTGATTCACTCACCCGTTCACACACCACTCACTCACGACACAAGGGGGCCAGCAGGAAGGGATAGGGAGGAGGCTCTCAAAAGCTCAGCGTAGCCCAGGCAAGGATAGGACAAAGGCAAGGGGTCAATTTCTCTCACGATTACCGGTGGGGAGTTGCTGCCCCACTGGCTGCTTTTATCCCAATGTTGCACCCACCTCTGTGCTCCTTAATGCCCCCCCCCCCCGCATAGCACGGCGTTCCGCTATGCACGTGCTGCATCGGGGTGGGGCAATCTGGGACTCTGCTCCAGGCGGGTCCCATGCCTCTGCCCCCATTGTGATGCAGGGGGTGTTCTGAGAGGCTCCCTCCGGCAGGGGCCCCCCTGCGGCGGGGCCAGAATAGGGCCCAGGTTGCACCTCAGTCCATGTGTGCACCGTGACAGTAACCCCCCATCCAAGACCCCGCCCCCCTCTGCCCCGGGTACGAAGGCCTGGCTTGGAGGGGTGACGCCGATGGAATGACAGAATGAGATGGGGAGTGTGGATGTTCCTTGCAGGTTCCCAAGAACATCGTACCCCTTCCAGTCCACGAGGTAAAACAACTGGTTGCCTCAAATACAGGAGTCGAGGATAGCCTGGACCTCATATTCCAGACCCCTAGGGAGGAGAACAAAAGGGGGGGACTATGGGGGGGGACATCGGAGGGTGTGCAGGCTTAAGTAGGGAGACATGGAATGCGGGATGACTCAGAGGTGGGTTGGGAGGGAGACAAGATACGTGACCTTGTTTAGTTTCTGTTTAATGGGAAAGGGGCCCATATAGGTGTCGTCGAGTTTTGTCGAGGATCTGAGGGAGGGGCAATTTTTCCTACGTACCCAAATGAGGTTGCTGACCTGCAGTGGGGGTCCTGGGCAGCGATGTCTGTCCGCAGTGGCCTTATACTGCATACGAGCTTTCTTTAAACATTGTTGGGCAAGTCGTTGGGCAGCTTTCATCTGGTTCACCAAGGCCCCCGCGGCGGGTACATTAGCTGTGGATACCTTGGGGAAACAAAGGGGAGGGTGAAACCCATACGAGATATAGAAAGGAGAGTTACCAATAGAAGTGTTTTGCCCATTATTATACGCGAATTCTGCTAAGGGCAACTGCCTAACCCAGTCATCTTGGAGGTAATTGCAGAAACATTGTTGGTATTGTTCAATGTGTTGGTTGATTCATTCAACTTGGCCATTTGCCTGGGGGTGGTAAGCAGTAGTTGGCCTTAGTTTTACCCTGAGTATAGCAAAGAAGCTGCGCCAGAATCGGGATACAAATTGAGGCCCTCGGTCCAATACAATCTCTCGGGGCACTCCATGGAGTCAAACAACTTCTTGTATTATTAGCGTAGCGGTAGCTGGGGCTGAAGGAAGACCTTTGCAAGGTATAAAATGTGCCAGTTTAGTAAAATAGTCAATAATGACGAGGATAGTGTCTTTCCCTTCTGATGGGGGTAGACTGACAATAAAGTCCATGGCTACTCTTTGCCATGGCCCTCTGGGGCCCTTCACCAGTTGGAGTAACCCAGTGGGAGCCTGGTGCAGGATCTTAGTCCAAGCACAGGTAGGGAAGCCTTGCACACAGCGTTTCACATCTTGATGTATTCCAGGCCACCAAAAGGCTCGGAGGATGAGTGATAATGTTCATTGTTGGCTGGGGTGTCCTGCCAAGGGAGAATCATGATGCGCCCACAATATGTCGGATCTGTATTGGGGGGGAATCACCACCCTTGCCTTGTAATAATGTAACCCCCCCTGGGTATTGTATGCAGGGAGGGGCTTCTCCCTCCTACTTACTCTTTGTAAGTCTTGTAGAGAGGAGAGAGTGGCTGCAAACACTTTAGAGGGAAGTAAAGGTCCAGCGATTTCGGGGGTTAGTTCCTCAGGGGCCTGGCAATGTGACAGTGCGTCCGCAAGTGTATTTTATGCACCAGGGCGATACTGGATCGAGAACTAGAAGCGGGAGAAGAAGAGGACCCACCTAGCGTGCTGAGCGCTGTTAATCTGAGCGGTTTGAAGAAAGGTGAGATTCTTGTGATCTGTGAGAACAAGTACAGGGTGGGGGCCCCCTTCCAGGAAATGTCTCCAGTTCTCAAAAGTGACTTTGATCGCAAAGAGTTCCTTGTCCAGTATGGTGTAATTTCTCTCTGCGACTGAGAGTTGCCTGGAATAAAAGGCACAAGGTAAGCGTATGTTATCCTTACCATGGTTCTGGGTTAGTACTGCTCCTAGGGCTGTACTAGAGGTGTCCACTTCCACGATGAATGGCTTCTCCGCATCTGGTTGTTGGAGGATTGGAGCGGTCATGAAAGCCTGTTTTAGAAAGGCGAAGGCCTGGTGTTGGGGCTCCCCCCACGTGAATGGAGCTCCTTTCTTTAATAACTTGGTTAGCAGGATGGTACAGTCAGCATATTCTGGGATGTATTGCCGATAGTAGTTTGTTCTACAGAGGAATCATCAAAGCTTTTATCAAAGCTTTTATTTGCGTGACCACATTGGTCCTTGCATACAGCATTATACAAATTTTTAACTTAAAAATCTGACATCATGTCTAATTTTAACAGAACCCGCTGTTTAGAATTTACATAACGTCAAAAAACATTTAAAATCATACTAACAAGAACATAACTAAAACATATGACAATTAACTACGCACTATAATTACCCCAAAATTGTTTACACCAAATTTACCCATAACTGAGAGAAAAAAAATATAACTACTCCCTATTCTCCCTGAGGGGATACAGCCACCTCTAGAGTTGGTTTGCTTTCCAGGAAATGAGCTCTGGCCTGAAAGGCTTCCACCAGGAAGCCCATTACTGCCAATGTTATGTCCCTATTGACATCGCCTAACAGGACTCTTAGTATTTCCAATGGGGTTCTCCCTGGTAGTTTCCCCATGATCACTCCCAGCCAACGCCTCCTTGCCCCATCATATAAATGGCATTCCCCCAAAATATGCTCGACTGTCTCCGCCGTCATTTCGTCAAAAGGGCAGGTCCTTTGGGCGAGAGGGATACCCTGGTATCTCCCCTCTAAAAGCCTTGTAGGCAAAACATTCATCCGCGCCATTAGGAACAGTTGTAACTTCCTAAACCCACAGGACCTACCCAAATATGCTGCCATTTCTGGGAGGACAGGAGATATACTTCCATAATGGGCCATTGAGCTCGTTCTGGCAACCTTGGCGTAATCTACCTGCCTGCTGATATCCTGAAGCCTGGTTTTAATAATAGCCTTTGCCGCCTTTTCCCCTGTCTTTACTAACTCCTCCACAGACAAGCCCATCGATACTACCTTTGATCTAATCTGAAGGCCCCATGGGTTTATAAACAAATCCTTCCGGCTATGGGCAAATAGGTCCTGACTCACTGACGTGAGGTTAAAGAAATTTATTCTCAGCCACAAAATTATGGCCCGAGTCCATACAGCACAGCTCCAGGGAATTACCCCTGTCTCCAGTCTTATCGCCGCTGATGGCACACTATTCGGGATAGCCAACAAGCTCCGTACACACCTAGCCTGGGCTTTATCCAATTCCTGGAGAAAATCCAGGGCCCATAATTCGGCGCCATACAATAATTGGGCCCTGATTTTTACATCCAATATCTTTAGTGCTATCCCCAGAAAACCCCCCTCTCTCTTGTGAAGACATCGTATGAGCGATATAATATTTCCCCTCACACGGCCAAGTACTAAATTTCTTTGTTGGGTCCAGCGCGTAGAAGCATTGAACCAGACCCCCAGGTATTTATACCCGGGAACCTGCGCCAGTGTATACCCGTCTATTTGCCACTGCCAGACTTTCCTTGACCTCCCAAAAACCAGCACCTTTGACTTGTCGTGGTTTAAAGTTAACATATTTGCCCTACAATATTCCCCTAATGCAGTCAACTGTCTCCTCAGACCTACTTGCGTCTGGGACATCAGGACTGCATCGTCTGCATATAGCAAACATCCAGTAGGATGAGAGCCCAACATGGGGGGGTGATGAGACCCTCTAGCCATGAGAGGCACTAAATCATTTATGTAGAAGATAAAGAGAAACGGGGCGATAACACAGCCTTGCCTGACTCCTGTGGAAACTCTCAGGCTACCAGTCTGGTTGCCCCTGGAGTCCAAACGGACCACCAATGTTGTATTACCATAAACTGCTCTAATTAGTCCTAACAAACGCCTGTCAATGGAGGAAGTCTCAAGTTTTTGCCACAATCTAGGTCTATCGATTTTATCAAAGGCCGCTTTGAAGTCTATGAAGGCACAAAACAATTTCCCCCTACGGTGTATATATTTATTAACCAAAAAACTCAGCATACTGCATTGGTTGATGGTAGATCGACCTTCTACAAAACCAGCCTGCTCTGGCAGGATCACGGATTCCCTTATTAACCAGTCCTGCAGGTAGTCCATCAAATGACTAGCATAAAGCTTACTTGGTATGCTCAAAAGGCTTATAGGCCTATAATTTGAGGGCACGTTTCGTGCTCCACTCTTATATATGGGCATGACGATTGCTTCCCCCCAGCCACTTGGTATCTTACCAGTCTGATCAATTGAGGAAAACAAGGAAGCCAAAACCGGGGCCCACCAATCCACATATCTTTTGAGAAATTCAGATGGCACAAAATCCCCCCCCCGGGGCCTTGTTAGATTTGAGCTGTACTATCAGATCACCTATTTCCTTTACTGTGACCTCCGGTCAATGTGGCATATCAGTTCCCGGAAAAATAAATTCACCCTCATCCACCTGCTCAGGAAACAGTAATTTGTAATATGCTTCCCACTGTGCTGCTGAAATCCGTGGCTCTGCCCGATCTTCCTTCCTATTCCAACTACCATTTATAATTTTCCAATAAAGTCTATCATCTCCCACCTTAATCGCATGCAGTAATTGGGCCCATCTGTACAGATGATACTCCTTTTTTTTTTTCTTTATCAAGCATCTATATTCCATCTTCTGTTCTATATATGCCCTCCGGCCATCCAGGCCTCCATTTTCTTTAAAGCTATTATAAGCTTGCCTCATTTTCCGCCTAGTCTCATAGCAGTCGTGGTCATACCACGAGGGCCCGCGTCCTCTGACACCCTCCCTTTCCTGAAACTTCTTACCTCTAGGGGTAAGGTAGGGATGGAAAAGACCTACCAACTCCTCATAGTCTACCACCACCTGGTGGCCATCTCCTGAAGAAATAATTCTTTTCCTTAGAGTATCACATTCATCTTCCATCATTACCCCCCCAAGAAATCCTGCCCTCTCTTCTGTCCATGGTGCCCTTACACATGCTGGTTCCTGAGACCAACCGTCATTCAGGGCCTGCTCTATTTCCACCCTCTTCCTCCTGACCTGATTCAGTGGGCCAAACAGCAAACTCAGGGGGAGATGATCCCCGTAGAGTTGTTGGTCCACCCAAAAACGATCCACCCAAGGGACAAGATCTGGCGTGATCAGGCACAAGTCAACCACACTAGCACCCTGATGCGCTATAAATGTAAATTCCCCCTCCTGATCACCCTCCATTGAACCGTTTAGTATGACCAAGTCCGAGGAATCATTGAAGGGCCTTCACAGAGGTTGGAGCTGGTCAGCACTGGATGGCTTCCACCTTACTTGGGTCCATCTGGATCCCCTCTGGGAAGACAATAAATCCTAGGAAGGGGACTGTTGTCTTGTGGAACTCACACTTTTCTCTTTTACAATACAACTTATTCTGCAACAGGCGTTGCAGCACCAATCTGACGTGCTGGAGGTGTTGTGATGCAGGGAGGGGCATCACAAAGATGTAGAAAATATCTAAATATTGTCAAGGTAGACTACTACAAAAAGGTCAAGCATGTCCCTTAATATATCATTCAAAAAATGTTGGAAGGTGGCGGGGGCATTAACTAACCCATAGGGCATCACTCAGTATTCAAAATGGCCAAACCTAGTTCTAAAGGCGGTTTTCCACTCATCTCCCTTATGGATGCGTACCAAGTTATAAACACCCCTCAAATCTAACTTTGTGAATATCTTGGCTCCCTGCAACTTCCCTAATAGCTCGGAAATCAAGAGGAGGGGCTACCTATTCTTTATGGTGATCTTATTCAAACCCCGATAATCTATGCAGAGTCTAAGGTTGCCCTCTTTCTTGGGGACAAAAAATAGGGGTGTCCCCGCAGGGGAATTTGAGTGGCGTATGAACCCACGATCTAGGTGGTCCTTGATGTAATCACGGAGAACCTTAGTTTCCCCCAGGGAAAGGTTTAAATTCAGCCATAGGGTGGTTCCCCCCCCCCGGGTATTAAATCAATGGGGCAATCGTATGACCTGTGTGGAGGGAGGTCTTCCTCTTCATTTTTACTGAATACCTCAGCGAGGTCCTGGTATTAGAAGGGGACGTCGCCTTCCAGTGCGACCAAGGGCACCATAGAGGTGTGGGGAAACAACGGGGGAGATAGGGTGCATTGTTGTTTACAATAGTCAGAAAGGAAACAAACCTGATGCTTAGTCCAATTGATTGTGGGGTTGTGTTGTCATAGCCAGGGAAAACCAAAAACAAGGGGGAACAGAGGGAAAGAGATAACATCAAAGCACAGGGTTTCCAGGTGTGTTCCGCATGTACACTGGAGGGGACACGTACACTCTTGTACGGGTCCAGAGGTTAGGGGGGAGCCATCAATAGTTTGGACCATTTCTACCACTTCTCGCCCTTGGAGTGGGAGGGCATGGATCCACGCAAACTGGTGATCCATATAATTCCTGGCCGCTCCCGAATTGATTAGGGCTTGTACCACAATGGACCTAGTGGGAGAGCTTTGTAGTGTCATCTGGATATGGAGCTGGCCCTTCAGGACCGGTGTGGGGGTTCCTTCCTGTCTGGGGGCAAAGTAGCTGGCCAAGAGGCCCCAAACTCCTCTCGGCTCCTGACATTTCCCGGGTCTGGCCGCCCGCTTGTCTTTGAAGGGCATTCATGGGATAAATGAGAGCTTGCGCCACAGTAAAAGCATAAAAAAAGTAGTCTCCAGCATTCTCGCTCGGCCATGCTCAATGGTCCTCGTACTAACCCAATCTGCATGGGTTCTGGAGCAAGGGCACTGGGGTGGAGGGATACGGAGGGTGGACCCAGTGGCTTAAAAGAGGCCACCCATAACCCCTACCTTGGTCCAGCTGTTTGTCCCTTCGTCTCTCCATGAGACGTTCATCAACATGGAGGGCCAGGGTGACCATCTCTTGGAGGGTGGTTGGGGTCATGGCTGCCCCCGCCACGAGATCCTTAATGTCGTCATTGAGGCCTTGTCGAAACAGCGTGCGTAGGACAGCATTGTCCCACCCTAGATCTTTTAGCACTCCCCCTCCAGAAGGGGAAGGGACCAGTTAGGATGGTCCGCCCTCGGAGGCTGATGGAACCCCAGCGGTTCCAGGAGGTCCTGAGGGAGCTTACCCTGGATGTGGACGGTCACTCTGTGGATGAGCTGGTCCGGCATTGGAACATCTTGCTGGAGGAGGCCATTGACAGGGTGGCTCCGAGGCGCCTTCTGCCTCGGTCTCGTCACCGCAGGACCCCTTGGTTTACTGAGGGGCTGCGGTGTATGAAGCGTGTGGGCAGGAGGCTAGAGCGACGCTGGCGTCGGACTCGGTCTGTCTCCGATCGTCTTCTCCATAGGGCCCATTTGCGGTCCTATGTGGAGGCTGTGAGGACGGCGAGGAAGGAATTCCTCGCCGTCCTCATAGCGTCTGCGAAGTCGCGTCCAGCGGAGCTGTTTCGGGTGGTGCGGGGGCTGGTTAGTCCGGCCTCCCTCCGCCTGGATGGGGACTTGTCCCGGGCCCGCTGTGAGGAGTTTGTCATCTACTTCGCAGACAAGATCGCTCGGATTCAGGCCGATTTCGACGCTGGGTTGATAGCAGTAGGGGAAGAGCGCGGGGGGGCGGAGGGTCCGTCTGGTCCATCTTTATGGGGTGAGTTTCAGGAAGTGACGCCGGCCGATGTGGTGGATGTCCTGGGGTCTGTGAGGGCCACGTGTTGTCAACTAGATCCGTGCCCGTCCTGGTTAATAAAAGCTTCCGGGGAGACGTTGGGGACGGTGCTGGCGAGGGTGGTGAATGCGTCCCTTCGGCAGGGGAGGTTGTCGCCTTGCTTAAAAGAGGCTGTGGTGCGCCCCCTGCTGAAAAAACCATCGTTGGACGTGGACGCGCTCGCCAGCTACCGACCTGTCTCTAACCTTCCCTTTTTAGGGAAGGTTATTGAGCGGGCAGTGGCGCTCCAGCTCCAGGGTCATCTAGATAATATCGGGCTCCTTGACCCTTTTCAATCTGGGTTCCGCCCCGGCTATGGCACCGAGACGGCGTTGGTGGCCTTGGTGGACGACCTCCGCCGGGAGATGGATGCGGGATGTTCGACATTTCTCATCCTGCTCGATCTCTCGGCCGCTTTTGACACCGTGGACCATGGGCTGCTGTTGAGACGACTGCGTGACCGGGGGGGTCTGGACGGGACTGTTCTTGAATGGTTCCGTTCATTCCTCTCGGGGAGGAGCCAGCGGGTGGTGTTGGGGGAGGAAACATCGAGCCCCCGCGCCTTACCGTGTGGCGTTCCGCAGGGATCGATCTTGTCTCCATTATTATTTAACATCTATATGCAGCCCTTGGGGGAGGTCGTGAGAGGGTTCGGGGTGCGATGTCACCAGTATGCTGATGATACTCAGCTGTACCTCTCGTTTTCTACTGACCCAGACCCTGCTGTCTCGGTGCTATCCCAATGTTTGGAGGCCGTGGCGGATTGGATGCGGCGGAGCAGACTGAAGCTCAACCCAGATAAGACGGAGGTGATGGTGGTGGGGAGGGCGAAGGGGGTGGTGGCCCCCCTGGTTGGGGGGGTTTGCCCCCCTGTAGCTCAGCAGGTCCGGAGTCTGGGGGTCATATTGGACGCAGACCTGCGGCTGGAGCGGCAGGTGGAGGCAGTCGCTAAGGCTGCCTTCCGCCAGCTTTATCTGGTACGTAGGCTGCGTCCGTATGTCTCTGGCCCGGACCTGGCCTCCCTCATCCATGCCTTCGTCACCTCGCGGCTCGACTACTGCAACGCGCTCTACGTGGGGCTTCCCTTGTTCTTGGCCCGGAGGCTGCAGCTGGTGCAGAATGCGGCGGCTCGTCTTCTTACGGGGACGGGTCGCCGGGAGCACATTACACCGGTGCTCCGAGCGCTGCACTGGCTGCCGATAGTGTGCCGGGCCAAGTTCAAGGTCCTAGTGATGATCTATAAAGCCCTATACGGCCTTGGCCCCTCATACCTTAGGGACCGCCTCGCCCTTCGCGCCCCGGAACGGCTCCTGCGGTCTGCCGGGGGTGCCCTCCTGGAGGTCCCCCGTGTTAAGCGGGGGGCCACGATGGAGCGAGCATTCTCGGTGGTAGGGCCGCGGCTGTGGAACTCCCTTCCGGAGGAAGCTCGCCTGGCCCCAAGCCTTTTGACATTTCGGCGGAACTGTAAGACCTGGCTGTTTGCCCAGGCCTTTGGGAGGGAGGGTGGGGGGTGTGATTTTAATCCCCCGCCCATTTATTTATTTATTTTCTAGCCCTGTTTTATGTGATATGTTTAGATGATGTTTTTATATTTGTATTTTAAGTGGATTTTAATATTTTATTGTGTTGTTAGCCGCCCCGAGCTGCATTGCAGGAGGGGGCGGGATATAAATTCGTAAAATAAATAAATAAATAAATAAATACAGGCCAACTTATGAAAGTGGGTGATGTAGTCCAAAAGGGGCGCCTTTCCTTGTCAGAGATGAAGGATAGCTTGTTCAGCGTCCCATATACAATGGGGGTAGTCTAACAGGAAGTGGAATTGTTTTAGGAATTCTTGGTAATACTTGAGTACCGGGTCATTAGCCACTAATAAGGGGGTTTCCCAATCCAAGGCGACCCCTCCTAACAACCCTATGATAAAGGCTACTTTGGTCTGGTCAGTTTCGTACGTTCGGGGCTGCATTTGAAAGGTGAGGTGACATAGGGTCAGAAACCCCTGGCAAGCCTGTCGATCCCCATAAAACCTATCAGGAATGGGGGCCTTAGGATCCCGAGGAGCTGGGCCCAGCGGGAGGAGGGGCACACTCCACTGGTGCCAGAGGAGGAAGGGGGGAGAAGCTGCCGCCGCAGCACCATCCCCCTCCTCCACTGGATTAGCCAGGGAGTCCAGCAGGGTCTGATGGCACCGCCGGAGCTCCTGGTTCTCCTTCTTTAAGTCCTGGACCTCCATGCTCAGGGCCTGCACTGTCCTGAGCAGTTCCTGAACCTGGGGGTCTCCCTCCATGGCTCTAGGGTAGGGTAGGGGAATGGGTCAAGGGTAAGGAAAAGGAGGGGAAGGGTGTATGCCGGTAATTCTGTCATGGGAGAGGGGTAGGGAAAAGGGGGAGTAGCAGCGGGGAGGCCAAGCTAACTCTCCGGGGCCCTTGCAGAGTAGTAAGAATCCCCTCAGGTTCTTGTGTGGGCTTTCCACTTCAACTAAGAGGCAACCCGAGTCATCACAGGGGAGGAGAGAAGCAATAGGCCAGAGACAAGGGGTACAAGATAGTAGGTCGCACGCACACACTCTGGGCCCGGAACCCCATGCGGGGGGGGGCACAGCACTGGACAACGTGAAGGGACAGAGGGGACAAGGGAACCAAGGGCAGTGGACGAGGAGGGGGGAGCGGAGAGAGGGAGGGGGGGCTGGTCAGGGTACTCACTCAGGAGGGGAACAAAGGAGGGGTCCACAAAGGGAGGGGGTGCAGCAGGTAGGGAGGATGGGAAGTTACGGAGGCAACAAGGCACACACTCACCAAGGAACTAGACAACCGAGGAAACAAGAGGGGGGAGGGAACAACACGCTCACCTGATTCACTCGCCCGTTCACACACCACTCGCTCACAACACAAGGGTGCCAGCAGGAAGGGACAGGGAGGAGACTCTCAAAAGGTCCAGGCAAGGATAGGACAAATGCAAGGGGCCAGTTTCTCTCACAATTACCGGCTGGGAGTTGCTGCCCCACTGGCTGCTTTTATCCCAATGTTGCACCCGCCTCTGTGCTCCTTAACACCCCACCCCCCTGCATTGCACGGTGTTCCGCTATGCATTTGCTGCATCGGGGTGGGGAAATCTGGGGCTCTGCTCCGGGCGGGTCCCACGCCTCTGCCCCCATTGAGATGCAGGGGGTGTTCTTAGAGGCTCCCTCTGGCGCTGCCCCCCCTGTGGCGGGGCCGGAGTAGGACCCAGGTTGCACCTAAGTCCGGGCGTGTGCTGTGATATGTGATTGAGCGTGATGTCGTCATGTCTGAAAATACCCTAAGAGTTACTTCTCGTTTGACCATCAATTATATCACCAAGAAGTGGTGTGGCAATGGGGTGCTCTGTTGCACCACAGGTGGTCAATTTGTTCATGGGGTACTTTGAGGAGAGGTACATTTACGACAAAAATAATAATCTAGTGTATTGTATTTTTTTATACAGACAATACATAGATGATTTGTTCTTTCTCTGGGCCAGCAGCACAGAGGAATTGCACTCATTCCATATGTATCTGAATGGGTGCTGTGATAATATATATTTTGATCCTAAATTTAGTCTCCAGACAATAAATTTCATGGACATCTTGTTGGAGCAGAAACAAGGAGTCATACAGCCCAGGGTCTATAGGAAGAGCACAGATGCCAATTCTTATTTACATTGTATGAGCAATCATCCCAGACATATGAAAGAAAATCTCCCGTATAGTTTGTTGATTAGAATCAAGAGGAATTGCAGTTCAGAATCTGTGTTCCCACAACAGACTAATGAATGTTTAGATGAACTCCGGGAGAGGGGTTACCCAGAGAGGTTTCTTTAAAAAAAAATGTTTAAAGTTAAATCCCTCTTAAGACCCAACAATAGATCAGAGTCGGTGAGAGCATATTACTCCTGTGCTCCACGCACTGCACTGGCTGCCTATAACGTACCAAGCCAGATTCAAGGTATTGGTTTTGGTCTATAAAGCCCTACACGGTCTTGGCCCTGGATACCTCAGGAACCGCCTCACCCTCTGCACTCCAGGGTGGCCCCTTCGGTCTGCCGGGGGCTCCTTCTTGGAGGTCCTCCGCAAAAGGCGGGGGGGCCACAATGGGGAGGGCGTTCTCGGTGGCTGGGCCACGATAATGGAACTCCCTCCCGGAGGAAAACCGTCTGGCCCCAAGTCTGTTGGCTTTCCACCGAGCCTGTGAGACTTGACTGTTCTCCCAGGCCTTTGGGGGGAGGGGAGGGTAATCGTGGGGGAGGGGGGGTTAGGTGTTTTTAAGATGTTTATAAATTGTGTTGATGTTTTAAATTGTTTTTATTGGTGTTGTAAGCCGTCCTGAGTTGCCATGGGCATGAGGGGGCGGCAAATAAATGTAATTAAGTAAATAACTAAATAAAAGGGACCAGGGTTGTGTGCCCATTAACCTTTGGAACAGGATCCAAAGAAATTAAGAATGCTGTACTGAAAAATTGGCACATTGTTGAGAACGTACCTGGTTGCCGAGAGAGACCAAGTTTTGCTATGAACAAACCAAGATCAATAAGGGACATGTTTGTGCACACAGACATTAGGATGGGGTCAGGAGTTACCCCAGGGAGGGACAGGTGGAACCCCTAGTTAGGGAACTTGGTCCACCAGTGGTGGGGCATTTTAAATGTGGGAATTGTTCTATGTGCCCACATAGTCTGAATATCAAGGAGTTCTGCCATCCAGATTCAGGGAGGATCTTTAAAATACATCATTTCTCCACCTGCAAAACATCTGCAGTGATTTATGATATATTATTTCCTTGTAACTAAATATATGTGGGATATACTTCTAAGACGGTCAAAGTGAGAATTGGCGAGTATTTCAGTAACATACGGAGAGGCAAGACGGAAGAACCCTTGTTGAAACACTTCAGTGAGAAGGGACACAGGACTAAGGAACTCAAATTTCTCTGCATAGAAATCCTTTAAAAGGCCCCCAAGTGGGTCTTTTAAAGCAGTTGAGAAAAAGAGAGGTGTATTGGATTTATAGGTTAGGATCAGTAACACCAGGGGGCCTGAATGACAGCAATCAATGGATGGGCTGTTTTACATGAACTGCGTTGACCAGCATGGGTGGGAGCGCCTCAGAAGCTTTCCTAAGAGGCAATGTGTTTTGCATATGGGCTGTTTACACATCCTGCAGGTTTAGAAATGCAGTGTCCAAATGACTGTTTTTAGAATCTTGTTACAATCTGCATGGAATTGATACATGAAGGGGAGTACTCTGCGTGTAGCTTGGAGGAGTCCCTATTAAGGAAGGAGTGAATGGAGATAGTTACTTAAGCAAGCTGCAAGATCTGCACAACTTTGAAAGAGGAGGAGGAAGAAAGCTCTTAAGTGACAATTTAATTGTATTAATAAGAAGGAAAGAACCACAAAAACCAGCACGTGTGGTCTGTTTATTGAAATTATGGTATTGGAGAAAGTGTAGCTTTTTAAAGCACTGAGGGAGAATTCCATCCAAAACATGCTTGCTTTTTTTTAAAAAAAAAAAATTCGCTACTAATATTTGTATAATTGTATTCTACCATGTATTTCTAATGTATCAAACAGTCATTATTGTTTTTTATTTCTGTATATCATATACAAACTTTTTTTACATTATATATTCCGCTATCCTTTTTTGGGGTGTGATTGGGGCAGGCACCCTTAGCTCCCTGATTGAACAGGGGAGGAAGCTGGCCAGTGGTTTCTTTAACCAGAGCGTGAAAGGCAGCAACCTCCTCCAGGTGAAGCAGGCTGAGCAAGGCTGCCCAGTGCACCAGCTGGTGCAGGATGTGTCCACACAGTGGAATTCAACATTCCTGATGCTCAAGCGGCTTCTCAAGCAGAAAGCCGCCTTGCATCAGGCTCAACTGGTGACGACAGCGGGGCAGCTCCAGGGTACAATGGGGTGGCATGGGAGATCCTGGCTCACACGGTCTTTGTGCTCAGACCATTCCTGGCCGTAACGGAGACCATCAGCTCCTCCATGGCCACCATCAGCCAGGTGACCCCTCTGGTCCACAGTCTCTTCAGGAGACAGCAGGAGATTCTCCAGGGGCAGGATTGTGGCCCTCAGGGCAGGAAGCTGGCGAATGAGGCGGTTGACCTGGTGCAGCAGCTGAAGGCAGGGATGAAGGCGTGGTTTGATGAGCTCCTGCTGTGGGAGGAATATGTTTTGGAAACCATGGTAAAGGTTGCCCCAGGGTAAAGGACAGCGTGACATGCCAGACAGCGTTATATGGGCACTGGAAGGGTGGACTGGTGGAGAGGGTCTGGCAGGCAGAGCGGGTTCTCAAGAGTGCCCTGCAGCAGCAGCAGGACACCCCTGGGGATGGTGGGAGCAGCCACACCTTTCAGACGGTGGGTCTATCCCTGTCCCCAGCCCTAGAAGTGGCAGCACCAGAAGCAGGCTGAGCAGCAGCAGCACCCCTATTGCCAGCATCAGCTCCTACGTGCAGGCCACTTTTGGGAGCATGAGTCCGTGCACAGCAGGGCAGACAGTGTTGCTGAGGGCAGTGGTGGAGATGGTGCCCAAACAAAGCTACGCGAGGGAGTATGACAGCGCCTCAGCAGCAGTGGAAACCTACCTGGAGGAGGAGCCATGCATCGTTCCCAGCAGCGATCCCTTGGCCTACTGGGCCGGCAAGACCAATGTGTGGCTGGCTGACCCTGTCCAAAGTGCCCAAGGGTCTATTGTCCTGCCCACCAACCAGTGTCCCCAGAGAGCCGGTATTCTCCATGGCGGGGTACATTTGCTTGCTGCACCGCCTGAGACTGGGGCTCAAGTTGGTGGAGCAATTGCTTTTTATAAAGGTCAACCTTCCGCTGCTGGGTTTCCCCAAGCTGCCCCTGGACATGGATTGATGGTGCAGTGGCACATGTAATCCCATGCCAGGGACAGTCTTGGGATGGGGTTCCTCCTCAATCTGGGCTGCTGCTGCTGAGGTGCTGTCCCTCCCTCCCAGTGCCCAGCGCTTGCCCTGCCTCTCTCTCTCTCTGACTAGATGGCCTCAGCTGGCCTATATGACTGTCCTCATGATGCAGGGTGGCATTGGGAAGCTGTAAGCCTGCCAGCCGGCCTCTGGCTAGACGATTTCATCTCACCTATCTGACTGGCTCTCTCTTGCGCTGCACAGTCTTCGCCAACCTATCTGGGTGCCCTGCCAAGGTCCCAGCCTGCCTTCCCTACTGCCTCTCATGCCGCACTGACTGTCTGCCTGCCCGCCCAGGTTGCCAAGATCAAAACCTGCTTCAGTCTGCCTTCCAATGCTCATGCCATGCTGCCTGTCTGCCCGTCCTGGTTGCCAACCTAGAACCCTGACTTAGCCTGTCTTCAGATGCTCATGCCACACTGCCTGTCTGTCCATCCACCCAGATTGCCAAGATCAAGGTCTGCCTCAGTCTGCCTTCCGATGCTCATGCCATGCTGGCTGTTTGCCCACCTTGGTTGCTAAGCTCGAACCCTACTTCAGCCTGCCTTCTGCTCATGCCAAAGTGCCTGTCTGCCCAACCTGTGGGTAAAGCTGAAGCTCTGCCCCACCCTGCCTGCCTTCCTCTCATCCCAAGGTGCCTTTCTGCCTACCCTGGCAACCCTGGATGATGTGCTCCACTGGCCTGGTAATCCCGCTGCTGCTGTCTGCTGGTCTATGGGTACTCTGCCCTGGCAAATCCAAATGTGCCCACACAATCCTGATGCTGCTGTCTGGTGCTGTATGGAAGCTCTTCCCTGGCAAATCCTACCATCCTGGCTCCATGGGTGCTGGGCACACACAAATCCTGCTACTGCCGTCTCTGCTGTTCCACGGGTTCTGTGCCCTGGCAATCCAATGTCTGCTTCTGCTGCTGCCACCTATGCAGTGCCACAGGCTCTGTGCCCTGGCCATCCAATATATACTGCTGATGATGATGCGACCTCTGCTGTGCTACAGGTTCTGTGCCCAGGCAATCCAATGTCCACTGCTGCTGCCTCTGCTGCCTGTGCAATGGGTTATGCTACCGGGCAATCCAATGTCTGCCAATGCTGCCAATTCTGCCTCTTCTGTCTGTGCCATGGGTTCTGCTACCAGGCAATCCAATGCCTGCCACTGCTGCTAATGCTGCCTCTGCTGTCTGTGCCATGGGTTCTGTGCCCCGGCAATCCAATGTCTGCCGCTGCTGCCTCTGCTTTCTGTGCCATAGGTTCTGTGCCCCAACAATCCAATGTCTGTTGCTACTGCCAATGCTACCTCTGATGTAGGCCCCCCATGCCTGGAACTCCCTCCCTGCCCACATCCGCCTTGCCCCCTCCCTTCATACCTTCAAATCTCTCCTTAAAACTCACCTCTTTCGCTCTGCTCTGTCTGACTCTTTATCCTGCTGAGCCACTATTCCTATACCTACGATCGGTTTACCCTTATCCTTGCAACATGGACCTGCCTGCTGTCATTCTCATCGTAACCAAGCCAAGTACGTGCACTTGAGACCTCGCATCTTCATGAATGTTAGACCCCTTTTGTCTTTCCCTCTGTGCCCCTTCCTAAGTCTCTCCCCCAGCTCCTGTCTCTCAGATTGCAAGCCCAAGGGGCAGCGACCGTGTCTATTTTATTACTTTGTAAAGTGCCAGGTACACTGCTGGCGCTATATAAATGTTTGTTATTAATAATAATAATAATAATGTGCCATGGGTCCTGTGCCCAGGCAATCCAATGTCCGCTTCTGCTGCTTCTGCTGTCTGTGCCATGGGTTCTGCTACTGGGCAATCCAATGTATGCCACTGCTTCCAATGCCACCTCTGCTGTGCCACGGGTTCTGAGACCGGGAAATCCAATGTCTGCCGTTGCTGCCAATGCTGCCTCTGCTGTCTGTGCCATGGGTTCTGTGCCCCGGAAATCCAATGTCTGCTGCTGCTGCTGCCACTGCCAATGCTGCCTCTGCTGTGCCCTGGGTACTGTGCCCGGGCAATCCAATGTCTGCTACTGAGTG
The DNA here is from genome assembly GCA_003113815.1 of Sphenodon punctatus. Lineage (NCBI taxonomy): Eukaryota > Metazoa > Chordata > Lepidosauria > Sphenodontia > Sphenodontidae > Sphenodon > Sphenodon punctatus. Next base: position 215,059 of record QEPC01006410.1, read on the forward strand.
GCTACATGATTCACCACCGGGCAACGCTTGACAAATTTGCAGAAGAGCTTGTTCAGATCCAAAAAGTAGGATGCAAGCCTGCAATGCCTGGCTAAGTAGGGGTGCCAGCCACCAAGCCCTGGCCGGGCCTCTGCCGCTGCTCCGTCTGGCAGCCTGTAATGCCCAGCCAAGTAGGGGTGCAAGCACCAAACCCTAGATGGGCCTCTGCTGCTGCTCCACTGATGCCTGAAATGCCTGATCTCTGCTGCTGCTGGGTCTCAGATGGGCAGCCATGCCCCCACAGGCACCCCCGAGGGACAAGCGCTGAGCCTGCCTGCCCAGGCAACCCGGGGTGCCAAACCCCAGGTCTTCCTGTTCTCTGCTGTTGTTGCTTCTGCTGCTGCTGCTATGTCTCCAACAGCCTTCCATGCCCCCATGGGCACCCCTGGAGTGCCCCAAGCCTCTGCTGTGGCCAAACTTTCCAAAAGTTCGGTGTGTCCAAACTCCATGGGATCAAACCCATGAACCCGAACTAAGTTTTCAGACCGAACATCCGAATAGCCGAACTCCGGTCTGTTCGCACATTCCTATCACTCTCTCTTTCATCTATGTGCTGGCAGTGGAACCAGGCCAAGGAGTTGGACCATTTGCCCTCTCTCGCTATGGGGCACCCCAGTGCCACCCAGCCATCTTGCATCATGTGGGGCACAATGGGCCCAGCTGGGGGGTGGTAGTGCAACTTTGGTAATATATATTGTTTTTTATTGGGGCTTTCATGCCACTCTCCTACCTTGATTCATGTATAGGGGAGAATGGGCCCACACAGCCGGGGGTGAGGGGAAGTTGCTGATTGTAATTTGTTAACGTAACATGGTGTTCTTTTTGACTCTTTGTGTTGGCTTGTGTGGCCTCTTCTAACTGCTGGCAGGGCAAGGCAGGGACCATGGACTACCTCTCTCTTTCTCTGTGGTTCACCTCAGGGTAGTGCACCCACCCACCACAGAATTTATATGTAGCAATAGGGTCATGCATGGAGGTGGGGGTGTAACTTTCTGATCATAATATGGTTTGGTTTTGTGGTGGGTTGTGGCAGTATCTGCTGTTGGCAGGGCAGGGACCATGTGCTCTCCAGATCAGCTACCCACCCCAGACCTTGCATGGGGGCTGGGAGGCATCCTTGCAATTCTGGGTTGTGTGGAGGTGGGTGCTTGCATCAGGTTTCTTTGGGATGCCATTGCCTACTGGCAGGGGCCTGTGGCACAGGGAAGAGCTTGCACACCATAGCAGCATGGGGGAATACTGGGGGCATTGGGCATACTGGTGTGGGAGGGAATTGCATTTCATAAACTGGCCTTTGAATAATAATAATAATAATAAATTAGTAATAGTAATGCATACATCCGTACTATTTCTCAACAGTACCTTGGAGTTTGAGGACACCTGTATCTTATTTCTTTTTCTTCTCAGTGCAAACTAAGTGGAATGAAGCAGATTGCAATTTACACAGTCTCAGGGTATTTTCAGATGTGACGGGGTCAATTGACCCCGTCACGGAACCAATCTGTTGATCCCCCGCTGGGGCCGCCGTGTCACGGCCTAACAGATGTGCTGGGGGTCCCGGCAGGGAATTGGGGAGGGGGTGGGGCTGCATGGTGCAATGTGCAACCGCACGGCCCTGCCCCCCCATGTTCCTCTACCGCCCGCCTTCCGGGGAGATGGGCAGGCGCCATGGCCAATGCAGCCGCAGTGCCCGCCTGAATTGACCACGGGCCGGAATCCCTCCGGGAATTCCGGGCTGTGGCCACCGTCTTGACGTGACGGCTCGGTTCATCGCAACAGGGAATCACCTTCACCATGCGATCACTGCCGGCCCCGCCGGTTCAGCCAATCGCGTGGTGAATGTGATTCCCTGCCGCGATTGACCGTGTGTCACAGAGGGTGGAAGGAGGGTGGTTGGAAAGGGAATAGGAGGCGGGTAGGTTGGGTCTCTCTCCCTCAGTGGCGTGCGACACGGGTAGCCCGGTCCCCCTGTTCTCGGCCTGCAGGGGGTTTATAGAATGCCCGTCAGGATAGTATGTGGGCTGTTCCCTGGGCTTGCGCACCTGGAACTTACGCCCCTATCATCATGGGGCGCCGAGGGGTGAAGACCGGGGAACCCTGCCCACCGTTCAACCACGTGTTTCGGTTTCAGTCTTACCAGGGGAACGAGGGGGTTTGTGAGGAGGTGTGAGGTAAGGGGGAACCGGGCCCAAGGAGCACAGGTAAGGGACAACACTAATTCACTCCGCAGGGTGATAACACCCCCCCCAGGGGGGAAGGGAAGGCTCCAGACACTCGCCTCACGCACACTCTCACGCACTCACTCACACACACACTCACTCCACAGGAACACAAGGAAACACTCACCACGACCACAGACAGCCAAGCTCCGTTCAGCCACACAGGGAATACGATTCAGGAAGGAGTCAAACAGGAACAGGAAGCACTCTGCTAGATTCGCACCAGGGGCCAGTTTCAGATCACCGGCGCCGCCCAGCATGCGGCGCCGGTTTTTGTAGGACAGGCTCCGCCCTGTTTGCGCGCTAGGAGGCGTTGGGAGCGCCGAACTGGTTCAGGCCCCGCCCCCTGCGTCGGCAGCGGCGGCGGCGGCCCTAG